>JABTTQ020002096.1:0-340141 GCA_016081115.2 Rehmannia glutinosa
AAGAGATGACTAAATTTTGAGAAAGCACAACAAAGACCGAGAGAAGAAAAGATTTGAGAGAGTTCAAAAATGTATTGTGTCTTAGGGTTTGGAGAAAGAGATCAATTTAACTTAGGAACCAATGGTCCGGATTAGATACCTAAAATGGACTGGATTTCGATGAACTAAAAAAGAGATATGCTGTCCATGAACTCAGGGCAAGCTTATGCGGGTCAATTAGAGGGCTAGTTCCATCTCGGGGCTTCATTCTCAATGGGCTTGGAACAAATGATTAATAGGGCAACATTCACAAATAAATCGATCACATAATAATATTCTCCACCTTGGTACAATTCCGATTCACACGACTCGGAACATACACACATAATCATCATCACCATTTTTGTCATTATATACATAGTACAACAAGAACCAATGTCACAAAGAAGCACACAACAAACCATGACAAACATGACAACTTAGCAAGCATACAACAAGCCAAAGCAAAACGGACAGGGTAAACTAACCTTTATTGCGCATAATATGTCTAATAACAATAACACTTGATATAACAAGCATACAACAAGTTATATCATAAAACCAACAAGTGTAGAATCTGTTCAATCACCTATATCAAAATTCAGAATTTTCAAACCTGTTAGAAATTTACGAACAAGCAATCATTTAGTTCCCATATCAGCAGGATTGAATTCAGATGGTATTTTTTCAAAATTAACTAAGCCTTTAGCAACAATATCATGAATATAATGAAATCTAACATCAATATGCTTAGTTCTACCATGAAAAATAGGATTCATACACAGTTGAATACCAGATTGACTGTCAGAAAACACAATAATATTATCATCAAGAAAACCAACAAGTATAGAATCTGTTCAATCAATCAGACGTAAAATTCGAATTTTCAAACATGTCAGAAATTTACTAAAAGGCAAGCATTTAGTTCCCATATCAGCAAGCTTGAATTCAAATGGTATTTTTTCAAGATTAACTAAGTGTCTAGCAACAATATCACGAATATAATAAAACCTAACATCAATATGCTTAGTTCTATCATGAAAAATAGGATTCTTAAATAGTTGAATACCAGATTGACTGTCAAGAAACACAACAACGTTATCATCAAGAAAACCAACATTCTTCATAGAATTCACATCATGCTCAGTTTTAGAACACTGTTTTTTACTTAGCAAGAAATGGGCAGCCAAAGGAACATTAACAGGTTTTGCATCAGACATATAACATTTAGACAAGATTTTCTCAACTTAAGAAATCTGATTCAGAAAAATCACAAAAATTTTCCTATCTCTAAAAATGTTCACTCCTAAAATTATTTTAGCATCTCCTAGATATTTCTTGTCAAACTTAGCACTTAGACAATTTTTAACATACTCAACAATTTTAACACATGGGCTAATTAATAGCATGTCATCAACATAAATCAACAAGAAAATAAACACTTTTATATTTTCTTTGAAATTAAGACAAGTTGATCATAATTACTTCTTTTAAAGTTCAAGACAACATGCATTAGTCAAATTTCTTGTTCCAACATCTAGAGACCGATTAAACCATACAAGGATATTTTCAACAAACAAACAAAATCAAAGTTCTCAACATCCACAAAACCTTCAAACTTTTTCATATAGATTTTTTCCTACCAAATCATCATGCAAGAAAGCGGTTTTCACATCTCAATGTTTCAATTCTCAATTAAACTGAGCAAATCAAAGCAATCATAATTCGTATAATTGTAAATTTCACAAACAGAGCAAATATTTCAAAGTGTAGTATATTCTTTCTTTTTGAGTGAAACCTTTAGAATAAGTCTAGCTTTAAACTCAAGTTAATCATTCTCATTTTTTACTTTAAACAACCACTTACAATCAACAAATGAATAATTTTCAGGTTTAGAACAAGTATCCAAGTGTTCTTAACATGTAACGATTTCATTTCTTTATGCATAACATTCAACCACTCTTGAGAATGTTGATTTCAAAGCATCTTGGTAAGTTTTAGGTTCACAATTATCAATTGACTCAAAAACATAAAACACATAGGAAGTCAAATGAAAATCATCAACGGGTAGTCGCCTAATATTCCTTCTAGTTATATCCTTAGTAAGTTGATAATTACCAAATTCTTCAGGTTCATTATCATGAAAATCAAACAACCCGCATAACAATGTTATCAACATTTCGTAAATTCACAAAATTTTGATTTTCTAGAATATTTTCAGCATATTTTCGATTTCAAAGATGCAAATTTTCGTTTCAACATGCAAATTTTTAGTTTCATCAAAATAAACCCAAAAACATCCAATTGCTCCACCTTTTTTGGAGCAGTTCGAGGATTCGAGGAAAAGGCAAAGAGGTAGATGAACAAGGAAATTGATTCATTAATAATGACATCTCTACTAATTAAAGTTTTAAATCCAAAGCAGTAACTACCGCCATCCAGATCGACGACCGCCCTCACAAACCAACACGAGTCTTTCCAGCGCTTTGTCCTCACTCACGCGCACTCGAGAGCCGATTCCTGTGTGGTCACCCATCATGAAATTACTCCCGGGTCAAGCACGCTTAACCGGAGTTTTTACATGATGAGCACCAGAAAAGAAGATGCATCTTTTTGGTATGAGTAGTACCTATCAAATCTTTTAAGCTCTCCTCAACTGTATAGTCCCATACCTACACTGTCTCTACTCATACCAACAAGATGCATCTTCTTTTTCTCGTGCTCATCATGTAAAACTCAAGTCAAGCGTGCTTGGCCTTGGCCCGGAGTAATTTCATGATGGGTGACCCCCGGAAGTCGCTCTCGTGGTGCGTGAGTGAGGACAAAGCGCGCCGAAAGCATTGTGTTGGTTTGAGGGGACAAGATCGCCGATCCGGAAGGTGGACCGTTACATGAGACCTCCTCTCTTCGGGTGTGGGATCGGTTCATTCATGTTCCTCCGCCTAAAAGCCTGCCAGAGCCGCTGTCCGTGCCTTGTTGCACCGGGCGATCACTCCCCGCCTTCTTCGGCCTCGGCGTCACATCCAGTGTTCACCCTAATCCACAATCTACAACCTTTACGCCTTCAGATATCATAAAAATATTTTTTAGACATTGGTTCAAGTTGATCACATTTTTGATGAACAAATGTAGCACAACCAAATACTTCCAAGTTTGAAAATCAATTTCTTTTCCAAAAACACAAATTCGTGACAATTTTCTTTTAAAGGCACAAAAGGAGACCGATTAATTAAATAAGCAAATGTGATCAACATCTTCACCCCAAACCCTTTTTGAAAGTGTAAGTCCAAAGGCTACGATAATCTAGAGGGGGTGAATAGATTATCTCCATCTTTTCAATTTTACCCCTTTTTCAAACCGAATGCTCAAAGACAATAATAAAGGTGCGGAATGTAAACAACACACGCCGATTTATAGAGGTTCAACCCACCTAGGCCTAATCCTCTACCACCCCAAAGATATCCGGGATGGATTTCAAAAAGAAAAGACTTTTATTAATTACCAAAATTAATACAAACTCAACTTACAACACCTTGAGCACCACACTCTTCTTCAACACCACCTTTGAGATTACCACAATCTCCCTTTGAAGATTACCACAATCTTCCTTCAACGGCACCTTTGAAGATCACCACAATCTTCAATCTTGAAGAAATACCAAATTCTTCAACACCTCAAGAGCACCACACTCTTGTCACACCTATCACCTAGATCACCCAAGTGTATTCTTACCACAAGAATACTCACAAGGATGTCTTGTGTTGAATGATGACCGTAAATCAAGATTACAACTCAATAATGAATATTACAATATGAGTGCAAAGTGTAATCAAGAATAGCCTAGACCTCAAGGATGTGAAAGTGATAAGCTAGGCAAATTACAACAAGAATAATAACAATGAAAGATCAAATGTTTGCTTGAGTATATCTTGTTGTGTTGTGTTGTTCTCTCTTGTTATGTTGCTTCAATTCTTCCTCTATTTATAGAAGATGTCTTGTACATGATAGGCTCCTCTTGGGGACATGAATTCTCAGAAAAATACCAAGACAATTGAAGAAAAGAGTGTTAGAAATCAACCCCTCAAATTAAGGAAAAGTTGTCTCGCAAACTCAACGGATAGTTTGTCAAACGGGGCGGTTCGATTCTGGTCCACATAGATAAGTTGAAATTGAAAACTCGTAATTTTTACACAGGGGGGACCGGTCTGGAGGGGGTGCGACCGTCGCCCTAGGGTCCAACCGTTTCCCTCTTCAAAAAACCAATACAAAGAAGTTTGCAATTTTGAACAAACCTTCGGTACCTGGTCGCCCCTATAGGTCGTCGGCCGACGCCACCGGGCCGCCCTATAGGGTGACCGGTCACCCTCACCATTTTCTCGCAAACATGAAGTTTTCTGTTTTGCACAACGTTCGTGCACGGGTTGCCCTATATACGGCGATAGGTTGACCTCAAAACAAAAGTGTTGTCCAATTTTATATCGAAAATAAACTTCAAGAAATACTCCAAAAAATAGTGAAAACATTTTAGACCGATCGGGAGTATTTAGACAACATTTGGAAACATAGTTTGGATGTAAAAACCCATTAATACAAAATCATTAAATGTGTTGTCCAAAATAAAACTTGAAGAAATACTCCGGAAAATATTAAAAACATTTTAAATCATTTAGGAGTATTTGGACAACCTTTAAAACCATTGTTTTGGTATAAAAACAAAATCATCAAAATCATGATAAAACCATTTATCAAACAATCTCCCCCTTATTGATGATTACAAACCAAAACAATTTTAACGAGGTCGATTTTAAAAACAAAACAATTTTACCGGTTAAAAGGAACTATCCGTTGTGAGCGACAACATTCCACGCAATATAATCACAAGGATGGGAGTAAAGATATTCGAACACATATAGCAAAAGTTCCCCCTATCAAAATGCACAACAAGAGTAATATAAAAGCAATCATCCACAAGCTAAAAGCTTAGCTTTTACATATTGGTCTTAAGTACAAGAGCTTATAAGCTCCCCTGTCAACAAAACATCATTGACATGAATATGAATCCATACTACAACAAATGGACTAAGTATAATCCACAACTTATGGCTTTTAATAGCCACAACTTATAGCTTCTTTCCCGAGCTTATATTAGCTTATATGAGCTAATAAGCTTATAACATGTTTCTCCCCCTTTGGAATCATCAAAAAGAATGTTAGCACGATAAAAACATCATATAATCATATCAAAGTGCGCAACTAAACCGATGTATCGAGCTATTTGAACAATAAAGCTTATGGGCCAAATGGGAGGGAAGAGTCAAATCATACGACTTGCAGAAGCTTATGAAAGATCATTTGATAAGCAAAACATGATCTCTATAAATATATAAGACTTTTGAAATCGAGAGAATCATGTAGGTGATGAATATTTCATTGAAACATTTTATGGAACACTTGGCGAGCGTCAAAATTAGAAAGAGATATATATATAGCCCTTGTAAATGTAATCAAGCCAAGTTTTTTCATCACCAAATGCAATTTAACAAATATCATTCATCAACAATCAATAAGCTCATCACAAACATATATAATTTGCATCAAGAAATATACATTTAAACCAAGTTCTCAAGGGTTCAACCCAATTGAGCTAAAGAGAGTGAAATTCTTACCATTTAATCTGTAAAGACAAGCAATGATGATGATAATCGAGCTAGATAATCCCCAAAATATGAATTTTATGAAACAAAACACATTTGAAGTGAAATGTGTGTGAAATTTGCAAAGGGGATGAAATATAGAAGAAATTTTGTGAAAATAAGAATGTTGAGGACATAACACATTTTATCCAGAAAATGGCTTAGGGCGACCGGTCGACGTTGAGGGCGACCGGTTGCCCTCAACCCCATCAGCCCACCTGTCTTGCCAGGTTTTTCAAAATCCAAATTTTGATCCAAAATCCGATTTTTCGCCCTAAGTTTTAAAAAACGTGCAAAATGCAAACGTAGACATCATTCAATATACATTATGTCATAATCAAGCTCGAAATGAGGTAAAATACTCGGCAGTGAGTGATTAAAAAGTCCGTGAGTTATCCTTGAGACTTTAATTAAACACATCTCAAGTTTTTGTTAAAACATGCAATCCCTTAAAAAAAATATCGAATCTTAATATGTTTAGTTCGATTATGACGGCCATATTTTGAAAAATAAAATTTACACCGGACTTGTTATCCCGAAAAATAATAACTTTTTAAAACTTTGGATGAACAAGTTATAAGAAGAAGTGCCTTACAAGTATTTGAAAATTTCTTTTAACGACACTTTAAAGAGATTCGTTGGAATAGTTTTTTTGAAGTCAAGCATATAGACATAAGGCATATGGAATGTCGAGTCTATAGAAATAATACAAGAAAACATACCTCAAATTTGTTTGTCGGCCGATATGCCTTTCTCAACCTTTGTCAATCTTTAGCCATACAGGTTGAGATGGTTCTTCTTTCTTCAATGCTTACTCCTTCAAGAGTTCTTTTGAAATATAACCATCTTCTTGGCATTGAATAATTTGTAGTCCAAGCAAGAAATTGAGCTCCCCCATCATGCTCATCTCAAGTTCACCTAGTATCAACTTAGAAAAATATCTTGCACAAATATTCATTAGTAGCACCAGAAATATTCTCATAAAATGCACAAGTAAACAATTTTGCCCTTTTTCAAAAGACAAAGAGTGTAGTATCAACTTTACCTCTTGTAAAATTATTTTGCAAAAAATAGCTAAGTCTATCAAAACAATATACGGGGTACTTGTATCAACCGTACAAGGCCTTTTTATAAAAATCATTTGGCCTAAAAATTTTAAATTCGATAGACTTCTATTTGAATAAAACAATTTAGAAAATTGGATTTAACATCCATTTGGTAAAACTTGAAATTTTCTCAAAACAAGAATGGGCAAGTAAAGTGCAAATAACTTCTAAATATGCTATGAGTGCAAATATTACATCAAAATCATTACCTCTTTCTTGACAATATCATTGAGCTACTAACCTTGTCTTGTTCATTAAACTTGTTAAAGAAATATCACAAATTTCTCGCAAAATCTTAACAAGATATTTTGCACACGAGCATAGTAATATCGAATAATAGATACACTATTTTAAGCACCACATACTATGCATCATCAAGACTCTAATAAATCATTCAAGTTCAAATAAGCTTAAGAAAACTACAAAAGGTCTCTTTTGAAATTTGAAAATCCGATAGCATATAGTTGAGACCTCATTTAAAAAAGTATTTGAACAAGAGTTGACAAAGCAAATATATGCAATCAAATATCGAATAGTGTCATTCAAAGAATCTAAAAATCCTCTTAATGGCACTTGTATGAAATACTATGGAAAACAAGCACATAGGCACGTGGCAATACATATATCGAGTCTATAAGAGTAAGAAAAAACACAAGTAAACGTACCTCGATAATTAATGCCTTTCTTGACAAATAATGACGTAAATGGCCATATGTGAAAATATGTAAATCCTACACAATTCTTAAAACAAATCTAGCACAAATCATAATGACAAAAGTGTAGGCTAAGAGATATCACAAGTAAGCTCATGCCATAAAAATCCATAAGATATGATAACACACTTTAGTCTACAAAAGTGCACAAGAGTTTTAAAAACATCATATAAGGTCTTCTTATTCAAAAATATTTTAAAAGCACAAACATATATTGAAGATCTTAATTAAAAAATAAAATCTTTGAAAACTCATTTTGCAATTAAGACACAAATAAAAGCATGCATAATAACAAAATAAAATGCATATTTAAATAGGGAGATACGGGTTACCAATTACGCCATTTCCATGGGTTGTGCCATTTCCATTGTTGATGATATCTTCCCCTTGAGAAGTCACTTTGTTGATGATGGCTTCTTTGATTGCTCCATTTCCAAGATTTGTTACCTTTCCATTGTTGATAGTCTCTTCTTCTTTGAAAGTCATCTTGATGATGTCTTTGCCATTTCCAAGGATTATGTTCTTCCCATTTTTGATTATATCCTCTTCTTGGAAATTGGCTTTGAAAATGTTTTCTCCTTTGATCAAATGAAATGGTCATTTGATGTCTTCTTGGCGGTGTAAATTTTCTTTGATCATTATTTCGTCGGGTACCTAATATGACATTGTTTTGTGGTACCCTCATGTGTTTGGGTCCTTTGGGATTAGTCTTGAGACTTTTAGGTCTCCAACAATAATTAGAGCTATTTCTAGCTCGACAAGAATTAGCCGTATGACCCTTTTTACCGCAATAAAAACAAGTAATAATTCTAGGAGCATAATGACCAATATGCATAGTGACTTGATCCTTTTTCATATGATTAACAACATTAGCCTTATGATCAAGTCCTTTATCACAATTATGAATATCAACAATATTGGACATTTTATTGGTACTCAAGTTAGATTTTAATAGATCATTTTTCATGCAATCAATATTCTCAACAAGAGTACTATTTTCTTTCTCAAGGTTTCTAACTTTATCAAGAGTGGTGGTGTGAGCACATGATAGTGATTCATAGGAAGTAAATAAACTATCCTTATCATTTTTCAAAACAATGAATTCCTTTTTCAAGTTTTTGTATTTAACAAGCAAGCTTTGGAATTCATTTTGAAGGTCATCAAAATCATTTTGCAAATCACTATAATCATTTTGTATAACAATATCATAGGATGTAGAGGGTCTAAGACATACCTCATTTTCTTCTTTGATGCCCATAAAACATTGTTCGACTACTTCATAGTTGGAAGTTGAAAAAGGATTGTTCCTTAGATTTGACCTTGTATCCCTTTGAGAAGTAGATGCTTTTGAGTTGCTCTTATCATTTGCATATACTTCATATATTTCTTCTAATTTTTGCCATACTTCATGAGCCGATCGAATTCCTACAATAAGTTCATATTCCAAATTAGTAATTGAACAATACAAAATATTTAGAGCCTTACCATTTAAGGAGATGATTTTCTTTTCTTCATCATTGAGCTTCTTGAGAGCTTTGGAGGTGTATGTTGTGTTTTTCATCGGGATGGATTCTCCATTGATGATGATGTTCCAAATATCGAACCCGCAACCTTGTAGATAACATTCCATTCTTTCTTTCCAAAATATAAAATTTTTGGAATCAAATAGAGGTGGCTTGGTGGTGGAGGTGCCGGTAAGATGAGCTTCGTTCGTAGCCGACGATCGTTCCTCTTCACTCGCGATATGAAACGAGCTTGCCAAAGAGTTTGGCTCTGATACCACTTGTAAGTCCAAGCGACTACGATAATCTAGAGGGGGGGTGAATAGATTATCTCCATCTTTTCGATTTTACCCTCTTTTCCAAACCGAATGCTCAAAGACAATAATAAAGGTGCGGAATGTAAACAACACACGTCGATTTATAGAGGTTCAACCCACCTAGGGCCTAATCCTCTACCACCCCAGTATATCCGGGATGGATTTCTAAAAGAAAAAGACTTTTATTAATTACCAAAATTAATACAAACTCAACTTACAACACCCCAAGAGCACCACACTCTTCTTCAACACCACCTTGGAGATTACCACAACCTCCTTTGAAGATTACCACAATCTTCCTTCAACGGCACCTTTGAAGATCACCACAATCTTCAATCTTGAAGAATGCCAAATTCTTCAACACCTCAAGAGCACCACACTCTTGTCACACCTATCACCTAGATCACCCAAGTGTATTCTTACCACAAGAATACTCACAAGGATGTCTTGTGTTGAATGATGACCAGAAATCAAGATTACAACTCAATAATGAATATTACAATATGAGTGCAAAGTGTAATCAAGAATAGCCTAGACCTCAAGGATGTGAAAGTGATAAGCTAGGCAAATTACAACAAGAATAATAACAATGAAAGATCAAGTGTTTGCTTGAGTATATCTTGTTGTGTTGTGTTGTTCTCTCTTGTTATGTTGCTTCAATTCTTCCTCTATTTATAGAAGATGTCTTGTACATGATAGGCTCCTCTTGGGGACATGAATTCTGTAAAAAATACCAAGACAATTGAAGAAACGAGCTGTTAGAAATCAACCCCTCAAATTAAGGAAAAGTTGTCAAACTCAAGCGGATAGTTTCTTTGTCAAACGAAAAGCGGTTCGACCGGTCGCGCAGAGATAAGTTGAAATTGAAAACTCTGTAATTTTTACACAGGGGGACCGGTCGGAGGGGGGTGCGACCGGCCGCCCTAGGGCCCAACCGGTTGCCCTCTTCAAAAAACCAATACAGAGAAGTTTGCAATTTTGAACAAACCTTCAGGTACCGGTCGCCCTATAGGTCGACCGGTCGACGTCACCGGTCGCCCTATAGGGTGACCGGTCACCCTCACCATTTTCTGCAAACATGAAGTTTTCTATTTTGCACAACGTTCAGGTACGGGTTGCCCTATACGGCGATCGGTTGACCTCAAAACAAAAGTGTTGTCCAATTTTATATCGAAAATAAACTTCAAGAAATACTCCAAAAAATAGTGAAAACATTTTAGACCGATCGGGAGTATTTAGACAATATTTGGAAACATAGTTTGGATGTAAAAACTCATTGATACAAAATCATTAAATGTGTTGTCCAAAATAAAAATTGAAGAAATACTCCGGAAAATATTAAAACCATTTTAAATCATTAGGAGTATTTGAACAACCTTTACCACTTATGTGACCTAGCTTTTTTTGTCATAGATCAGGTTTATCACCTTGGAAAGCATTCATTAATTCACAACAAGAGACATAGGTTCAACAAAACAAACATACAAGTTATTTCTTTTGACAAATGACTTTGAAAATCACTAAAGAAACTTTCAAATTATCAAACCATTTCCAAATCTCTACGCTCCATCATCTTCTTATCAGCACATGATATCAAATTATTACACAAATCAAGCACATGTCTAATATTTTTTTTAAAGTAATAGCATACCAAGAATCAAATTTCAAGCAAATATCACCAATTTCAAGAACCTGACATTTTTCTCATCTGCATTAAAAACAAAATAGTCTTTTACTTCGTTATAGCCCGAAAATATATTTTTAAATTATGACTTTTGAAAAGTGAAGGCAGAATAATTAAGTCATTCATTATCAATCACAAAGTTTGAATTCACATAATTAACAACAACATGCTTTTCACATAATTCAGACATAATAAAAACATCACTAGCGTTTTCACTATTAGAAGCCAAATTTGCTTGATCATTAGATTGATTTTTAAAATTCTGGTTTCCTTTCTTATCAGGACACTCCCTAATATAGTGACCTACCTCACCACATTTATAACATTTTCTTCCGTTAGACCTAGACTTCGATCTAGTCTTGCATTTTCCTTTTTTCTTGTGAAAATTATGATTTTGATTATTATCAGATTTTTTGTGGTTACCAAAAGCCCCATCATGCATAAGCTTTCCAGAGTAATAGAATCTCCACCCACCTTGTTGACTTTAAAATCAAGTTCCTTGTATTTTAAGCACCATTATTAATCATAGTGTCAAGAGTAACAGAATCTCTACCATACTTAAATAACACATATTGCATTACTGTAAGATTTAAGAATTGCATTGAAAAGCAGAATAGGAGTGTAATGATCAATATTTTTATCACCGGTCAATTTAAAATCCCGAATCAATTTGGTGAACACATCCAAATTTTCATCTATATCCTTATTCAAGTCAAGTTTAAATCTGAAAAGTTTTTCCAGCAAAAACAACTTACTAGGCAAAGAAGCTTCAGTATACAATTCATCTAACTTATTCCACAAAGCTTTTGCAAAATCAAGCTTACCAACTTTTCTACACACAGAGTCAGAAAGATTTAGAATTATAGAAGAATAAGCGCACTCGTCAATTTCAGCTTTCTTTTTCAGCAGTATCTTTTTCACCATAAGAACCCGTCACGACTTTACAAACATTTTGTTGAATTAAAATGTCTTATTTTCTGTTGCCATATCAAAAATCAGTTTTTTCATTAAATGGTTCAAGATTATAATCAGGCACAACTATTTTCAAAAAACACAATAGTTTTTCACGAGAGCAGCACACACAACAGGTGCAAAAAATAAGCTGAAATAAAACTGAGCAAAAATCAGCAGGCAATACAACAAATATATAGGTTCACACAGAAGCCTAATATTCTAAAGCAACAAATCCCAACACACAAACCGCGACAAGCAATAATTACTCTATGAAAGCTATAAACCCGCGGCAAGCGGTATTTACTATACGAAAGCAGTAAACCTATGGCAAACGATATTTACCGAATCGGACAAAGGCTCAGATAGTGTGAAAATGAACCCTTCATCGTCGACTACAGTCGGATGTGCCCAAGGTTAGCCACAAGGAAACCCCGAAGCACAATACCTTCCAAAAACCCCTTGAATCGCCAAAGAACACACACTAAGAAGACAAGCCCGAACCCAAGTTCTCCAAACCCCAAAACGGACGAACACCAATAAGCTCAATCAAATGACCTCACTAAATACTCAAAGCTCACAAGAGATTCACAAAGAATCGAAAGAGGTGACTGAGTTTTAAGGGAGCACAGTTAGTGCCGCTGGAGAGAAGAAAGGATTTGAGAGTCTTCAAAAATATATCGTGTCTTAGGGTTTGGAGAAATGGATCGATTTAACTTAGGAACTGTTGGAGTAAATGAAGAATTCTCTCAAAATATTCCCTCAGCATAGTGAAACAAATGTTTTTCATTTCACAATTGTAATCTATCCTTTTTATTCCTTTGTCATAGATTGTAGGATCTATTGCCAAATGTCACAATCTTGTGTAGTTTGTTAGCATATTCCCTGACATCCTAGGACTGCCATCTTCTATAAATGGCAACTCCTATTTACTGTTTCATTATCAAGAAATCTATGAAAGATATTATCCTCTCGATTTATATGAATACAACAAAACACTTTATGGCTTTTAGTTCTTCTTTTAGCTTTTCCATCATGGTATCGGAAGCGAGGCTAGTCCCGAATCTGATACACCTCTTCTCCTTTCTTATTCATCATCTCTTTTTTCTCAAAAAGATGACTGATGATGGCTCCTCTATTTCGGGAGCAACTCCTTCCTCCCAAAGCTCTCTTGTTGGCTTCAACACCAGCCTAGTTTTTGTCAAGTTAAATGACAACAACTATCTAGTATGGGAGCAACAAATCCTATCCGAAAGTGTTCTAATCTTAATGGTTGGTCTTACTACCTCTCAAGAAATTGGGCGACTCTTGAAACGAACTTTCTTTGTCGGTCTAGTGCTAAGACTATGCAGTATAAGATTCAACTTCAAACACTAAAGAAATGAAATTCATATGAAAGAGTATCTGAGCAAAGTCAAAGTTTGATGTGATAATTTAGCTGCTACTGGATATGGTATAAAGGATTTTGATCAAGTCTTGCATGCCTTAACTGGACTAAGCAATGAATATGATCCAGTAGTAGTTACTATTACCTCTAATCCTAAAAAGTGGTCCTTTAAGGATGAATGTGCTCTGCTTTTGAGCTTTGAAGCTAGAGTAGAAGCTGGAAATCCTATTTTTGAAGAAGGGAATGTGCCATTGCCAATATTACTACCCATAGTCAACAAATAAGGAACAACAACTCTGGAAAGTTTAGTGGGAGAGGTAGAAATATGCCAGCAAACAGAGGAGGAAGGAAAAGATCCTTTAGAGGAAGAGGTGGAAGGTATTATAACAGTGGAAGACTCAATCCCGTGATTTGTGGATACACAAATCACACAGCTGACAAATGCTACTATAGGTTGGATTTAATTTTTCACCTCAACAGCAAAGCCAAAGGACAAATGATTGAAATCAGTTTTCTCCAGCAAGGCCGCATCTCGTTCAACACTAATTCCAATCCTATATGCGCTTTGGTTGCCACCAGGACAACAACTCGATTACAATTGGATACCCGATTCGAGCCTCAAACCATGTCACCTTTGATTTTGGAAGTCTCAACACACGCCTCCGAATATCAAAGGAAACAACCAAACTTCATTTGGGAAATGGTGCGGAGTTTGCTATACTTCATGTTGGCAATTCAACTCGTTAAATCCTCTAACTCACATATTTTTCATCCTAAACATCTCATTTGCATGTCCCTACTATTACAAAAATCTAAATAGTGTCTCTCAATTCTCTCAAGATAATAATGTCTTTTTGAATTTCACCCCTTTGTTTGTTTTGCCAAGGATCAAGTCACGGGGGATACTCTGCTCCAAGGGAAACTTAAAGTTGGTCTCCACAAGTTTGAGTTACATCATGTTCAGTCTCATTCGTCTTCAGCCTTGCCTCTTCGGCACTCAGCTAAAAATCATACTTAGTTTCAGCCTGCTGTCTTTTCTGCTTCTAAGAAGGAAATAGATTTAGATATATGGCATTGTAGGCTAGGGCATGCTGTTTGATAAATGGTTTTATCATGATTTTGATTTTACACCAAAACAATGGTTTTAAAGGTTGTCCAAATACTCCTAAGTGATTTAAAATGGTTTTAATATTTTCCGGAGTATTTCTTCAAGTTTTATTTTCGACAAAATTGGACAACATTTATATGATTTTTTGTTAATGTATTTTTACACCAAAACAATGTTTCTAAATGTTGTCCTAATACTCCCGATCGGTCTAAAATGTTTTCACTATTTTTTGGAGTATTTCTTGAAGTTTATTTTCGATATAAAATTGGACAACACTTTTGTTTTGAGGTCAACTTTGTCGCCAGTATAGGGCAACCCGCACACGAAAGTTGAGGAAAACGAGAAAACTTCATGTTTGCGAGAAAATGGTCAGGCAACCGGTGCCATCGACCGGTCGCTCGCCCTATAGGGAGACCGGTACCATGGAGTAAAAATTGAAAGCGAACGTCGCCGCTTCTTTTTTTGAGGTTGTGCGACCGGTTGAAGTCGGGACGACCGGTCGAACCCTACATCGACCGGTCGCCTGTGTAAATGTGTATTCTCATTCTCAAACATCTATTTGTGCGCGGCCGCATCCTTAAGTTTTGAGAAAAATGTAACCGTTGTGCGTGAGACATCCTTTCCTTAATTTGTGGGATTGATTTCTAATGACTCTTTTCTTCAATTGTCTTGCAATTTTTTAATTCATGTCCCCAAGAGGAGCCTATCATGTACAAGACATCTTCTATAAATAGAGGAAGAATTGAAGCAACACAATAAGAGAGAAAACGACAACACAACAAGATACACTCAAGAATACACTTGTTCTTACATTGTCTTATTTCTTGTTGTAATTTGCCTAGCTATTCACTTTCACATTCTTGAGGTCTAGACTATTCTTGATTACACTTGCACTCTATTGTATTATCAATTATCGAGTTGTAATCTTGAATTTGTGGTCGTCATTCAAACACAAGATATCCTTGTGAGTGTTCTTGTGGTAAGAACACACTTGGATGAACTAGGTGTTAGGTGTAAGAAGATTGTGGTAATCTTCTTGTTGAGGTGTTGAAGAGTGTGGTGCTCTTCAAGGTGAAGATTGTGGTAATCTTCACAAGGTGCCATTTGAAGATTGTGGTAATCTTCAAGAAGAGATTGTGGTAATCTCAAGGTGGTGTTGAAGAAGAGTGTGGTGCTCTTCAAGGTGTTGGTGTAAGATTTTGTTGTAATAATTTTGGTAATTATTAATAAAATCTTTTTCTTTTCAAACCCATCCGGATATCTTGGGGTGGTAGAGCACGTAGTCCCTAGGTGGGGTGAAGCTATATAAATCGACGTGTGCTATTTACATTCCGCACCTTTGTTATTATCTTGGCGCATTTGTATCGAAAAAGAGGGCAAAATAGAAAAGATGGAGATAATCTATTCACCCCCTCTAGATTATCGTAGCCGCTTGGACTTACAAGTGGTATCAGAGCAAAACTCTTTGGCAAGCTTGTTCCACATCGCGAGTAAAGAGGAACGATCATCAGCTACGAATGAAGTCTACCTTGCCGACGCCTCCACCACCAAGCCACCACTATTTGATTCCAAAAATTTTACATTTTGGAAAGAAAGAATGGAATGCTATTTACAAAGTTGTGGGTTCGATATTTGGAACACCGTCATCAATGGAGAATCCATTCCGACGAAGAATACACCACACACCTCTAAAGACTTCAAAGAGCTCAATGATGAAGAGAAGAGAATCATCTCCTTAAATGGTAAAGCTCTTAGTAGTTTGTATTGTTCACTTACTACTTTGGAATTTGATCATGTTGTAGGTATTCGATCGGCACATGAAGTATGGCAAAATTAGAAGCCATCTATGAAATATATGCAAATAAAAGGAGCAACTCAAAAGCATCTACTTCTCAAATGGATACAACATCAAATCCAACAATATGGGATGAGCCTCTTACAAATTCGATGATGAAGTCGAAAAATGTCTTATGGGCTTGAAGAAGAAAACAAGGTAAGTCTTAAACCCTCTACTTCCTATGGTATTGTCATACAAAATGATTATAGTGATTTGCAAAATGATTATGATGAACTTCAAAATGAATTCCAAAGCTTACTTGCTAAATACAAAAATTTGAAAAAGGAATTCAATGTTTTGAAAAATGATAAGGATAGTTTATTTACTTCCTATGAATCACTATCATGTGCTCACACCACCACTCTTGACAAGGTTAGAAACCTTGAGAAAGAAAATAGTACTCTTGTTGAGGATATAAATTGCTTGAAAAATGATTTATCTAAATCCAACTTGAGTGCCGATAGAATGACCAATATTGTTGATTGTTGTGATAATTCGAAACTAGAACTTGATCATAAGCCTAAGGGTGTCAATCACATGAAAAAAATTAAGTCTCTAAGCACGTTGGTCATTATGCTCCTAGAATTATTACATGCTTTTATTGCGGTAAAAAGGGTCATACGGTAAATACTTGTCGGGCTAGAAATAGCTCTAATTATTGTTGGAGACCTAAAAGTCTCAAGACTAATCCCAAAGGATCCAAACACATGAGGGTACCACAAAACAATGTCATATTAGGTACCCGGCGAAATAATGATCGAAGAAAATTTATACCGCCAAGAAGACATCAAATGACTGTTTCATTTGATCAAAGAAGGAGAAACTATTTTCTACAAAGCCAATCTCCAAGAAGAGGATATAATCAAAAATGGGAAGAACACAATCCTTGGAAATGGCAAAGACATCATCAACAAGATGATTTTCAAAGAAGAAGAGATTTTCAACAATGGGAAGGCAACAAACCTTGGAAACGGAGTAATCAAAGAAGTCATCATCAACAAAGTGACTTCTCAAAAGGAAGATATCATCAACAATGGGAACGGCACAACCCATTGAAATGGCGTAATTGGTAACCCGTATCTCCCTAGTTAAATATGCATTTTATTTTTATGCATGCTTTTATTTGTGTATTAATTGCAAAATGAGTTTTCAAGTATTTATTTTTTTTAAATTAAGGTCTTCAATATATATTTGTGCTTTTAAAATATTTTTGAAAAAGAAGACCTTATATGATGTCTTTAAAACTCTTGTGCACTTTTGTAGACTATAGTGTGTTATCATCTCTTATGGATTTTTATGGCATGAGCTTACTTGTGATATCTTTTAGCCTACACTTTTATCATTATGATTTGTGCTAGATTTGTTTTAAGAATTGTGTAGGATCTACATATTTTCACATATGGCCATTTACGTCATTATTTGTCAAGAAAGGCATTAATTATCGAGGTACGTTTACTTGTGTTATTCTTACTCTTATAGACTCGATATATGTATTGCCATGTGCCTATGTGCTTGTTTTTCATAGTACTTCATACAAGTGCCATTAATAGGATTTTTAATTTTTTTTTTAAAAAAGGCACTTTTCGACATTTGATTACACATATTTGCTTTGTCAACTCTTGTTCAAATACTTCTTTTAAATGAGGTCTCAACTATATGCTATCAGATTTTCAAAATTCAAAAGAGACCTTTTATAGCTTTCTTAAGCTTATCTGAACTTTCATGATTTATTAGACTCTTGATGATATTCTAAATGCATAGTATGTGTTTCTTGCTTCATGGTCTATATATATATATATAGTGTCTATTCCTACTATGCTCTTTTGCAAGATATTTTGTGATTGATGATTGAGGCATGTTCTTACACTTGGGTTATTTTTTCTTGCTTATATAAGCGATGTCGTTAATGAGTTTGTTAAGTTGTGTAGATGAGAAATGAAGTACTACAAATATTAGTTACCTCAAAATATTTGGATGTAAATGTTCTATTGTGAATACCTTAGACCAATTGGATGCCCTATGATGATAGTAATGAAGTAGACAAAAAGGGTATTCCGGAACAAACTCGATGACCAAGGCAACATTGGTCGAACTAAGGCGAGGTTAGTAGCTCGAAGGTATTTTCAAGAAGAAGGTAATTGATTTTGATGTAACATTCGCACTCATAGCACATTTAGTAGCTACTTGCACTTTACTTGCCCATTCTTGTTTTAAGAAAATTTCAAACTTTACCAAATGGATGTTAAATCCAATTTTCTCAATGGTTTTATTCAAGAAGAAGTCTATGTAAAACAACCTCCGGGGCTTTAAATTTTTCTAGGCCAAATGATTTTTATAAAAGGCCTTGTATGGTTTAAAACAAGCACCCCATGTATGGTATGATAGACTTAGCTATTTTTGCTAAATGATTTTACAAGAGGTAAAGTTGATACTACTCTCTTTGTTTTTGAAAAAGGGCAAGATTGTTTACTTGTGCATATTTATGAGAATATTTTTGGTACTACTAATGAATATTTGTGCAAGATATTTCTCCAAGTTGATGCAAGGTGTACTTGAAATGAGCATGATGGGGGAGCTCAATTTCTTGCTTGGCTTCAAATTATTCAATGCCAAGTAGATGGTTATATTTCAAAAGAACTCTTGAAGGAGTTAGGCATTGAAGAAGGAAGAATCATCTCAACCTCTATGACTACCAATGAAAAGATTGACAAAGGTTGAGAAAGGCATGTCGGTTGACAAATAAATTCGAGGTATATTTTCTTGTATTATTCCTATAGACTCGACATTCCATATGCCTTATGTCTATATGCTCGACTTAAAAAATATCCCAACGAATCTCATTAAAGTGCCCTTAAAAGAAATTTTCAAATATTTGAAAGGCACTTCTTCCTATGACTAGTTGTATCCAAAGCTTTAAAACGTTCTTATTTTTTTAGGGATTACAAGTCCGGTGAAAATTATTCAAAATATAGTTCGTCATAATCGAACTAAACATATTGAGATTCGAAAATCTTTCTAAGGGATTGCGTTTTTAACAAATACTTGAGATGTGTTTAAATCCCGTCTCAAAAGTTAACGCGGATATTTGTTCATTTCTGCCGAGTATTTTATCTCATTTCGAGCTTGATTATGACATAATGTATATTGAATGAGGTCTACGTTTGCATTTTGCACGTTGTTAAAACTTAGGGGCGAAAAATCGGATTTTTGGATCAAACTTCGGATTTTTCAAACAGAACCAAAACAGTGGGCTGCCAGGGCCGGGGCCGACCGGTCGCCACCACCGACTCGGCCGTCGCCCATGCCCTGGACCGGTCACCCTAAGGGATTGTTTGGTTAAAAATGGTTCTGTTTTCAGACTTAGCATTTTTGGCTTTTTGGTTCATTTTTCGTCCCCTTTGCAAATTTCACACAATTCACTTCAAATGAGTTTTGATGCATGAATTATATATTTTGGGGACTACCTAGCTCGGTTATCATCATTGATGCTCATCTTTACCGATTGAATGGTAAGAATTTCACTCTCCTTAGCTTAATTGGGTTGAACCCTTGAGTTTGTGGCTTATATGTATTTTTTTGATGCAATTCATATAGTTTTGTAATGAGCTTATTGATTGTTGATGAATGATATTTGTTAAATTGCATTTGGTGATGAAAAACTTGGCTTGTTTTCTTTTACAAGGCCTATATATGTCTTTTTCAATTTTTGACGCCCGCTAAGTGTACGATAAAACGTTTCAATGAAACATTCATCACCTACATGATTCTCTCGTTTTCAAAAGTCTTATACATTTATGGAGATCATGTTTTGCTTATCAAATGAGTTTTCATAAGCTTCTTCAAGTCGTATGATTCGACTTTTCCCTCCTATTTGGTTTATAAGCTTCAATGTTCAAATAGCTCGGTACATCGGTTTAGTTGCGCACTTTGATATGAATATATGATGTATTTATTGTGCTAACATTCTTTTTGATGATTCCAAAGGGGGAGAAACATGTTATGAGCTCTTTAGCTCAAAGAAGATAAGATAAGCTCAAACGAAAAGAAGTTATAAGCTATGGCTTCTTAAAGCCATAAGTTGTGTATGACTCTTGGTCCATTGGTTGTAGTATGGACTTATATATGATGTCTCTTTGACAGGGGGAGCTTTTAAGTTATTGATACTTAAGCTCAATATCGAAAAGCTAATATTTTAGCTTATGTTTAAGTTGCTTCTATATAACTCTTGTTGTGCATGTTGATAGGGGGAGCATTTGCTATATGTGTTTGAATATCTCTACTCCCATCCTTGTGTTTTTATTGCATGGAATGTTGTCGCTCACAACGGATAGTTCTCTTTAACCGGTAAAATTGTTTTGTTTTCAAAATAGACCTCGTTAAAATTGTTTTGGTTTGTAATCATCAAAAAGGGGGAGATTGTTTGATAAATGGTTTTATCATGATTTTGATGATTTTGATTTTACACCAAAACAATGGTTTTAAAGGTTGTCCAAATACTTCTAAGTGATTTAAAATGGTTTTAATATTTTCCGGAGTATTTCTTCAAGTTTTATTTTCGACAAAATTGGACAACATTTATATGATTTTTTGTTAATGTATTTTTACACCAAAACAATGTTTCTAAATGTTGTCCTAATACTCCCGATCGGTCTAAAATGTTTTCACTATTTTTCGGAGTATTTCTTGAAGTTTATTTTCGATATAAAATTGGACAACACTTTTGTTTTGAGGTCAACCGGTCGCCAGTATAGGCAACCCGCACTGAAAGTTGAGGAAAACGAGAAAACTTCATGTTTGCGAGAAAATGGTCGTGGCAACGGGTCTCCTATAGGGCAAATCGGGTGCCGTCGACCGGTCGCCTATAGGAGACCGGCACACGAGAGTAAAATTGAAACAGTAACGTCCGCCCTTCGTTTTTGAGGTTGTGCGCCGGTTGAAGTCGGGGACGACCGGTCGAACCCTACATCGACCGGCCGCCTGTAAATGTGTATTCTCATTCTCAAACATCTATTTGTCTTGTGACACGGTCGCATCTTAAGTTTGACAAAAAAAATGTAACCGTTATGTGAGACATCCTTTCCTTAATTTGTGGGATTGATTTCTAATGACTCTTTTCTTCAATTGTCTTGCAATTTTTACGTAATTCATGTCCCCAAGAGGAGCCTATCATGTACAAGACATCTTCTATAAATAGAGGAAGAATTGAAGCAACACAATAAGAGAGAAAACGACAACACAACAAGATACACTCAAGAATACACTTGTTCTTACATTGTCTTATTTCTTGTTGTAATTTGCCTAGCTATTCACTTTCACATTCTTGAGGTCTAGACTATTCTTGATTACACTTGCACTCTATTGTATTATCAATTATCGAGTTGTAATCTTGAATTTGTGGTCATCATTCAAACACAAGATATCCTTGTGAGTGTTCTTGTGGTAAGAACACACTTGGATGAACTAGGTGTTAGGTGTAAGAAGATTGTGGTAATCTTCTTGTTGAGGTGTTGAAGAGTGTGGTGCTCTTCAAGGGTGAAGATTGTGGTAATCTTCACAAGGTGCCATTTGAAGATTGTGGTAATCTTCAAGAAGAGATTGTGGTAATCTCAAAGGTGGTGTTGAAGAAGAGTGTGGTGCTCTTCAAGGTGTTGGTGTAAGATTTTGTTGTAATAATTTTGGTAATTATTAATAAAATCTTTTTTCTTTTCGAAACCAATCTCGGATATCGGGGTGGTAGAGCACGTAGTCCCCTAGGTGGGGTGAAGCTCTATAAATCGACGTGTGCTATTTACATTCCGCACCTTTGTTATTATCTTGGCGCATTTGTATCGAAAAAAGAGGGCAAAATAGAAAAGATGGAGATAATCTATTCACCCCCTCTAGATTATCGTAGCGCTTGGACTTACACATGCTTCCAAGGATATTGTCCTTAAATCTCTACATGATTGTAATCTAAACTATTTCAATAAAGATTTAAGTTCCTACTGTACTGCTTGTTTACAATCCAAGTCTCATAAGCAATCTTTTCCCGCATCTTCTCTTTGAATATCAAGAAGCCTTTCATTTAATTCACTCACGATGTGTGGGGACCCTCACCCTTAAAATCCACAAATGGCGAGTCTATATTACATCACCTTTATCGATCATTTCACCAAGTTCACCTAGATTTATTTTTAAAGGCTAAATCGAAGCCTTCCAAGCTTTTCTTCATTTTTAAGTCACTTGTTGAAACTCAGTTTAACAAGAAAATAAAAGCTCTTCAGAGTGATTGGGGAGGAGAATTCAGAAGTATTTCCAAATTCCTTCATGAAAATGGCATCATGCCTAGAGTGTCTTGTCCCTACACCTCTCAACAGAATGGTGTGGCTGAGAGGAAACACAGACATGTGATTGAAGTTGGGCTTTCCATGCTTGCTCATTCATGTGTTTCTCAAAAATATTGGATGTAAGTTTTTCAGTCTGCTGTTTATATCATAAATAGAACTCCCAACAAGCAATTATCTCTCATTTCTCCATTTGAAGCCTTGTATAATCAAAAACTTGTCTATTCCTTTCTTAGAGTTTTTGGTTGTCTATGCTTTCCTCACATTAGACCTTATAATAAGCACAAGCTTGAATTTAGAGCTGTGCCATCTATCTTTTTAGGCTATTGTGAAGGATACAAAGGTTATCGAATTCTGCTTCCTTCAGGAAAAGTCATCATGAATAGGAATGTGATTTTCATTGAAACTGAATTTCTTTCAAAAAATTCCACAAAAAATACTTCCAATTCTCGTACTATGATCGCCTAGCTTGACTCTTTTGCCTCTCACTACTTGGCTTTCTTGTAACACTTTGACCATTTCGGTGATAACTCAGCTGGTAACTTAGGTCTTTATAACACTTCTGACTCAGCTGATAACTCAGCTCCTCTATCTCCATTCACTCCTGAGTCTATTTCATCCTTTCATTCATCTTCTGAGCCTCACATTGCTTCCCAAAATCCCTATAACAATATTCCTTTAACTATTGAATTGCCTCCATTGGAAGTTAACAATCAACCTAACACCACTAACCATTTTGATGCTGATGTTTCTAATGTTCACCCTATGCAGACAAGGTCTAAAACAGGTCACTCCAAGCCCAAGGTGTTCACTACCTCACTGCAGCAAGATTCTGAACCTACCTCTCATCAAGAAGCCTTGAAAAACAAACACTGGAAGTCAGCCATGCAAGCTGAGTATGATGCTCTCCTGAAAAATAATACTTGGTCTGTTGTTCCTCTACCTCCAGGAAAAAAGAGTTGTAGGTTGCAAATGGGTGTATAGAGTTAAAAGAAACACAAATGGCAGTATTTCAAGATACAAAGCCAGGTTGGTTGTTAAAGGGTACACTCAAACACCGGATTTGATTACTTGAGACCTTGATCCTGTTATCGCCCCTCGCCACTATTAGGGTGGTTTCGTCCTTGTTGTTAGACTTGGCTGGAAAATTAAGCAACTTGATGTGAATAATGCTTTTCGTAATGGGGATCTTGACAAAGAAATTTACATGGAGCAACCACATGGCTTTGAACATGGTGATCATAGTCAGAATCTGGTGTGCAAATTGACAAAAGCTCTTTATGGGCTCAAGCAAGCCCCTAGAGCATGGTACTCTAAGCTGAAAAAGGTCCTTCAAAAGCTGGGATTTCTTTTCTCTCAAGCAGAGAACTCCTTATTTTTCAGAAAACAAAGGATTCCTACATTATTGTTCTTGTATATGTGGATGATATTCTCATCACTGGAAATAATGATAAGGATATATCTCATATTATCAAACTCTTGGATGACTCCTTCTCTCTCAAGGATCTTGGGCTAATTCATCAGTTTCTGGGAATTCAAGTGACTCACTCTAACAATGGTTTGCATCTCTGTCAGCAACAATCATAAAAGACTTACTCAGCAAAGTCAATATGGCATCTGCTAAAGGCTCTATTACTCCTATGGTTTCCTCTCCTCATTTGTCTAAGTCTATTGGTGACTCAGTTGCAGACAATACTCTGTATAGAAGTGTTATTGGAGGATTGCAGTATATCACAATCACCAAACCAGATATTGTGTATAGTGTCAATAAACTCAGCCGATTTATACGGCAAAGACCCCTTGACACTCATTCGAAGGCGGTAAAAAGAGTTTTGAGATATCTTAAAGAACCCTACATTTGGTTTATCCATCATGAAAACTCCTACTCTTCAAATTCTTTGGTTACTCTGACTCAGATTGGGCTACAAATATTAATGATAGGAAGTCCGTTAGAGGATTTTGTGTGTATCTTGGAGATAATCTTGTATCATGGTGTTCTATGAAACAATGAGCAGTATCAAGGTCAAGCACTGAGGCATAATACGAAGTTTGGCCCGTTGTGCTACCGAGGTTATGTGGCTTAGAAATCTTCTCACTTTTAATTGCATATTCCCATAGTCAAAACTCCTATCATTTGGGTGATAACATAGGGGCCGAGGCACTAGTTGCTAATCTGTTTTTCATTCAAGAATTAAACATGTTGAGTTGGATGTTCACTTCATTAGAGAAATGGTCTCACAAGGTCTTATCTTGTGCAACATGTACCTTCAATTGATCAAGCCGATGTCCTTACTAAACCTCTCGATAAGCAATCCTTCACTCGGTTCGAAGCGGACTTAAAGTCTTCCCTTCACCACGTACATATTGAGGGGGGGATGTTGGAGTCAATGAAGAATTCTCTCAAAATATTCCTCAAAGATAGTGCAACAAATGCTCATTTCACAGATTGTAATCTGTCCTTTTTATTCCTTTGTTATAGATTGTAGGATCTATTGCCAAGTGTCACAATCTTGTGTAGTTTGTTAGCATATTCCCTGATATCCTAGGACTGCCATCTTCTATAAATGGCAGCTCCTATTTACCGTTTCATTATCAAGAAATCTATGAAAGATATTATCTTCTGATACATATGAATACAACAAAACACTTTATGGCTTTTAGTTCTTTTAGCTTTTCTCTATCAGGAACCAATGATGTGGATTAGATACCTAAAATGGACGGACCAGATGAAGAAAATAAAAAGATCTGCGGTCCATGAACTCGGAGTAAGCTGACACGGGTCAATTAGAGGGCTGATTGCATTTGGGCTTCATTTTCAATTGGCCTCGGAACAAATGATAAATAGGCCAGCAATACACAAATAAATTGAGCCACATAATTAATAACACGTGCCATGAAAACACAACAGCACTTGGAACTTATTTGAAGGGTACTGCTTGTCTTCTTTTGCTCATAACTAATTTTTTTTATTTATTTTAATCTCTCGAAAAAGGGTGTAGAAAAAAGTAAAGGTCTGGGAGGAATTAAAGTGTGAGAGGGGAAACACACAGTTGAAAGTCGGTCAGTGAAATTGTCGTTGGCCGTGGAAGGAATAATGTGACATATCATAACCAAACAAAGCAAAATCATGCAAACTTTTTTGTGATAAAGACCAACAGCATTTTCCAAATACCGTGTCTTAATTTGTTGTTTTTCTTTATACAAACAAACATCTGCTTTGTTTATTTTTATTATTTTATTACGACCTCTTTTGATTTATTCATGAGTCCATTTTAGAGCAAACCGAGATTTCAATAAAAACATTCTTTCATTGGATTATTCCCCGACTGGTGACCTAGTTGTACTAATTGTGTTACCCCTTCTTTCATGTGCGTAGGAATGTTATTTACGAGATCTGGATTATATTGTGGAATATATTCGCCTACAGTACTTGTTTATGAAATTTTGGAAAATAAAACAAATGCCATCGACATATAAGGCATATTAATGTATTATACTCACATACGATAGATTTGTTTCCTTGAGGACAAATCTTAGGTCATTGGTTTATCATTCTTGATTTGATATGATTTTGTAGTCTCTAATTTCTTTTTCTTTCTTGTTTTTGTTTTTGATTTAGGCTAGCTTTTGATTTCGTGTAAGAGGCATTAATGGTCCGGGATTTGTACTTAATTAGTGTCAAACATTTGATAAAAGTTGAGGAGCATATACCACAACATAAATTACATTAGATAACACAAATTTGTAGCACTTTTTACATAAGGTACATTTGTAACACATGTTTGTCACACTTTTTATATTATAATATTTATGTAATATTTTTGTAGTACTTTATCTATATGTAATACTTTTAAATAAGCAACACTTTTTATGTATAACTTTTTTTGTTATTTCTTTTGTGACGCAAATGGGTATCACTTTATTTAAGAAACACTCTTGGCAACACTATATATTATTAATTGTAACACTTTTTAGGCTATATTTAGGTAACACAAAATTAAATAGCTATCATTAAATCATATCAACGATTTATTTAATTAATTGATGCCACAAATAGGTGAAGACAAAACAAAATCACCAAACCTAAAAATTGTAGACATCATGTACTCTTTTTTTATTGAATTTTTGTTTTCTTTTTATAAAGTATTTTAGTTTGCTTTTTTTTTTAATTTTTTACGGAGGTAATTAATTCCGTCGTAATACCGACGGAAAATGTGCATGTATATATTTTATTATTATTATTTGTTTTTTAATTTTTACTAACGGAGACCTATTTCATTGTTAACCTTTTTTTTTTTACTTTTTTAGAAAAAACATTACCAATGAAAATTGATGTTGTCGGTAATTACTTAGGAATTTTTCCGTCGGTAAATTATTTTTTATTATTTAATTTTTTACTATTAGAACTTTTTTATATGTCGGTAAATTAATTTTATATCTTTATATATATTTTATTTTTACCGACTGAATATTGATAAGTCGATAAATTCATTTATATATTTTTGATATTTTTAATTTTTTATGTCCTTTAATATATAACATAATATGATTTTCAAACTATATACTATATAATATAAAATTTGATATATATAATGTATAATATAATTTAATACATATATTATATAATATAATCTTTATTATATAAAATATATTATATATACATATAATATACTTTTTATACAATTTTAATATATATGTGTATGTGTATATGTAAAACAAAGCAAAAGTTGTAATAAAAATCAACTTAGCTTAGTGGTAAATTGACACTTCCACACATAATAGGTCATGGGTTCGAATCTACTTGGTGGTAGAAAAAATATTTGGACGAAGTGCTATAAAAGAATTGTTACATAAGATTCATATATAACATTTTGTAAGATTTTTTTTTAAAGTGTTATATATATAAAAAGTATTACAAAAAGTGTTTGTTCACTTGGGTTTATACCATTGATTTGGGCTTCCTAGACTTGAGTTTTGTGTTGTTTTTGAGTATTTTGAGTCATTTTGTTATATCTCATAGGTTAAGCATTAATTTCTATTGTTTGAGTCATTTGAGTGGCCAAGACATATTGTGGGCCAAGTATATTGAGTCAGAGTCATATCAATGAGTCTCATGTCAAAAGAAGCAAGGATGATCAAACAAGAAGGGGATTGATATCAAGAAATGTCCAAACGCGTCTAGAATTTTCAGCACTGGCAGGTTTTAGTATTTTGGCCATAACTCTCTCCACAAAATTGATATTGAGCTGATTCAAGTGTCTACGGAAAGCTAAGAGATAGAGCTACAACTCTTATGAAGACACAAAAAGCAAATTCGGACGTTTGAATGACGCTACAGCGCGAAGAAGAGGCGCTGCAGCGCAACAAGCGCGCCGCGGCCTCAAGGAGTGTTCTACGGTGACTGCGCCTCCCCTCCCTCCTGGCGCTGCAGCACCGGCACCGAAAATGGGCAGTCTGGGTTTGTGTTTTGGCCGCAGCCCATTTTTTGATTTAGTCACTGTGGACGGACAAAACAAGAAATGTCCGATTTTTGGATCTAAAAGGAGAGGTCTTATAAATAGATACATGATAGGCTTGAACTAGGGCATGGAGGACACTTGGGGATGAAAACCAACACCACCAATACACAAGGGAAGAGTTGGGGAAGAGGATTGAAGACATTTATCATCTAGAAATAGATAAGATTCTTCTTTAATCTCTTTAATTCTTTCTTTGTTGTTTCTTGTATATCATTTGAGATGCATTCTCATTTGATTATGGGTATTTGTATTTTCATCATGAGCTAAACTTTATAATTCTAGAGGTGTGATGAATCTAGTTTTCCTTATATTATCAATATGGTATACCAATCACAAATTACCAATTTATAAGTCTAGATTCCTACAATAATCATTTTTCTCTCGAAAGTGCCAAACGATTTTAGATCACAATTGGGAAATCAATATCTCTATAAAAATCACCAATTGAAATCTCAATAAAAACTATGAATCTTGGTTGATGACTTCAAAGGATTCACAAATCTCTCAATTCTATGAAATCCTAGGTTATGCTATTTCAAGGCCATGTATTCAATTACCTCTCTCAAGTGTCAAATCAAATACACCAAACACTCTAAATTATTGATCAAGTAATTTAGAAGAAATAAATCCAAATAGCACAAATAGATTGGGAAATCTAGATTGACAAACCACAATATCAAAACATAAGTTCAAACATAGATTACATCATCTCACTAGAATTATAAAGTTTAGCTCATGATGAAAATACAAATACCCATAATCAAATGAGAATGCATCTCAAATGATATACAAGAAACAACAAAGAAAGAATTAAAGAGATTAAAGAAGAATCTTATCTATTTCTAGATGATAAATGTCTTCAATCCTCTTCCCCAACTCTTCCCTTGTGTATTGGTGGTGTTGGTTTTCATCCCCAAGTGTCCTCCATGCCCTAGTTCAAGCCTATCATGTATCTATTTATAGTACCCTCCTTTTAGATCCAAAAATCGGACATTTCTTGTTTTGTCCGTCCACGGGCTGCTATAGTCATTCAAAAATGGCGCTGCAGCGCCAAAACACAAACCCAGACTGCCCATTTTCGGTACCGGCGCTGCAGCAAGGAGGGGCGCTGCAAAGACCCGTAGAACACTCGGAGCCGCGGGCGCCGTTGCGCAGCTGCAGCGCCTCTTCTTCGCGCTGTAGAGCCATTCAAACGTCCGAATTTGCTTTTTGTGTCTTCATAAAAGTTGTAGCTCTATCTCTTAGCTTTCCGTAGCCACTTGAATCAGCTCAATATCAATTTTGTGGAGAGAGTTATGGCCACAATACTAAAACCTGCCAGTGCTGGAAATTCTAGACGCGTTTGGACATTTCTTGATATCAATCCCCTTCTTGTTTGATCATCCTTGCTTCTTTTGACATGAGACTCATTGATATGACTCTAGACTCAATATAATTGGCCCACAATATGTCTTGGCCACTCAAATGACTCGAAACAATAGAAATTAATGCTTAACCTATGAGATATAACAAAAATGACTCAAAATACTCAAAAACAACACAAAACTCAAGTCTAGGAAGCCCAAATCAATGGTATAAACCCAAGTGAACAAATACCCTCAAACTTAGAATATTGCTTGTCCTCAAGTAATTACAACTCTAAAATGAAAAATACAAGACACAACAATACAAACAAACTGCAAAACTTCACAACCAATATCATTTGTCTCATACTCATTTCACTATCAATCAAGCATGTGTTTTAACATTGTGATCAAAAGTATGGAATGTACATGCCAACTCCGTTTACATTATTCAAATAGATTCACGCAATCAAGTGTTTTCAAAATGATCCACTTTTTGAATATAGAGATGAGATGCTTACCGGACTCCATAGGCTTGTCTTTCACACTAATCTCCACTAATGTAAAGGCTAATGTAACACAAGGATCAATAGGACTTTTAAAGCTTGTATTGTGGGCTTAGGGTAAGGTAGGAAAATATGGGATTAAGTGGCTCAAATCACCCAAACACACAATTAACACTTGAATTATCAATAAGCAACTACCCTTCACTTTTTGACATCCCCAATGTTTATGAACCTTCAATCCCGATGATTTTTCTCAATTTTTTTTACACATATTTTTTTCTAACCCCAAACTTATTCTTTTGCGTACATGGGGTTCCATGTTTTCTTTTTCGGGCAACTTCATTCAATTAAATACACACCCTTTCTCATCATACCTCATCAACTTCCAATATTTTTTCTAAACTTTGTGTGTATGATTGATGGGTAATTAGGATATTAACCTTTAGGCTCGGGTATTAGATTGGTTGCCAAAGAAACAGTTTATAAGGCTCAAAAGGGAACACTAGGGAAAATATAATACAAAGGTAGGCATTCTAGGCTCGCTTGTTCAAAGATGGCCTAAATCACTTCCTTAATGTTACTTCACCTAGGATTTTGCCTCGACTAGTGATTAGACAAGTTCTAGCATCCGGTGGGATCATAAAGTAACCACTCAATTGCATAAACCTGTTTGATACATGTTTTTATCTTAATTTTGATGATTTTATTTTATCACCAAAACAATGTTTTTAAAGGTTGTCCAAATACTCCTAAATGATTTAAAATGTTTTTTTAATATTTTCCGGAGTATTTTCTCAAAGTTTATTTTCGTCTAAATTGGACAACGCTTTTAATGATTTTACGTTATTGGGTTTTCACTCTCAAACGATGTTCCTAAATGTTGTCCTAATACTTCCGATCGGTTTAAAATGTTTTTACTAAATTTTCGGAGTATTTCTTGGGTTTTATTTTCGACAAAAATTGGACAACATTTTCCTCTTCGGTCGACCGGTCGCCTCTATAGGGCAACCCATACCGAAGATGTTTTGAAGCGAGAAAAATGAGACGGAAGGAAAAACAAGCAGTCGACCGTCGTCAGGCCGTCGTTCGGTCGGTCGGCCGTCGCCCAATGGATCGACCGGCACTGCAAGTGTGTTTCGATCTGTAACGTTTAATCCTTGCAAAATCCATGAGGGGGACGGTTGGGGTGATGGTCGACGGTCGAGGTAGACGCGTCGTCGGCCGTCGTGTTATTTTGGCGTGTATTCTTTTCAACGTCTATTTCTGTGCGACCGGTCGCCCTATGTTTTGACAGCAAATTTCTGACCGTTTGACAGCAGACAACTTTCCTTAAATTGTGGGATTGATTTCTAACAGCTATATTCTTGATTTTAATTGTATTTTTCTGTAGATTTTCAATCCCCAAGAGGAGCCTATGCTTGATCAATCATCTCCTATAAATAGAGGAAGTTTTGGAGCAACCAAGACAACAATTGAGATACAACACAACAAGATACACTTCAAGCAAACACTTGGTCTTTCATAGTCATTATTCTTGTTGTAAAATTGCCTAGCTTATCACTTTCACATCTTTGAGGTCTAGGCTATTCTTGATTACACTTCGCACTCAAATTGTATTATTCATTATTGAGTTGTAATCTTGATTTTTGGTTATCATTCAAACACAAGATATCCTTGTGAGTGTTCTTGTGGTAAGAGCACACTTGGATGATCTAGGTGATAGGTGCAAGAAGATTGTGGTAATCTTCTTATTGAGGTGTTGAAGAATTTGGTATTCTTCAAGGTTGAAGATTGTGGTAATCTTCACAAGGTGCCGTTGAAGGAAGATTGTGGTAATCTTCAAAGGGAGATTGTGGTAATCTCCAAAGGTGGTGTTGAAGAAGAGTGTGGTGCTCTTCAAGGTGTTGTAAGTTGAATTTGTATTAATTTTGGTAATTAATAAAATTCTTTTTCTTTCGAAATCCATCCGGATATCTTGGGGTGGTAGAGGATTAGGCCCTAGGTGGGTTGAACCTCTTTAAATCAAAGTGTGTTTGTTACATACCGCACCTTATTATTGTGTTTGAGCATTCGGTTTGAAAAAGAGGGCGAAAACGAAAAGATGGAGATAATCTATTCACCCCCCCCTCTAGATTATCGTAGCCGCTTGGACTTACAAGTGGTATCAGAGCCAAACTCTTTGGCAAGCTCGTTTCACATCGCGAGTGAAGAGAAACGATCGACGGCTACAAACGAGGCTCAAATTTCCGGCACCTCCACCACCAAGCCACCTCGGTTTGATTCCAAAAATTTTATATTTTGGAAAGAAAGAATGGAATGCTACTTACAAAGTTGCGGGTTCGATATTTGGAACACCGTCATCAATGGAGAGTCCATTCCGACAAAGAATACACCACACACCTCTAAAGGCTTCAAAGAGCTCAATGATGAAGAGAAGAGAATCATCTCCTTAAATGGTAAAGCTCTTAATATTTTACATTGTTCACTTACCACCTTGGAATTTGATCATGTTGTAGGTATTCGATCGGCACATGAAGTATGGCAAAAACTAGAAGCCATCTATGAAGTATATGCAAATAAAAGGAGCAACTCAAAAGCATCTACTTCTCAAATGGATACAACATCAAATCCAACAATATGGGATGAGCCTCTTACAAATTCGATGATGAAGCCGAAAAATGTCTTATGGGCATCGAAGAAGAAAACAAGGTAAGTTCTAAACCCTCTACTTCTTATGACAATGAATTGCAAAATGAATATAGTGACTTGCAAAATGATTATAATGAGCTACAAGATGAATTCCAAGACTTACTTGTTAAATACAAAAATTTGAAAAAGGAATTCATTGTTTTGAAAAATGATAAGGATAGTTTATTTACTTCCTATGAATCACTATCATGTGCTCACACCACCACTCTTGATAAGGTTAGAAACCTTGAGAAAGAAAATAATACTCTTGTTGAAAATATTGATTGCATAAAAAGGGATTTATTAAAATCCAACTTGAGTACCAATAAAATGTCCAATATTGTTGATATTCATAATTGTGATAAAGGACTTGATCATAAGCCTAATGTTGTTAATCATATGAAAAAGGATCAAGTCAATATGCATATTGGTCATTATGCTCCTAGAATTACTACTTGTTTTTATTGTGGCAAAAAGGGTCATACGGCTAATTCTTGTCGGGCTAGAAATAGCTCTAAATATTGTTGGAGACCTAAAAGTCTCAAAGCTAATCTTAAAGGACCCAAACACATGAGGGTACCACAAAACAATGTGCTATTAGGTACCCGGCAAAGCAAAAATCGGAGAAAATTCATGCCACCAAGAAAACATCAAATGAACGTTTCATTTGATCAAAGAAGGAACTACTCTCAACAAAGCCAATTTCCAAGAAGAGCGTATAATCAAAAATGGGAAGAACACAATCCTTGGAAATGGCAAAGACATCATCAACAAGATGATTTTCAAAGAAGGAGAAACCATCAACCATGGGAAGGTAACCAAACTTGGAAATGGAGAAGTCATCATCAACAAAGTGACTTCTCAAGGGGAAGATATCATCAACAATGGGAACGACACAATCCATGGAAATGGTGAAATTGGTAACCCGTATCTCCCTATTTAAATATGCATTTTATTTTGTTATTATGCATGCTTTTATTTGTGTCTTAATTGAAAAATGAGTTTTCAAATATTTATTTTTTTTAAGGTCTTCAATATATACTCGTGCTTTTAAAATTTTTTTAAAAAAAAAAAAAAAAAAAAAGGAGACCTTGCATGATTTTATAAAACTCTTGAGCATTTTATTAAGACTTATGTGGCTTATTATCTCTTGAAATCTTATAGCATAAGCTTTTTTTTGATATCTCATATTATTTGCCTACACTTGAATTTTCTATGAAAATGTTGTCTAAGAATTGTGTAGGACATATATTGGCTTTTACGCCATCAAGTTTATTAAACCATCGAGGTATGTCTACTCATTTTTTTTTAAAAAAACTCGATATTATGCTTATGCACATATCTTTTAAGATATTTCTTTTTGACCCCTTAAGTGCCCCAAATTGAACTTGCAAATATTTTCTTTTAAAAGGCACTACGTGTTTAGTCTCGATTTTATCATTTATATGTTTTCCTAAAACCCATATCTGTTGGATATAGTCCAAACTTATATTTTTGCATAGTTTTAAAACTTTTGGGGTGAAAAATCGAATTTTGGAAAACTCTGGGAAAAAGAAAAATCACCTGGGACGGCCACATGCAGGGCGACCGGTCGCCTCGCACTCGACCGGTCGACCCTACCGCGACGGTCGCCCGTGCCAATTTTTTCAGGTTTTAAACTCTCATTCTTGTTTCAAAACAGTGTGCAAAGATTTTTCTCAAACCCTATAGCAAAACGATTGTTTTCCCTTTCTTCAAAATCTTCAATTCTTCATCATTTTTCACGATTCTTGTTGCTAATCTTCTTATTTTCTCAAGAATCTTACATATATGGCACCTCCAAGAAATTCCACCGAACGAAATCCTCAAAAGAGGAGAAGGAGGCAAAGGGGTGAATCTTCTTCCAATCCCCAACAAGATGATATTCTACAAAGAGACCATCAAAATCGAAACTAGAAGAGGAGATTGTCGAATTAAGAGCCGGGGTTTCAAAATCGAGCATTCATTGGGACTCTAGTAAGTTATCACTCCTCTACGAGCCTCCCTCTAGAGCTAATAGATTTCGATTTTTAAATAAACTTGCGGAGGAACATTATGAGAATATGGATTGAATGATAAGAAAATTGCGTGCACTCGTATGGTTCGTTTTCAAGCATTTCATGATGAATTTCCGGATATTAGAGCTTACTTTGAAATTCAAGGATGGGTTTCACTTTGGGATAATCCGTGTTTGCACTATGATGACGAGCTAATAAAACTTTTCTATGCAAATATGTGGATTGTTGATGCTACGATAGATAATCCTTTGGAACTTCACACATTTGTTAATGGTAGGTATTTTTCATGGACATTGGCCGATATTTGTGATCACTTTAATGTGCCAAATGATGGAGTAGTCAATGTGAATTGCACCCATTGGGATGATAACATTTTCGGTGTCTCACTAGATGATGTGAAAACCTTTTTAGGAGTATATCCCAGTGACATACTCGGCAATGCCGCCAAATTATCGGATTATATCTATCATCCGCTCCTATTGTGTTTGTGGAAAGGAAGTAAAACTTCCATGTAATCTCGAACTCTTTCTCACCTATAAGATTGTTCGAGGAGAAAGAGTAAATTATGGGGCAATTTTTGTATATTGCTTGTTAGAATCTAGAAAGCTTACCAAGAAGAAATATACCTTGGGAAATTTGATTTGCCGACTCTTATATTTATCGGGATACCCGGAAAATGAAATGAATACCGAAATTCGCCACAATGATTTTGATAATGCCAACATTCTACAAATGGTAAGAATGCGACGACATTTGCCACGGGTTCCTACCAAAGCCGCTAGGGACGTGCTCGACATCAACAACAACCTCGGGATGATTTCTTTAATGACAATGAGGTTGAAAATATTGGAAGAGGTGAGTTTGACGAACAAGGAGATGATGTGGGGGATGAAGAGGAAAATGAAGTAGAAAATGTGGGAAATGAACAAGATATTAGGGAAGAAGAAAATGAGGAAGGAGATGAAGACGAGTTGGATGTTGAAGATCTAAATATCAAAGAGAGAATGGCCAAAGTGGAAAGAGAAACATTTAGAGATGTGGCTTCTCTTAGAAAAGAGCTCCGGTCGTGAAAAAGGAAAATTCTAGTTTGAAGAAGTCAATTGGCAAATTGAAGAAATTCATAAAGGACCTCATACCCGGAACTTGCTTCTCCTCGGATGAGGAATGATGTTACCCCACCCCCTTTACTTTCTAGCATTTTCATTAATGATGTTTTGTATTTTAATGATCTTTTGTAAAACTCATTTGTACTAATGATATTTGCTTGTTTTTCTTAAAAGGGTTAATATTGCAAGTTGATAATGACTTGTGGATGATCATGATTTTTGATGGAGTATTTGATGGTAAAAATACTCTAAAGCATTGTTTGAAAATTGGTATGAAGTACTTGATGGTAAAAGTGCTTCTTTTATTGCTTTGTTATGCTTAGTTGAATATGTTGAGACATTTGATACATGTATTGTTGATAGCATGACTTATTACTTGATGGTTGCTCTAATTTTTGGCATTTGTAATGCATTAATCATTCTTAGCTTATCTCAATTGGGTTGAACCCTTGAGAATCTACTTTGAGCTTCTTGATTGATGAACAAATTATTGCATATGGTGCATATGATTTTTTGAGCCTTGAAATGAGGTTGATTGTTGATATGAAATTTTTTTGGCTTGAACCATTTACAAAGGTTATATACAACCTCTTCTATTTTTCACGCACACAAGGTGTTTGTTTAAATGTTTCAATGAAAATTTCAACTTCTACATGATTCTCTCGCTTCCAAAAGTCTTCTATACTCTTTGAGATCATGTTTTGGGAAATAAAACGAGCGTATGAACTCTTCATGATATATTTCTCCCATCTTCCTTGGTTTTAAGCCTAAATTGCTCAATGGTTGATAAACCATTTCTTTGGTGCACTTTGATATACTTCTATGATGTTTCTATCATCCTAACATTCTTTTGATGATTCCAAAGGGGGAGAAAAACAGGATATTGGCTCATTAGCTCAAAGAAGCTAATAAAAAGCTTGTCATAAAAGCTATAAGCTATGGCTCATAAAAGCCATAAGTTGTGATTTATTTTTTAGTCCAATTGTTGCTTGATGGACTTATATTATTATTTAATGTTGTTTTGTAACAGGGGGAGCTTATAAGCTCTTGAATATATTGTAAAAACTAAAGCTTTTAGCTTATGGATTATTGCTCTTACATTATTCTTGATGTGCCTGTGGATAGGGGGAGCTTGTGCTTATTTTTGAAAATATTTACTCCCTATTTGGTTGCCTTAATATTTTTGGAAATTTTGGTTGCTTCCAAACGGTCAAATGTTTTTACCGGAAAATCATTTCTAAAATTGCTCTCTTAGTTTGTGTAAAAATTGTTTTGGTTTGTAATCATCAAAAAGGGGGAGATTGTTTGATACATGTTTTTATCTTAATTTTGATGATTTTATTTTATCACCAAAACAATGTTTTTAAAGGTTGTCCAAATACTCCTAAATGATTTAAAATGTTTTTTTAATATTTTCCGGAGTATTTTCTCAAAGTTTATTTTCGTCTAAATTGGACAACGCTTTTAATGATTTTACGTTATTGGGTTTTCACTCTCAAACGATGTTCCTAAATGTTGTCCTAATACTTCCGATCGGTTTAAAATGTTTTTACTAAATTTTCGGAGTATTTCTTGGGTTTTATTTTCGACAAAAATTGGACAACATTTCTGTCTCGTGGTCGACCGGTCGCCCTATAGGGCAACCCATACCTGAAGATGTTTTTAAACAGAAAAATGAGACGGAAGGAAAACAAGCAGGTCGACTGGCCGCTCGGCATCGACGGCATCGCCGGTCGGTCGGCCCGCCCAAATGGCCGACCGGTACTGCAAGTGTGTTTCGATACGTAACGTTTAATCCTTGCAAAATCCATGAGGGGGACCGGTTGGGGTGATGGTCGACCGGTCGAGGTAGACGTCGACCGACCGTCGTTGTGTTATTTTCTTTGTGTATTCTTTTCAACGTCTATTTAAATGCGACGGTCGCCTCTATGTTTTGACAAAGAAATTTTCGATCGTTTGACAACAGACAACTTTCCTTAAATTGTGGGATTGATTTCTAACAGCTATATTCTTGATTTTAATTGTATTTTTCTCAGATTTTCAATCCCCAAGAGGAGCCTATGCTTGATCAATCATCTCCTATAAATAGAGGAAGTTTTGGAGCAACCAAGACAACAATTGAGATACAACACAACAAGATACACTTCAAGCAAACACTTGGTCTTTCATAGTCATTATTCTTGTTGTAAAATTGCCTAGCTTATCACTTTCACATCTTTGAGGTCTAGGCTATTCTTGATTACACTTCGCACTCAAATTGTATTATTCATTATTGAGTTGTAATCTTGATTTTGGTTATCATTCAAACACAAGATATCCTTGTGAGTGTTCTTGTGGTAAGAGCACACTTGGATGATCTAGGTGATAGGTGCAAGAAGATTGTGGTAATCTTCTTATTGAGGTGTTGAAGAATTTGGTATTCTTCAAGGTTGAAGATTGTGGTAATCTTCACAAGGTGCCGTTGAAGGAAGATTGTGGTAATCTTCAAAGGGAGATTGTGGTAATCTCCAAAGGTGGTGTTGAAGAAGAGTGTGGTGCTCTTCAAGGTGTTGTAAGTTGAATTTGTATTAATTTTGGTAATTAATAAAATTCTTTTTCTTTTCGAAATCCATCCCGGATATACTGGGGTGGTAGAGGATTAGGCCCTAGGTGGGTTGAACCTCTTTAAATCAAAGTGTGTTTGTTACATACCGCACCTTATTATTGTGTTTGAGCATTCGGTTTGAAAAAGAGGGCGAAAACGAAAAGATGGAGATAATCTATTCACCCCCCCTCTAGATTATCGTAGCCGCTTGGACTTACAAAACCATCCCCAAATAAATCAACAGAGTTAAGCACATAGATGGAATTAATGGAAAGAAGATTAAATCACAGTTCAACACATGCTCTCTTGACCGTTCAACTCATATTCGACAAATTCACTTAGTCAAGCAATTTCACAGTTTTACAAACGACCCGACTCGACTCAACTCAAAGCAAATATGCAAGACACAAATAAAAAAACACGAAGAAAGTTGGATCACAAACTGAAAAAGGTATTACCACTCCCCCAAACTTAATGTAACCATTGTCCTCAATGGAAGAGGTGCAACTCCTCGTCGGAATCGTGGGGTGAAAGAGAAGCCACAATGCCAATTGGTAGCACTCTGTAGGGCTGATGGCTTTTTCTTTGCCTTTTTATGATTTAGGAGGCACAATACCAACCTGTCAAACAAAACCAAACACGTGGAAACAAGCAATGGGGTAAAGTACCACAATATCATACGAAGACCATGGGAGAGACATTAATATCATATAATTGTAATCAATATGTGAACTCCCAACAATAAACCAAGAAGGGTATGCAAAAGTGTTAAATTTCTCATTGAGGCATTTTATCAAATACATGGTGGGCATAGATAGAAAATAATGATGTGGAGGTAATTTATATAACCAATTATACCCGAAATTCAATACCAATCCAAATTCTATCACAATAATTACCTTTTGCTCATAATTTCACAAGAATCGCGTAATGAGCATGCAAGAGGGATAGGGTGAGATGCCATAACTACTACTAATAAAACACAAACATTCTAACTAATCTAACTATGAAAGCAAGTAAAATGAGCTTGGGTTGCCTCCCAAGAAGCGCTAAATTTAAAGTCTTTAGCTAGACTTTTGTTTTACTCAACCGGGATCCAAAAATAAGTGTCGATCATGCCACGCCTTTGTATTGTCCAACAATATAGGCGATCCTTCAGTGTATGAAGGACGTGGATGATTAAGGATCACAATATTGATGGTCTTTTGGAAATCAAATGTATTCCTAATGATGAAAAATAGTTTATCAATCATAATAAAGATATTTCTATCTTTACTCACATTAAATATCATGAAATCTGTAGAACATGTGAATTGATCACCATTTTCAAACATTGTTCCTTCAAGTGTATGCTTCTTAAAATTTGATACATTTGTATTGAATCTTACATCTAGAGTGCACATATTTTTGTCAATATGAGGATTTTCAATTGAGTGAGAGATAGAGATACTCCCCGAGTTAATTTGATGTGGCTCCTCCTCTTGTAAGATCGGATTGCACTCTTCAAAAGTCTTCTCCAAATTTTGAAGGACGTCCACCTTTTTCATAATGGGCAATTCATGTTCATGATTTTCTATTTCACCAGGTCCCAAGAATGATGACGACTCTTCATTATTAAGTTGGTCAATCATTTGTTGGAGTAACTTTGACATAGTTTGACATGTAATCTCAATTTGTTGAATGCTTGCCTCGGTTTGTGATTGACTGGTATTTTGCATGTATTTTGGGCTTAATATTGGCTAGAATGAGGGAATATGCATGCGTTATACAAGTAAATTGGGTTGTATTCTTGTTTTGTGGAATTGGATTACGCGTTGCTCGTTTTGTAGGAATTTATCTATATTTGTGGCATAGTGGCAACAATTCGAGTATTGCAACCGCCAATAATTGACTCAAGTGACGAAGTTTGGAGTCGAGTCGAGAAGAAGTTAGACGAACCGGGCGAGAAACGGAAAAATAACCTATGGGCATATTGTTCCAGGTGAGCACGGGCAAGGCGTGCTCCTCTAGCACAGCCCGTGCTCAACCCAAACAAAAGGACTCAAGGTGCGGCTAGAGGCACGGGCGGCCAGTGCCATATTGGCACGCCCGTGCCCCTCAAGAAAGTTTACAAATGGTTCGACACCCAAGACGGCCGGGCGTGTTAAAAGGCACGGCCGTGCCGTCTTGGGGAAAACAGAGTTTGTCAAATTTCAACTAGGTTTCGACCCGAACGAGGTACAAATAGACCCGGGCGGCCACGAACGAGGACACGCTGATTTTTACCCTAGAAACCAGAGAAAAAGAGCGATTTTCCACGGAAACTTGGAGAGATTGATCAAGACCGCAACCACACCTTCGAGGATTGAAGATCGAGAGATCGTCATCATCCCCGAGTCACTCATTCCATCGATCGTTATTTCAATTAGTTAGATTTTGATTATGAATAATTTGTCTATGAATTGTTTATCTTCAATGTCTGGCTAAACATCTTGTGATTCCCGGGTTTGGGAGTAGATTAATAAACACTTTTATGTGATGATTAAGGATAATTGAAGTTAATGCTTCTTTCTCTATTCCAGTACTTTGCTTTAATTCTTGTTTTATCAAAAATGCCTTTGATCTAAACTTGTTTGATGTATTGATCCATAATTCTAACCGATGAGTTTCAATACTAGATCTTGAGTACTTGACACAAATAGATTGCATGATTGAGAAGTCTGTGAATATTTGTGAGATCTTATAATCTTTTGAACTTTTGGGAGTTGGGTATCTCATGTTGAGTAGAGATGCTAACATAGATATTCCAATCAACGCTTTTACATACATCTCGAGAGAGGGGGTAAATTACTTTGGTGATTGGTCTATAGAGAAGAATACGTTTAACTGGGTTGCTTAACCCGAGCATAAAAGTGGGATATTAATTGAAACCATAACCCAGGAATCCATCATCCATACTTGATCTTTTAATCGCTCTTTGCTTTGCTATTCTAGGATTAATTTCCTGCTTTAGTAGTAATAAAACCAAACCTTCAAATTTCGATAGTTTAGATAAAAATAGGACTATTATAATCCAATACTTAGTACATTAATTTATTAATCCCTGTGGATTCGACCTTGCAAACCCTATTCTATAAACTGATCCGTACACTTGCGGTGAAGCTATAAAAATAGGCGAACAGTTTGTAGTAATCTATCATCACTTTCTCGATTTCTTATCTTACACTCTTCGATAAACTCAGCAAGATTCTCTTCCAACTCGGACTGACGTTTTATCTCATCTTGTCGTCTTCTTGCCTCACAATCATCTAGAAATTGATAAAGTATTTCTTCCAAGCTAGACAATTGTTCCTGTGGCTGATGAAAGGTTTCATGATTTGCCATATTTTGGGTCCATACATTTTCTTGAGGTGGATAATAAGGAACAAAATGGTTCACACTTTGACTTCCAAAAATCACAGTAGCATCATCGGTTGGCCACGTATATGCATACATTATAATTCCATCCAACGATGTGCCTAAAACAATTACACAAAATTAAAACAAGAAAAGAAAAAAAAAGAAAAAAATAGTCAAATTACAACTAGGCAATCAACCTTGATATCATACAAAACACATTCCCCGGCAACGGCGCCAAAAACTTGTTCGCCTTATTTTTAGCTTCACCGCAAGTGTACGGTGTAGTTTATATAATAGGGTAAGCAAGGTCGTATCCACGGAGACTAATAAATTAATGCGCTAAGTATTGAACTAAGATAGCCTTATTTTTATTTAGACGATCGAAATTGAATGATTGTTATGAAGGAAAGGCTGGGAATACACCCAAGAACACAAGAAATACATCAACTTCATCAAGGAAGAACCAAGGGAAGAATCGGGTCAAATCGGAGCTTGAGGATTGAAGATTAATCGAGAGATTATCCATTTCCCTAAGGTTTCTCATTCTTTGTGCTTTAATCTTTCATTTTAGCTTGTCACGAATATGAACAATTTGTCTATGAGTTGTTTATTTGTAATGAGTAGCTAAACTTGTGATTTTCGGGTTTTGGAAGTAGATTAATTGAACTCTTGTTGAATGTTTTAATCTTAGTTGAAGTTATTGTCTTGAAGCCTATTTGAGTACTTTGTTCTTATTCTTGTTTTATCATTTGACCAATGATTTAACTTGTTTGATATATTGATTCATAATTCGAGAGATGAGTTTCAATATTAGATCTTGAGTACTTGACATGAATATTTGCATAATCGAGAGGTTTGTGAATATTTGTGAGGAAATTTGATCTTTTGTGCATTTGGGAGTTGTGTATCTTATGTTGAGTAGAGATACTAGCATAGATATTTCAATCTACACTTTATATACATCTCAAGAGGGAGGATAAAATACCGTTGTGATCGTCTTATAGGTATATTGATAATAACTTTGGCTTTGATTAAATCGTAAAACAAGAGGAATATTAATTGAAACCATAACCCGGGGATCCATTTTATTTCCCTTGATAATTCCACTATTATTTTCATCTTGTGTTTTTGTGGTTATTCTTATCTTTTCTTCCACAACAATCATTCAATTTTGATCGTCTAAATAAAAATAAGGCTATCTTAGTTCAATACTTAGCGCATTAATTTATTAGTCTCTGTGGATACGACCTTGCTTACCCTATTCTATAAACTACACCGTACACTTGCGGTGAAGCTAAAAATAAGGCGAACAAGTAGGTCATGGGTTCGAATCTACTTGGTGGTAGAAAAAATATTTGGATAAATAGAACTATTCTTAATCTAGACATTTTTTTTTATTTTTTTTATTTTGTTCGATTTACTGCTGTCAGGGTTAACTTGTTTTCTTTAGTTGGTTCAGGTAGTGCATGATCACCCGCTCAAAGCAAGGAGACTTAGCACCGTTCATACCGGAGGTTGAAGCTTTTGCTAGGCGAAATAGTGCAGCTACTAAACGGGCAGAAAGACAAGAGGACCAAACCATGGCAGAAGTTGAAGACAACAACAGAGGCAATAACGGGGGTAACAACCAGGCTAACAGGGTCAATGTTGAGTTACCAGTACCAGAGGTTCCAGTGGCTCCGGCAGCCCAACAGCAAGCGATACGCGATTACTTTCGCCCAATCAATCGCAACTATGGTGGCATTGCCAATGTCCCGATCAATGCGAATAATTTTGAGCTAAAGCCAGCGCTGATCTCGATGGTACAGCAGAACCAGTTTGGGGGCTTTCCGTCTGAAGATCCCAACTCTCATCTTGCGAATTTCATACAAATTTGCAATACTATCAAGATGAATGGGGTGACTGATGATGCTATACGTCTTCGCCTATTCCCTTTCTCTTTAAGGGATAAGGCTAGGAACTGGCTAGGCACCCTAACTCAGGGGAGTGTGAACAACTGGGATGAGCTAAGTCAGAGGTTTCTGTTTAAATACTTCCCACCAAGTAAGACACTACAGCTTAAAAGCGAGATCACTCAGTTCAGGCAGTTTGACTCTGAGCCTTTGTACGAGGCCTGGGAGAGATTCCGGGATTTGTTGAGGAGGTGCCCGCAACATGGATTTCCCAAGATCGCCAGCCTTTGTTTTTTCTATAATGGGTTGATGGGACAGACGAGATCATTTGTAGATGCCGCAGCGGGCGGCGCTCTACTCGCGAGATTTCCGGAAGATGCATTCAACTTGTTAGAGGAAATGGCCATGAATAGCTATCAGTGGCCCTCCGAGAGGACTAACGTGAAAAGGGTAGCTGAAGTTTCTGATTCAGATCCAATTAAAGAGTTGACAGCACAAATGGCCGTCTTGACCAATCAATTGAGTACATTGACAAAGGCAAATGAGGTAAACGCGGGTGCAGGTACTGGGGGAGTTTCTCTAGATCTGATAGAGGAAGCAAATTACGTGAATAACCGGAATTTCAACAATTTCCGGAACAATCAAAATCCCACTCATTACCATCCGGGCCTAAGGAACCACGAAAATTTCTCCTATGCGAACACAAAGAACGTGATGCAACCACCACCGGGGTTTAATGTGACTAATGGAGTTATTACTGCAGATCCTAAACCAACCATGGAAGACATGTTCACCTCGTTTATGAACGAGACAAGGAACAGGTTCAACAAGGATGAGGCAAAGATGGATAAGATCGAAAACCATGTCACCCAACTGGGGTCCCAGATGAAGAATCTTGAGACCCAAATTGGTCAAATAGCTACAATAATTGGTGGGCAGCATCAAAAAGGCCAGTTTCCGAGCAACACTGAGGTAAACCCAAAAGAACAGTGTAAAGCCATTCGTCTGAGGAGTGGAACGGAATACGAGGGGCCGAAAATACGGAAAATTCGGAAGAATCGCAGGACGGCACGGCCCGTGCGCCACCGCATGGCCAGCCCGTGCGCTTTGCTGACACAACTATCGATGCGCCGGGTGATGCGGAAACTGAGGCAAATGGCGAGGTTGAGGCCAAGGAACAAGCTGAGGAACATCGTGCTGAACAAAAAGGGGCTGAGAAGCTTAAATCTTCCTCTAACCCTGATATTTCTAAACTTAATGTCCCCTTCCTTTTCCCCAACGTTTTCAAAAGAAAAAGTTAGACGCACAATTTGCTAAGTTTTTAGATATTTTTAAAAAACTGCATATTAACATTCCTTTTGCAGATGCATTGGAGCAGATGCCCAATTATGCTAAGTTCTTGAAGGATGTTATGTCAAAGAAAAGAAAGATGACTAGTTTCGAGACAGTCAATCTGACAGAGGAGTGTAGCGCAATAATCCAAAGGAAACTACCACAGAAGTTGAAAGATCCGGGGAGTTTCACTATCCCTTGTGCTATTGGTGATGTTTTCTTTAAGAAAGCACTTTGTGATTTAGGAGCGAGTATTAACTTAATGCCCTTGTCTATTTTCAGGCAACTTGGATTGGGAGAGGTGAAGCCATCTACGGTCACCTTACAACTCGCAGACCGATCACTCACATATCCAAAGGGAATCATCGAGGATGTGCTTGTCAAAGTTGATAAATTCATATTCCCTGTGGATTTCTTAGTGCTGGACATGGAGGAAGATAAAGACGTTCCTTGATACTTGGGCGTCCATTCCTAGCGACGGGAAGGCCTTAATAGATGTGCAAAAGGAGAGCTCACGTTACGGGTTAATGATGAGCATGTTCTATTTACGATATATATAAGGCACTTCAATTTCATGATGGGGTGGAGACTTGTAAATTCATAGACGTAGTTGAATCCCGCATTGATGAATATGCGGATCATACATTGTTTCGGGATACTTTGGAGTTTGGTTTGACACATTCGTGTTCAACATCGAACTTGACTATTGATATTGATAACCAAGACTTGTATGATTGTGTTTGTGATTTGGATAATATGCGGGAACTACCGAGGAGCGCAAGAGGGACACACACGCCGAAAAACGCATGGGAATCGTTCACAGGACGCACGACCCGTGCCCTTGAGCACGCCTGGCCGTGCATATGGCCGACGGAAAAATTGATTTAAAACGACGACGGCACGACCGTGCCAAATGGCACGGGAAACCCGTAAGGCTAAGGCGGAACGCCGAAGGAGCGCAGATGGCACGCCCGTGCTCATCAAAGACGGGCAGCCCGTGCCTAAGGTCGAAGGTAATCTTTGAAGGAGCGCAGATGGCACGCCCGTGCTCATCGAAGACGGCAGCCCGTGCTACCTTCCGAAGAGGCCAAATCGAACCTTAACTCAAACCCCGCCCGAGCATCTCAAATATGCATTCCTTGGAGCGAATAACACGAGTCCGTAATTGTATCATCACTTTTAACTTCAGTTCAACTTGATAAATTGCTTAGGTGTTACGAAAACATAAGTCGGCAATAGGTTGGTCAATTTCGATTTGAAAGGCATTAGTCCATCGATTGTGATGCATAAAATTAGAATGGAAGATGTCTACAAACCTTCGGTGCAAAATCAAAGAAGATTAAACCCTATAATGCAAGAAGTCGTTAGAAAATAAGTTTTAAAATGGTTAGATCTTTGGAATTATTTATGCTATTTTCGATAGCTCTTGGGTAAGTCCGGTACAAGTGGTGCCAAGAAAGGGGGATGACGGTAGTAAGAAACGAGAGTGATGAGCTTATAGCGACTAGAGTAGTAATCGGATGGAGAATTTGTATTGATTATAGGAAGTTGAATGATGCTACTCGCAAAGATCACTTTCCCCTTCCCTTTATTGATATGATGCTTGATCGTTTGGCGGGATATGATTATTATTGTTTTCTCGATGGTTATTCTGGGTATAATCAGATCATGATTGCCCCGGAAGACCAAGAGAAGACGACCTTTACATGCCCCTATGGTACCTTTGCATTTCGCAGATGCCATTTGGACTTTGTAACGCACCCGCTACTTTTCAAAAATGCATGATGGCTATATTTCATGATTTCATTGAGAAAATAATGGAGGTTTTCATGGATGATTTTTTCGTGTTTGGAGATTCATATGACCATTGCTTGAATAACCTTTCTCTAGTTTTGCAGAGATGCGAGGAGACTAACCTTGTTTTAAATTGGGAAAAGTGCCACTTCATGGCACGAGATGGCATTGTTTTAGGCCACCGAGTCTCTTCTCGCATGTTTGGAAGTTGATAGAGCGAAAGTTGTGGCAATCGAGAAACTCCCACCTCCAACAAACGAAAAAGCCATTCGAAGTTTCTTAGGACACGGGATTCTAGGAAGGTTTATCCGTGACTTTTCTAAAATCACTAAACCTTTAAGTCGTTATTAGAAAAAGATCTCGCTTTCAATTTTTCCAATGATTGTTTGCGAGGCTTTTGAAATTTCAAGAAGGCTTTAGTGACAAAGACCCATTCTAGTAGTTCCGGATTGAGTCAACCCTTCGAACTAATGTGTGATGCCAGCGACTTTGCGGTTGGGGCTGTTTTGGGTCGAAACGAGACAAGATGTTCGAGCCATCTACTACGCGAGGAACCAGACAAAGTGGCCAGCAAAAATTACACTACCACCGAGAAGGAAATGCTAGCAATCGTGTTTGCATTCGACAAGTTTCGATCTTACTTGATTGGGACTAAGACGATCGTCCACACCGACCACGCGGCAATTAAATATCTGTTTGACAAGAAGGATGCCAAACCGAGACTCGATTCGGTGGATCCTCTTGCTACAAGAATTCGATGTGGAGATTCGGGATAGAAAGGGCTGCGAGAATGTAGTAGCCGATCACTTGTCCGACTAGAATACAAGAAGGAGGAGAAAGAAATCACGGAGGCAATTAAGGAGGAATTCCCGATGAGCAACTTCGATGCTACAAGCTAAATTCCCATGGTATGCCGATTTTGTTAATTATTTGGTTGCGGGGTTTTGCCTCCGATTTATCATCTTATCAAAAGAAGAAGTTTCTCCATGATGTCAAGTTTTACATGTGGGACGATCCCCCGCTCTTTAAGAGGTGCGCCGACACCATCATTCGACGATGTGTACCTCAAGAAGAGTGGGAGGGAGTTCTACAAAGAATGCCATTCTTCACCTTCCGGAGGACATTTCGGTCCGGTAGACGACGGCTAAGGTATTACAAAGTGGATTATCTTGGCCTACATTATCTAACGATTGCTATCTATTTGTACAAAGTTGTGATAGGTGCGGCGGATGGGAAACATCTCGAGGCGACATGAGATGCCAATGACCAATGTGATGGAAGTTGAACTCTTCGATGTGTGGGGATCGACTTCATGGGCCCCTTCCCATCTTCGTCGGGTTATCAATACATTCTACTTGCAAAGTGGAATACGATCTCGATGGGTTGAAGCTATTCCGGCTCGGACCAATGATGCGCGAGTAGTGCTCAAATTCTCGAAGAAAAATATATTCACTCGGTTTGGAACCCCGAGAGCTTTGATTAGCGACGGGGGGTCACACTTTGTGAATAAATTAATGAGCACTCTACTTGCGAAGTACGGGGTTAAGCACAAGGTGGCATTAGCATACCATCCGCAAGCAAACGGACAAGCGGTAGCCAATCGTGAGATTAAGCGATTTTAGAAAAAAGTGAACATAAATCGCAAGGATTGGGCCATGAAGCTAGATGACGCGACTATGGGCATATATCGCATACAAGACACCCTTGGGCACATCACCGTGTCGACGTTAGTCTTCGGAAATCGTGTCACTTGCCCGTCGAATTAGAGCATAAGGCGTTTTGGGCTGTAAAGAAGTTGAATTTTGACTTCCAAGCAGCGGGTGAAAAGAGACTCTTGCACCTAAATGAGATGGAGGAATTCCGGGATGAAGCCTATGAAAATTCCCGGATTTACAAGGAGCGAACCAAATGATGGCACGATCGAATGATAAAGAAGAGGGAGTTTTTACCGGGTGAACAAGTCCTTTTGTTTAACTCACGTCTTAAACTCTTTCCGGGAAAGCTTAAGTCTAGATGGTCGGGGCCGTTTGTGATAAAGAAAGTGTTAAATCCTCCGGGAATAGTGGAGCTATTGAGCCGAGATGGGGAGACATTCATGGTGAATGGCCAGAGAATCAAGCATTACTTGAGCCGGGAGCAAAAGGAGGAAGTGACACGCCTCACATTGCTAGAGCCATGATCAACTAAACAGGCGTCAAGCTATAGACGTTAAATTTAGCGCTTGTTGGAGAGGCAACCCAATGGTTTTGTTGTTTTATTTCTTCCCATGTTTCTTAATTTGTTTCTTTTCCCTTTTCTAAGATAGGATTTATTTGCTTCCATAGGTTAGGATTTTTGGGTTTTTCCTTGTTTAAAAAAAAAAAAAAAAAAAAAATCGAACACAAGGTTCGGACTCCAGCACGGGCAACCCGTGCCATATGGACACGCCCGTGCCCGTTCCAGCATTCAGGGCTCCAATCTTTCGGCCCCTAGCACGGGCCACCCGTGCCGTTTGGCACGGCCCGTGCTCCTTAAGGGTTTTTTGGGAGCAATCTTTCGGCCCACAAAGACACGTCTTTGCCGCCGAATGAGCACGCCCGTGCTCCTTAAAGTTTTTTTTTGGGAGTCATCTTGCGGCCCCCAGCACGGGCGACCCGTGCCGAATGAGCACGCCCGTGCTCATGCCTGGGAAGGCTTAAAACAATCCAACTCTCTTCTAATTCTCGAAAATTAAGGTATGAATTGAAAATTTTATGTCAAATTGCTTGAGGATTATGAACTAGGGTTGATATATGATGCTTGTGTGATACTTTAGCCATATTTTTAATTGAAATCTTCTATGGGGCTTTTTATCGAACACTTGGTGGGTTGTTGAATTGTGATGAATTTAGTTGATTGCTTGATGGATTATACTTGTGTTAGATTGTTTAGGAGGTTAGCGGCTAGGATTCTCGGAAATTATATTGCTATGTGAATTGAACGCTTGATTATAATCGAATTGTTGATGATGAGCTCCTATACTTCTAGTGAAATTGTTGTATTAATTCATTGTTTGTTTTTACTCGGCAAGTATGGATTCTCACGATTGTTTTGCCAGGTACTAAATTGAAACATGGCGGAACCACGACCAAACCGAGGAAGACGAGGTTGGGGAGCCGCGGCCGCTCGAGCGCCACCACACCCGGACAGCCCCGAGGCTTACGGGCTCACTATTGATGAAAACGAAATACTGGATAAATGGAACAGGCTCATCCATCGTTCATTCGCACCTACACGCTATACCGACGACGAATGTACCCGAGCTCTAGGGATACACGAGGAGGTATGGCAAATGTTTGATCGAGTTGGATGGACCGCATTTATGCAAGGGCGGTGGCCAACCTACAAGACACTCACACTAGAGTTCTTAAGCACTGTTCATGTCACGGCAACACGACCACGGAGTGAGTGAGCCTGAAATCCAGTTCAAGTTGGGCAACGAATGGAGAACCGTCACTATTGCCGAACTTAATCAAATTTTTGGGGTACCATCGGACACCCCATACCGAACGGCCGCAAATTACGACTCGCGTGCTTTCTCGGGCGATTGTTGATCGAAACTCCCGACACGGGGCTCATGCAATACGCAGACGCACCTCCAAGGCCTCCTCACTCCGCAACCCCATATTCCGTTACATTCAAAAGTAACGCCCATTCTCGTGTTCGCCCGATACAACAATGGGGTATGCAAGCGAGAGAGCTATACCTACTTTGGTGTATGCTCAATCGCACCCCCTTATAACATGGCGGCATACTTTGTGGAACACGCCATCTACGTACAACAAACATGAAGCGGGAAAATACTAATTGGGGGAATGATAACCCCAATCGCACAACATTTTGGGGTTGACATAAGCCGCATGGAACCATTAGCGGGCAGACCAAGCATTAACATGAGCGCCCTTCTCACCATGAAGATCATCAATAATGAGGAGAATATCCTCTGTTTTCAACAAAAAGTCGGGTCTTCATTTCCCCTTCCTAACCCGCAACTTACAAAGAAAGAATTGATAACCAAATCAATCAAGCCAGACTCGAGGAGCATATCGAGTCATGCGCAGGGTTTGGTGGCGCGAAAGAGGCAAAGGATAGCGGGTTGCCCGATGAAGAAGACTTGATCATGGAGGCACGAGAATACGATAGACAGGAGAAGGGTTTGAGCAAGACTTCCCACGCGGGGGACACTGATATTCAGAGCTCTCGCCAAGGCGAAGAACGTGGGGGCCAAGATGATCACGACGACAGGTGTTCTGTGCATTTGAGAAAGCTTGCGCCAAAGATAGGAGCGATTTTCGTGCTTACCAAGAAGTCCAAGATCAAAGATACCATATGCGAGCTTGTGGAACCAAGCACACGAGCGGGAGTCGGAGATATTGCGGGCGATTACTACGAATCGAGAATTGGCATATCTCCGGGGCCACTACCCGCCGCCACCCCCACAAAGTAATCCAGTCCTTTCCACACTTTTCTTTGAAATTCTACCTTCTCTTTTATGCGCTATAATTTCATTCAAGTTTGGGGGAGAGGTAGTAATTTTATTGATGGGTGTGGCGTTTGCATTCATTTAGTTGCATGTAGAGCATATCATATAGGGTGCCAGTGCATTAGATGTTTGATTTTTTTTTATGGTTTTAGCATGTTTATCGCTTTAGCACGTTTATTGCTTTCCTAGTAGTTAGGGAGTGAGTTGACCGCTATTATGTGTTTGTGTGTTTTGATTGAGGTCTTGATCTTGGGAGCATTTGCGGATTAGTTCATGTTGTTTTGAATTGGATGTTGAGTGTGAGTTGATCGGGTTGAGAATAATTAATATGGAGCATGTGATTATTGGGATCATGGTTAAAATGCTTTGAATTATGCACGTACAAGCCTGTGAGCTTTTGAGCCTTTACACGCTTTCATCATATGATCTTGTTTGCTTGAGTGTGTCATTCATGTTGATTTGAATTCTAGAACTTGCTCTGGTATCTCCGTCAAGGTCACATGTTATATGCATTCATGAAAATGATTTTAGGCCATTTTTGTTAAGCCTTTGAAGCCTTTTTGCCTACCTTATGATATTTGATTTTCCTAGTTAGCCAACTTGAGCCTATTGCCCGATTTTTTGATAGCCACATTTCAAGCCTTAGAACTTAAATTGAGATATCTGTTATCCCAAACTTGAGCGTATAGCATTGAGTAAAGGATAGAATAAATGATTGAATGAAGGGATATCAAGAAATTAGAAAATAGCTTGTATGATTGGTGATTGGGAATAAAAGAAGAAAAGGAGAAAAATGAAGATACTCACAAAACAAAAAAAAAAAAAAAAAAAAAACGTGACTGAAAAAGAAGTGAGTCGGCATGTACAGAAATAGGCTGGAAATTATGATGTAAGTTGAAGGAGAATGATTTGTATGAGAGGTGATAAGATATAAGGCGAGTGGGAGTACATAGTTGGTTGGTATTAAAATAACTGTTAGAGAAAAAACGATGTGCTTACCAATCTATACGCTTGAGTTGAGTCACTTTATCCATATTTCCCTACCTTAACCAAAGAGCCTTCATTACAACCATAAACAAAGTCATTTCTGATTTGTGAATTGCATACAAACAAGTGGCGGAGATGTGAGACGATTTGCAAGCATATGGTAATTCTTCAACATTGATATGATTTGAGTTAATACACGTCCCTTAGTATTCTAGTGAGTAGAGTATACACTTTATCCCTGAGAGGCGTGATTTGAAGTGTTTTACCATGATTTTAATAGACTTGTGCTCCGTGTTAGCTATTTGAAACTTGGTTGGTTTGTGCTTGATGTCTATGGATAGATGACATGAATTGTGATGCGGTGTTCTTGAGTTGCTCTTCTTTTCCCCAATTGTGTTGTCTTGTTTATAAAGTGTTGACCGGATCACAATGATTTAAGTTTGGGGTTTGATTGACTGGTATTTTGCATGTATTTTGGGCTTAATATTGGCTAGAATGAGGGAATATGCATGCGTTATACAAGTAAATTGGGTTGTATTCTTGTTTTGTGGAATTGGATTACGCGTTGCTCGTTTTGTAGGAATTTATCTATATTTGTGGCATAGTGGCAACAATTCGAGTATTGCAACCGCCAATAATTGACTCAAGTGATGAAGTTTGGAGTCGAGTCGAGAGGAAGTTAGACGAACCGGGCGAGAAACGGAAAAATAACCTATGGGCATATTGTTCCGGGTGAGCACGGGCAGGGCGTGCTCCTCTAGCACAGCCCGTGCTCAACCCAAACAAAAGTACTCAAGGTGCGGCCTAGGGCACGGGCAGCCCGTGCCATATTGGCACGCCCGTGCCCCTCTGAAGAAAGTTTACAAATGGTTCGACACCCAGCACGGGCTGGGCGTGCCAAAGGCACGGCGGCCGTGCGTCTTTGGGAAAACAGAGTTTGTCAAATTTCAACTAGGTTTCGACCCGAACGAGGTACAAATAGACCCGGGGCGGCCACGAACGAGGACACGCTGATTTTTACCCTAGAAACCAGAGAAAAGAGCAGTTTTCCACGGGAAACTTGGAGAGATTGATCAAGACCGCAACCACACCTTCGAGGATTGAAGATCGAGAGATCGTCATCATCCCCGAGTCACTCATTCCATCGTATCGTTATTTCAATTAGTTAGATTTTGATTATGAATAATTTGTCTATGAATTGTTTATCTTCAATGTCTGGCTAAACATCTTGTGATTCCCGGGTTTGGGAGTAGATTAATAAACACTTTTATGTGATGATTAAGGATAATTGAAGTTAATGCTTCTTTTCTATTCCAGTACTTTGCTTTAATTCTTGTTTTATCAAAAAGGCCTTTGATCTAAACTTGTTTGATGTATTGATCCATAATTCTAACCGATGAGTTTCAATACTAGATCTTGAGTACTTGACACAAATAGATTGCATGATTGAGAAGTCTGTGAATATTTGTGAGATCTTATAATCTTTTGAACTTTTGGGAGTTGGGTATCTCATGTTGAGTAGAGATGCTAACATAGATATTCCAATCAACGCTTTTACATACATCTCGAAAGAGGGGGTAAATTACTTTGGTGATTGGTCTATAGAGAAGAATACGTTTAACCTTGGGTTGCTTAACCTGAGCATAAAAGTGGGATATTAATTGAAACCATAACCCAGGAATCCATCCATCCATACTTGATCTTTTAATCGCTCTTTGCTTTGCTATTCTAGGATTGATTTTACGCTTTAGTAGTAATAAAACCAAACCTTCAAATTTCGATAGTTTAGATAAAAATAGGACTATTATAATCCAATACTTAGTACATTAATTTATTAATCCCCTGTGGATTCGACCTTGCAAACCCTATTCTATAAACGATCCGTACACTTGCGGTGAAGCTATAAAAATAAAGTAAACAGTTTGTAGTAATCTATCATCACTTTCGATTTCTTATCTTACACTTTTCGATAAACTCAAAGCAAGATTCTCTTCCAACTCGGATCGACGTTTTATCTCATCTTGTCGTCTTCTTGCCTCACAATCATCTAGAAATTGATAAAGTATTTCTTCCAAGCTAGACAATTGTTCTTGTGGCTGATGAAAGGTTTCATGATTTGCCATATTTTGGGTCCATACATTTTCTTGAGGTGGATAATAAGGAACAAAATGGTTCACACTTTGACTTCCAAAAATCACAAAGTAGCATCATCGGTTGTACGTATATGCATACATTATAATTCCATCCAACGATGTGCCTAAAACAATTACACAAAATTAAAACAAGAAAAGAAAAAAAAAAGAAAAAAATAGTCAAATTACAACTAGGCAATCAACCTTGATATCATACAAAACACATTCCCCGGCAACGGTGCCAAAAACTTGTTCGCCTTATTTTTAGCTTCACCGCAAGTGTACGGTGTAGTTTATAGAATAGGGTAAGCAAGGTCGTATCCACGGAGACTAATAAATTAATGCGCTAAGTATTGAACTAAGATAGCCTTATTTTTATTTAGACGATCGAAATTGAATGATTGTTATGAAGGAAAGGCTGGGAATACACCCAAGAACACAAGAAATACATCAACTTCATCAAGGAAGAACCAAGGGAAGAATCGGGTCAAATCGGAGCTTGAGGATTGAAGATTAATCGAGAGATTATCCATTTCCCTAAGTTTTCTCATTCTTTGTGCTTTAATCTTTCATTTTAGCTTGTCATGAATATGAACAATTTGTCTATGAGTTGTTTATTTGTAATGAGTAGCTAAACTTCTTGTGATTTTCGGGTTTTGGAAGTAGATTAATTGAACTCTTGTTGAATGTTTTAATCTTAGTTGAAGTTATTGCCTTGAAGCCTATTTGAGTACTTTGTTCTTATTCTTGTTTTATCATTTGGCCAATGATTTAACTTGTTTGATATATTGATTCATAATTCGAGAGATGAGTTTCAATATTAGATCTTGAGTACTTGACATGAATATTTGCATAATCGAGAGGTTTGTGAATATTTGTGAGGAAATTTGATCTTTTGTGCATTTGGGAGTTGTGTATCTTATGTTGAGTAGAGATACTAGCATAGATATTTCAATCTACACTTTATATACATCTCAAGAGGGAGGATAAAATACCGTTGTGATCGTCTTATAGGTATATTGATAATAACTTTGGCTTTGATTAAATCGTAAAACAAGAGGAATATTAATTGAAACCATAACCCGGGGATCCATTTTATTTTCCTTGATAATTCCACTATTATTTTCATCTTGTGTTTTTGTGGTTATTCTTATCTTTTCTTCCACAACAATCATTCAATTTTGATCGTCTAAATAAAAATAAGGCTATCTTAGTTCAATACTTAGCGCATTAATTTATTAGTCTCCGTGGATACGACCTTGCTTACCCTATTCTATAAACTACACCGTACACTTGCGGTGAAGCTAAAAATAAGGCGAACAAGTAGGTCATGGGTTCGAATCTACTTGGTGGTAGAAAAAATATTTGGACGAAGTGCTATAAAAGAATTGTTACATAAGATTCATATATAACATTGTGTAAGATTTTTTTTAAAGTGTTATATATATAAAAAGTATTACAAAAAGTGTTACATAAGACTCAAATGTAACACTTTAGAAATATTGCTTAAAAGTGTTACCAATAGAGAACTTAATGTAACACTTTAGAAATATTGCTTAAAAGTTTCACTAAAAGCTAATAAAAGTGATACCTTAGACTATAGGTAGCACGGGCAAGTGCATCACCATAAAAGTGCTACATATTGTTTATAGTAACATTTTTTGGCTATTAGGTAACATTTTTGGGTGCTATCTTATGTTGTAGTTAATATGCATATGAACATGTTATAATTAGTGACGATTAAGAAAAATTAAGGTGTGATCAACCCAAGCGAGTTTTTCGAAACACGAAAAAAAAGTTATTATTGGCTTTTGGCTGAAAAAATTAATGTTTGTAAATATCAACTTCAGCTTCATCTAATCAAAATCTAAAAGTATGAGGAGTGGTTCTTTAGATTTCTGATTCTGCTTCTGGTTTGACTTCTACACACAAATAAAACACTTTTACCACTTACCCACCAAACATTCTCTTTTAACTTAATCAATTTTCATCTCCATTTGCAAACACTACCAACTTGTGATTCTCAACTACTTGTCATTTCGTGGTTGTTAGCAAATATGGGTCGAAACATAAATCACATATTTGTACATAAAGATGGATCGAGTATACCTATTTGCAGCGGAATCATCGATCAACATAGCCAGGATTGAGCCCGTCTACAAGCCTTCTTTTGATCAATGATTAAGCCATCTACAAGCCTTTCTCGATCGAAACACGAACAACGAACCAATCCCGTAGATTGATTGAACCACGGACAAGATCACGAACTGCCTTTCTCGTTGGTGTAAATAATTACTAGAATTATTTACTTGGATGTGCACACTTTAAACCCTTGGAGACTTTGGTGATACTCCAAGAAGAAAACTGTAGAGAGAAATTTTAGGAGAGAGATAATTCTTTCTATGTGTAGGAGACGTTCTAATTACTTAGTCTAATTGTAGGGAGAGATATCAATATATATCTCAATCCCCTGTATCAGTTGTAGTCCTGATGGGAGAGGTTTCTAGATAAACCTCATCTAAATAGGACTCCATATTATCTCAAATATGGATGCAACCTAATTGCACTTCATATCTCCCACTCATGCATATTTGACTCGACTCATTCGAATCACATCCTCGTAGTTCTCATCTCACGTCTCTTCTTTCATACAGGAAATAAGGCGTACGACCAAGCGAGAAAGTATAAATAACGTAGTTCTTATCTCACGTCTCTTCTTTCATGCTAAATTGGTTAAACTAAAGTAGGTGAGTTTTGTCTAAACACATCTCAATAAATTGCGCAAACAATTAGGTACTTATCTAAAAATTTTATTCTGGATCCAAGTAATATTTATTATTTTCTTCAATTCAATGACATCAAAAAATTGCCATCAAGGCTAGTAATCATCTCCCACCGAATTGAAGATCACAATAAAAATTACTGATCCATGAATAAAATTATCAAAATCCATAAATACATTATGCATGCATCCATGCGATATAAGTAATTACGAAAAAAATATAGCCCCAATGGGCGATATTGACATATGGTGCATCATGTGGAGATAATTTAGACTTATGGTGGTAAAATAAAAAATATCCTCGTAAAATTGATGTTACACAGCCTCCAAAAATCGGCTCAATAAATACATGCCTCGAAAAAACAAAAAGAAAATTACATATTTTCAAGGCCTTTTACATCAATCTAGAAAAGGTAAAAAATAAATGAGGATACCAAATTACCACCATTGTCAAAAATTAACTCCCACAAATAATATTAATATAAAATAATAAACACTCAAATACATAAGCACCCGTATGTCAATGTCCATCCATTCCCAACAGATGATAATTCATATCACATCAACAAAATTAATTGCAGCACAAAAAAAATTGCAACACATAAGCAATTAATAAAGCATGCAACTCAAAAATTAAAAATCACATAAAATATTTTTGCCTGCACCTCAATGCGCAAAAAATATAATTTTTTTTACGCAGCTTATGCGAAAAAATTTCATGCACCAATGTGCAAAAATAATTTTCCCATGCATCACAATGTACAAAAAAATATTAATTTGTTGTAAGCATTTTAATGCGCAAAAATAACTTTTGTTTCATTCAACTAATGCGGAAGAAAAAAAATATCATTGCTACATATGTGCAAAAACATAATTATTCATTCATCATATAACACAAATAATAATTTTGCAAGCATTCTCATGCGCAAAAATAATTTTTGCAAGCACTAATATGCACAAAATATTTTTACATGCATTAATCCTATAACAAAAAATAATAATGCACAAAAAAATAAAAGCGTCCCAACACGTAAAAAATAACTTGTTATCCAACTTCTATACCAATACAAAACATGCTGGTATAATAAGAAATCTTCTTGGCCTAATGGTGAGCATTCAAAAAAATATATTAAAAGGTCTAAGGTTCAAATCCATGTAAGACCAATAATCCCTTTAATTTTTTTAATATTAAAGAGATACACCACACATGCAGCTACCACCGCCACGTCAGCGCCAATCCAACAACGTGACAGCCGGCGCACCATGTCAGCACAACTCAGCGACACGTCAGCGCGAACATGGCATCCCCAATACATTATGACATGTGGCGGCCACTTGGCACCCAAAATTGCCAAGTCATTCACATATCCAATCAGAAATTGCCACATGGAAATTTGAAAAAATGAAAAAAAAACTTCCGCAACATCTGTACGCTAAAGAGAGTGAAAAATCAGCAACCTATTCATCAATTTGGGCACGCATTCCAATGCGAATTTTGTGTTTCATCCCAAAACTTTGAATCACCATAACTTTTTCGTTTCAAATCTATTTGCATGCATAATATATCAAATTAATCGTCTTTTCGAGATCTACAATTTGACACCAATATTGTATATATAAAAACGGAAAAACAGATTCAAATTTTGTTTAAATAAAAATCAAATCCCGTGTCATCAAACTCAAGCACATCATATAGGCGAGAACGAGCCCTAATGGCTCTGATACAACAAATATGGGTTGAAACATAAATCACATATTTGTACATAAAGATGGATCGAGTATACCTATTTGCAGCAGAATCATCGATCCACATAGCCATGATTGAGCCCGTCTACAAGCCTCCTTTTGATCCATGATTAAGCCATTTACAAGCCTTTCTCGATCGAAACACGAACAACGAAGGAATCCCGTAGATTGATTGAACCACGAACAAGATCACGATTTGCCTTTCTCGTTGGTGTAAATAATTACTAGAATTATTTACTTGGATGTGCATACTTGAAACCCTTGGAGACTTTGGTTATACTCCAAGAAGAAAACCGTAGAGAGAAATTTTAGGAGAAAGATAATTCTTTCTATGTCTAGGAGACGTTCTAATTACTTAGTCTGATTGTAGGGAGAGATATCAATATATAACTCAATCCCTTGTATCAATTAGAGTCCTGATGGGAGAGGTTTCTAGATAAACCTCATCTAAATAGGACTCCATATTATCTCAAATATGGATGCAACCTAATTGCACCCAATAGTGGTATTAAATGCAATTAAGCAATTCGTTTGAAGTTTGAATTAACAATAGTTTTCAGAGATTTTAATTACTTATATTATAATTATAGTATATGTACTATCCAAATAGCGAGTGTTCTAGACTTGTAGCTTCAATTCCATCTTGCCGAATATCCCAATGCTTAAACCTCAAGATTTGGGTATACAAATTAATTTACAATTGAAATTTGGCGTTTGAATTACTATAGTTATGAAAATATCATTTTACATTGAAAATTAATTATTTATTGCTAATTCATACAGAGCCATCGAGCCCCCCAACCAGCAAATTCTGAGGTTTGGAACCCTTCGCCCTGATGACCCAGAAAGAAGAGGCTTTCCCGTGGGCTGGGAAAGTAGAGCGAGCAATACACATAGCTCTCGAACGTTCTTCTCGAGTAATTTCCTTCAACGTCGGCTTGTGGCGAAAGTGGATAGTTTAACTAACCTTTGATGGGTACTATCTCCTCCCCTTCCTGCTTGCTGCCTGCAAGCTAAGACCATGTTTTTTAATTCTGTGCATCCTTAGAACGAGAAGTGGAAGGTGGCACCCAGATCCATCATTTGTTCTCTCAAAGGTTGGATTCCCCTGTGGGAGTCGAGCCTTTCTATCAGTCATGAAAATGACAGATTGCTCCTGTAGTATTAGCTTTGCAATGAATGTTGCTGCTAGTTCTAATCCATGGCTCGCTCAATTATAACACTAAGACCTTTTTCGTACAAAGATGTGTAACCGTTGAGTTACATGGAGGCGAACTAAATGGAGTTAGTTTTAGCGATCCTGCTACTGTGAAAAAATATGCCAGACGCGCTCAATTGGGTGAAATTTCTGAATTAGATCGTGCGACTTTGAAATCTGATGGTGTTTTTCGTTTTCTGCAGAAAAGAACATTTTATAAATTTAACACTATACATGCATGGTAAATACTAAGTTAAAACCCAATAACGACCAAGCCGAATCAACACTAGCTACAAGAAAAATTCAGTTTATCTATAGAAATAATTGTAGATAAGTATTAAAATAATTATACGATGTAGGTAACATCGTTGTAGGTAAATATTTATCTACATAATCTAAAATTATTGATAAATACCTATAATATTTCTTTCGGTAAATTTTAAATTAGTCGGCGATCTGTTGGTATAATTTGGGGAATAACAATATCTTTTATTCTATATGTATTCTATATTTAAACTTTAGTGACAAAATCATTTTGTCTATAAATTCTGTTGGTAAAGTGGAATTTTCTTATAGTGTTGACTCACGCTACAAGAGAAATTCTTGGACTTTGCTAATTTAGACAGGGACAAAAACGTAAAAGCAAACTTTAAATTATTTTAAAGAAAAAGAGCTATATAGAATTGACTGGTTCTTCTCTTCTCTATTTCTTTTTTTTTCTTGGGTGGGACGGATTGGGAGGGCGGTGGGAATTCTCGTCTCTTCTCTATTCCTTTTTTTTTTTTTTTTTTTCTGAGGAAGTCTCTTCTCTATTTCTAGTTGCTATAGTATAGTGCTTTTTTGGTTCACGGGCAAACATTATAGAAGTTGCCATTAATTCTCCCTTTCAATAAGTCGTGTAATACTTGTACAATACATATTTGTTTAAACAAAACTTTAAAATTTTCATATATTTTTTAACTTAATGAATAGTATTCTTACTTTTGATGTGAAACGTTTCATGCGTTTTATATATCTATTTTTTTTATAACTCAGCTTCCATACTTACGTCTGACTATGCCTGAGGACAGCAGTTCCGGTTCCTCATCGTTGCCACCAAGGTAAACCACGGGATATGCACGCACTGGCTAGTGTTATGATACGGTATGCTCACATGCAACCAGATCCTTCCAGATAAAAGAACAATCATGTTCAACCCACCAAATCTAATAATAGTTGATCCCTCCCTCAGTCAAACCTACATGGATGCTATTCAGTATGAGTTCCCACCAAATCTTCACCAGCTCGCATATGCCCCAATGAATAATTTGATGGAGTGGGATTTTAAACCCACAACCTCCACCCCACAAGAGACTTTTTATATATCTAAATTCTAGCATTAGATTGACAAATACTAGTGTATCTCACTAAATATATAGATGTAAATATTTAATTAAAACTTAAAATTTATAATGAAAGTATTTATAAGGGTAAATTGCAAAATTGATCCTGTAACTATGGACAGTTTGTAATTTCAGTCATATAAGTATTGAATTTGCAAAATTAGTCCTGTAAGTTTAAAAGTTTCTGCAAAATTGGTCCTATAAGTTTTGCACCTACGCGATTTCAGTCCTATAAGTTTTGAGTTGTTGCAAAATTGGTCCATCGGGATTATTTCATATTTTCATAATACCAATTATACCCTTACTCACACCAATGGCTGATTTGACTAAGTTTTTTTGCCTAAAATGGTATCAGAGCCCAGGTTTATTAAGAACTTTTTCTTATATTTAATATATTTATGTAATTAACAATTGGTGAGGAGAATTTTCTCCGAGAAAATGGATCTGAAAAATTATCCAAGATATCTACCTTACAGGACATATCGTCAAATTTTGACGATGTATGCACAAGAACACAGGATAAGATACATATTGGAACAACTAATATGTTGAAAAGGAACTCGCAGGAGCCGATAGAGAAACCTTGAGACACTGCGATAGACAAGCATCATATTATTTGAGTTTCCTTATGGTAAATTAGATATTATATGTCGATTTGATGAATCGTCAGGAAGCAGTCCATGAAAATGCCCATCAAAATCATGATTCCTCATGGAGTACCAGAATGGAACGAGATACTTCTAGACATATCTAAGTTCTAAAAAGATCTTAGAGAGGTCCAGAAGACGGTGCATAATTATGGAAACCGCCATAATCATCTACCAAAACAAGTTCATCAGATCCAAAACTAGATGGAGACGATGGTGAAATATCAGAAGAAAACTCTTGAAATCCTTCATGATATTCAGATACAATGGAGATAAATGCTTATTAGGGAATACAAGAGTGCAACTAATTTAGATATAATAGCCAGAAAAATGTCATTTCTGAAGGCTAAGCTATCTGAACGGAGATACATGTATTAAGGAAACATCAATGTGTGCAGACAAATCCATATTAATTAATATTATTACTATCTAAATATATGATTAATTGTGTCATTATCGTTAGATATCAATAGTTTACTTAATAAAACTATTGTCTAAATATATCAACAATTAACTTGTGGATATATATAACAATATTCACATCGATACAGAATTAGAGGTACAAATTTCCTGTTCTGATTTTTGTCTTCCACTTCTACTCTATGTTCCAATACATTGGATGATGGACATGTATTAACAATTAAATATGTGTTGTTGATTTTTTAGATGTAAACACACATGTCCATCATCCAATGGAGTGGAACATCTGATCCCTATCGTGAAAAGCAATATATCACGCTATATAACCTTCTTTTAAAAAAGTTCTCAACTTCATCCCCGCAAGGGCATAATTGGATGAAGAGAGATTTTGAAATTAATCTTACTTAAGTGATTTTTTCATAAAAAATATCATATTTAACCGTACAATAAAAAGTAAATTGTAGCTCAAGTGGTATTGGTCCCCTTTGCAAGCGTATTGACCAGTCCCAATTTATTAAAAAAAGTAACTTAATAAAAATATCCTCATGAAAGACCCTAGGCTATGCTCATGAACGTAGAAATGTCCGGTTAGGTTTGTTGGCAGACAGTTTCAATATGTTTGGTAATACGAGCTTATCTTACACCATGTGGCCAGTGGTGATAATTGTGTATAATTTACCACCATGGCTATGTAATAAAGACCTATACAAACAATCGACTTTGTTGATCCTAGGACAAAATACTTCGGGTAAAGATATTGATGTGTACTTAAAGCCATTGGTTGATGAATTATAGGAGTTGTGGCCAGAAGGAGTTGTTGTACGTGATGCTGCTTCAATCACTAGATTTAGGATACGAGTGGTGTTGTTGATGGCGATAAATGACTTTCCTGCTCGTAGTAGTTTCTCTGGTTAGAGCGGACATGGTTATATGGCATGTCCTACATGCAACGATGAAACTCCTTCCAACGAATTACGAGCAAAATTTGCTATGTACGGCATCAACGATGGCTTCCGCACAATCATTCAATGAGAAACAACAAAACAAATTGATGGGAAAATTGACAGGAGACCCCAGCCCCTAAATCTCTCAAAACAACTGAACAAATATTAGAACAGTTGCATAATCAAGAACCTAGATTGCCCGTGAAGCATGAGAATTATGGTGTCAAGAAATATAAACGTCAGACAATAAAGTTAAACTAGAGTAAGAAAAGTATTTTTTGGAATTTCCTTACTGTGCTTCATTGTCACTGCGTCATAATTTGGATGTCATGCATATCGAAAAAAAGTGTGTGATAGCTTGTTTAATACACAATTAAATATTGAAGGTAAAAGCAAAGACATTAGTAAGGCGCGAGTCGATTTGCAGAACATGGGGGTACGAAATGAAATGCATCTACATAAATAAGGTGATCGTTGGATGAAACCATGCACATCGTACACATTGATGCCAAATGATATCAAAAAAAATTATGATTTCTTAGGAAATGTTCTGTCCTGATAGCAAAATAAATGTATTATATATGTATTGTATGTGTACTAATCATTAGATTTTTATTGTTAGTTTAAATTCTTTTTTATGGCTTGGAGTCTTTTTTAAGCAAACTATTTTTACTTGGTTTTTGTTCCAAGAAACTTTAAGTTATTTCTATTGAAGTCTTTACTCAATTTCTGGATATTGATATTTGATTGAAATTTTGATTTCTTAGAAAAGGTAATATTCTTCTAATCACTTTGTCATGGTCATGGAGGTTGATTGTCATTGAGAAACAACATATTAGAAAAATAATGCTAAATTGTTTGTGCAACAACGGAGTATGATGAACAAGGTGGATCTGACCGAAGAAGCAATGCAATAGCACTCAATGTCGTGTACCATGCATTCAACATCATTTAAGAATGTAAAAAGTCATTTTACATCTAAAATTAATTTTTTATAAGTAATTGTGATACAAATATATTTTTCAATTTTGTTAATATCGGACTAATGTTGGACAAGCCGACACCGAAACGCAAGAGCCATTGTCATTGATAAAAATTGGAAAGACATTCACACACACAAGGTTGTTTGGGTGAATTCTGATGCCGAGCAGACTTATGTAAGTATAAATAATTCCAATTAATTTGAAGTTATTTGATACTTCAATTTTCAAATTTATAGCACCATCTTGTAGACATGATTTACACAGGCATCGCCAGCAGTAACACGAGCATGTAGATGAGCATGCTATCATGCATGAGATTTTAGGACAGATGTGGAGAGGACGCATGGTAGAGTTGGGCCTAATCTTCCGCGTATGACCTTACTTGTCTCCCGACAGCCATTGCTGGAGTCTCGATTAGGGTCTTCGAGGAGCAAACAATGTGTGATGCAGAGCTGCAAGGATATGTGCAAACGACAAGAAGTGCGACCATATATAGTTGATTGACTTGGTCGCCACCATGAGGACATGCTCACAGAGTTGCATCTGAACATACCCTTGCCAGTTGTCCCGCCTCTACCACCGCCTATTTTTGGTGTAGGTACTTTGTCGTCATTGAGATCTTTTGGAGACGATGAAGTCGAGGATTTAGATGATTAGGCTTAGATGAGATGATATCTTGCTTATCTATATATATATATACTTGTTATTTTGGATAGATTTGTGATATTTGTTTCTTGTGTTTGGTTGAATGAATGCATTGATGTTGGGTAATATTAATATTGATACTGTTATTAGGTGAATACATGCAATTTTATATTTAACATGATGTTGATACTTGGTTTTTGTGTTTGGTTGATATCATTGGTTGAATGAATACATTTGTGTTGGGTAATGTTGATATTATTATTAGGTTTTTAAAAATCGGATACTAAAATAAAAATAAAAAATATTTAATAAAATGGGATTTTTGCGGCGACAATGTTGTCATAAATAAATATTCAGAACACAAGCTTTTGTGGCGACATATGTCGTAACAAAAGATCTTAAATTACTTGTGACAACAATGTCTTTGACGAAACCGTCCACATCATCCTAATGAAAATCTGGGTGGACATTCTTGACGGCTTATTTGTGACGAAATATTTCCACAATACCATTTGTGACGACACCAGCATCACAAATAACGTATTTGTCTTGAGGTTTGTGTGGCAACGTATTTGAGACGACTTGTCGCCACAAAAAATATCTTTGTGATAACATTCAGTCTTTTTGTGACATGTTTTTGTAATCACAAAAACCTCTTTTTCTATTAGTGTCTTTAGAGTTCAACTCGTTAATTTAACCAAGCAAATTTGTTCAATTTTTCTTTTTATTGGCAAAAACTTGTGTGAGACTGTCTCACACATCTAAATCCGTGAGACATAGCCTCATTACCAAATTTAAAACACACGTGCACCTCTCTTTCTCCCTTTCTCTATACACATACAGTCCGTCCTCTCTTTCTCCTCTCCTCTCCTCTCTCTATGCAGTCCTCCCCACTCTCTCTCTCTCTCTCTCTATATATATATATATATATATAGGGTTATGGTTAAATGAGACCAACTCATAGGGTGAGTCCATAGGGATCAATTCTAGTCACATCTATGTTTTTCAGGAGCTGCGATTTAAGAGTTTAAATTGCAGATTACAAGTTGTTAATTAAACAAAGGGGTAAATTAGTCATCCTCCAACATAGCCCAATATTAACGGGATTCAGCTGATTTTGAGATCACACAATCCTTCCAAATCTCGTAGCAAATTCAACGTGAACAATCCTTCTCCTTCTTCTTCAACGCACTACTGTGAGAAATTCTTCCTCCTTCTTCAATGCACTACCGTGTGAAAAAAGTTGCAGACAATTCCCTATAATTGCTAGAGTTCGACTACTGTTTGAAGGTTGCTTATGAAGATGTAATTTGCTGCTTGTATAGATGTATCATGGTGCTTTTAGATATATTAACTACATAAGCAAGTCATAAGCAACAAACTCTTACTATATAAGCAATAAGCATATACTACATAAGCAATGAATATACATTACGTATGCACCGCAGATATATTAACTACATAAGCAAGTCTTAGCAAAAAACCCATACTATATAAGCAAAAAGCCTATGCTACATAATCAACGAATATACACTACATATGCACCACAGATACATTAACTACATAAGAAAGTCATAAGCAACAAACGCAGATACATAAGCAACAAGCCTATATTACATAAGCAACGAATATACACTACGTATGCACCATAGATACATCAACTATATAAGCAAGTCATAAGAAACAAACCCATACTACATAAGCAACGAATATATACTACATATGCAACACAAATACATTAACTACATAAGCAAGTAATAAGCAACAACTCTATACTACATAAGCAACAAATATTCACTACATATGCAACACATATATAATTAAATTACACATGTAATATGGTTATACTACACATGCAATATGATTATATTACATAAGCAATTAACAACATAATACGCTGGAGAAAATAAAAACGTGAATATGAGGGATATGAGTTACTCAAAAAGTAAAAGCACGTGTCGCGTGAAAGGAGGAAGGAAATTGAGCGTGATTGAGATCTCATCAAATCTCAATAACTGATCCAATATTGTAAAATGAACACCCCACCCTTCTTAGTTGTTGAAACAAATAAAATAAATATAAAACCCCCCTAAAAATCTGGACCACCCAAAAATATTTATCTATGGTTAGGATTGGGTCATATAGACTCACCCCAAATGGGAGGACCTATTGGATCCATATCCAATATATATATATATATATATATGGATTGGTTCAAATGAGACATGGGTTCTAAGATAAGAACGATAGAGACTAATATTAGCCATTGATTGAAATTATTGGATGGATGAGATATTTCTATTTTTTTTTTGGTAACTAATTTTTAACTGCCTTTCATTAAAGACAATATAGTAATTTTTTATTCCAGTATTTTTATATGAGTATGATTATAACTGTCGTATCTAATGCCTTAGGAATGTATAGTTAGTTATTTTCTATTTCAATGTTTTATGACATTGTGGAGAGTGAGCATAATTAGTTTTCATTTGATGCTTAGATAGATAATAGGCAACGCATTGTTATTTATTTTTCGTTGCATTGTTTATGACATTTATTGCATAGTTGGATATAATGTACTTCACATTTAGTATGTACACACTGTATATATAGTTTCTAGACAGTGCATAGTTAGTTGATTTTTGTTGCATAGTTTATGACACTTATTGCATAGTTGAGATATAATTTTCTGCATATTTAGTTTTTTTACATTGCATAGATAGTTTCTAAACATTGCCTAGTTAGTAGATTTTTGATGCATTGATAGCTTCTAACAATGTATAGTTAGTTGATTTTTGTTGGAAAGCTTTAATGACATATTCTCTTTCGAATAGCGTATCCATTTTTATGAGATTGTGGAAGATAATGGCGGATTCTTTTTTCCAATTGTGTATCCATTTTTCATGGGATTGGTTGTCAATTAAGGCTGATTTTACTTTATTGCCGTTTTTTGATTAAATTAACTATTTAATTATATTTTTTATCCATTTAATCACAACCACTCAATGATTCAATCAATGACTAAAATTACTCTATACGGTCTCACCTAAGGCCTTGGTCTCACTGGATCCTCTATGTATATATTTATATAGGTCCCATTCTTTCTCTCTATATATACACATGTGATCCCTTCATCTCTCTCACCTCACATTCAATACATGTTCCCCTCTCTCTCCCCCCTCACAGAAAAAAGTACGCAAAGAATTCCTTTAAAAATGTATACTTCGTGAGAGTGAATTAATATTTTTTAATAAAAAGTAATATTGTTTTACTAAGAAGTGATATTTGTTTGAATAAGAACTGATACTTTTTTAATAAAAATTGATAATTTTTTAATAAGAAGATATATATGTTTTAATAAGAAATGATGCTTTTTAAATATGGAATGTTACTTTTTTTTTATTATAAAGTGATACTTTTTTAAGTAAAAATAATATTTATTTTAATAAGAAGTGATGTTGTTTTCCATAAAAAGTGATACATTGGTTTAATAAAAAGTGATTACTTGTTCGATAAGAAGTGTACTTTATCCATAAGAAATGATTTTTTTAAATACAAAGTGATACTTTTTCATAAGAAGCGACACTTTATTTTAATAAAAAGTAATATATTTTCAGTCTAATGTGATATTTTTTTAATTTGAAGTGATACTTTTTTCATAAGAATTGATACTTTATTTTCTTTATCTTTTTCATTTGTTTCATGTGTGTAGACATACAGAAACGTGGGGAGAGAGAGGGGTAGGACGTGAGGAGAGAATGGGGAGACCATGAAATGAGTGAGATGTGAAGAGAGAGAGGGGGGACATGAGAGATGTAGATGTAAGGAGAGAGAATATTGGAGGGATCAATGAGAGAAGAGAGAGGAGAGGGGCTGAGGATTCGTCTCACGGATTTAGATCCATGAGACGGCCTCACAAGAGACCCGCCATTTTTTATGTAATAAGAAATTCGACTTGAACTCGACAGGATTTGTAAGAAAATGATAAAACCCGTTAAAAAGATGAAACAAATCAAACTCATTTCATATTTGATTCAATTAAAGCTTGGTTAATTTGGATCGAGTTTACACTACAAGAAAACTGCTAATAGACACCACCAAAAAGAGACCGGTTTTAAGACTTTTCTGCTGTCTTTTCCCATTTAACAGTGGTTTTATAAGAACCGGTGTCTAATTAGTGCTGTTGTTTGATAAAAAACAGCGGTTTCCTAGAATCGTTGTCTATTGTAAAATAATTTCCAAAATAGACACCGGTTGTAGCATCGGATTTCGAAACCGGTGTCTATTTACATAAATAATTTTAGATTAGACACCAGTTGTTTTGACATCGTTCCAAACTAGTGTCTATAATATTTTAGAAACCAGATCTTTCGACACCAGTTATAGAACCGGTGTCTTTATTTTTTAACTAGATCTTTAGACACCGGATGTAGAACCAGTGTCTTTATGGCCTCTAATTAATTAGGTTATTAGTGAAAAGAATACTAAAAATTGTAAATCTTCTCCCGCTCGTCCGCCCGTGCCTATGTCTCCCCTGAGCTCGTCGCCTTGCCCCTCTCCCCTCCGTCCGTCACCTCTCTCCCCTCCCGCCGGTCGCCAAACGCCGTCCACCAAAACGTTGCTGCTCCAAGTACCTGTTTCTCTTCTGCCACCGTCACCGTCTATTTCTGTTCACGATCGTCCAAGGCCACAAAACAGATACAAATAAACAACTCTCGGTAAAATAGAAGATCCGGGTGTCCACCCCATACCCCGGTTTCATCAATCATGGGCACAGTGTCTTGAGATTTCTCCATCAGGTCGAGGCTATGTAGTAGCGATTAACAAGCCGTTCCTGTTTGATGAGTTGTTAGAAATTTCGGAAGAATCATCGTTTGTTTTCTCCATCTCTTCTTCGATCTCAATCTCCTATGATATTTAGGTATTATAGCTATATTTTACTCAGTTTGGTTTTTGATTTAGGGTTTAAATCCATTTTTTTTTATTTAGGGTTTAAATCCAGTTTTTTTTTTTGATTTATTGGTTCTATTTAGGGTTCAAATCCTAATTCGAAATGGTAAACCGCTATGAGCTGTTAGTGAATTTTTTTAGGCTTCAGATTTTTGGGTTTAAATGTATGTATCACCGTATCAGCATCTCCCAGTTTTCAATACACCCAACTATGTGTGTTTATCCTTCTTTTAGAAAAAAACTAGATGTGTTTATTGGTGGATATCGGTTTTAGTTTATCCTTCTATAATTTGGGTTATGCCTGGTTAATGAAAATCAAGACCTTCAAACATTGAGAATGAAGTGAATACATGTAAATGTTTGAATACTATTTGTATTAGATGGTATATTTGGGATATTCACGGGTTTTACTCTGTGAAATGGATTTGATTAATTGGTGGTGATGGTTATTTTTGTTAGGAATTTGACTCGGTGTATGGACCGACATGGCACTGCGTTGCGGGGAAGAGTTTTGGGTCGTTTGTGACTCACTCGTCGGGCGGGTTTGTGTATTTTTCAGTTGACTCATTTTCCGTTCTTCTTTACAAAACTGAGGTTCATGTCATTGTTCCACCATCACCAAAACCTTGACTGATTTAAGTACTTGTGAAAGTATGTTTTTCAAATCTCTATTTTGGGACAATAAAATTAGAAAAGAAAATAATACTAGAACAACATAAGACATTAGTTAATTTACTGCACTAATTAAGGCCATGCTAGTTTCTCTTTTTTTCTTGTCTATTTTCTTGCTTGAACATATTTTTCGAGGTTTCTTCTTAATTTTGTTTGCAGGTGTTATGCTTGTTTGCACCCTCGTGCTGTCAACTGCAGGAAAAAGAAGTGTGGACACAACAACCAGGTTTATAGTCGCGCTATGCTCTCGTCAGGTAAACACGACGAGAAGCATTTGGTCTTTATTAAACAGCGTGTTCTAATTTGGTAAAGACAGGTATTTCGAATTTCTCCCCAAATCCCCTAAAACCCTAGCAAAACCTCTCGAATTCAAATCACTCAAGAAATTGCGAACTCCTGGTGATTCTCTGCATCCCCGTTCTTTCAATGGCGCAATTGCCTATACTTCAATTCGAGGAGAAAATTGTAGAAACAATGGATAAAAACTCTATCGTGGTAATAATTGTAGAAACTAGTTTTGGGAAAAGCACACAACTATCTCAAATTCTTCATAGAAGAGGCTACGCGAAATCCGAAAGCATTGTTGTTACTCAGCCGCGTCGAATCGCTGTTGTTTCAGTATCTAGGTAGTTTGCTTGCTTGCTAAATTTAGTTTTATTTATATGATTTGCTGATGTACTAGATTGTTTGGAGGTATCTGATTATCAATATTTTTTTTCTATGCATTCTGATCTATTGGTTTGTTTATGTAGTGCTACATTTGTAAAGAAGTGCTAATCAAACTAGTTTAAATTCTGACTTGAACAGTTGAGTGCTATAGGGTTGTAGGATGAAACATCCTTTTGAAGTTTGCGTAGAAAACAATAACGTCAATCACAACCATATTCAAGGAATGAGGATTTGAATTGAGTCTGATAATCGTTTGTTAGTGTTTATGGGATAGCTTAGAAGGAACTGTATATCAGACTTAGTCCCTGTTCCAAAATTTTTGAACTCAATCAACTATGTAAGAAATTCATCTGAAAAAAGATCAAGAAGTCATGGTTACTTAATCACTTTCTAAAGTTCCACAGGACCACAGGTATTTTGTGTGTGTGTGTGTGTGTTAGGATGTTGATCTATTTCTGCTTGCAAGAGGAGCATGTCATTACCCAAATTTCAGCGCTCTAGTTCTGGACGTCATTTTAAGTTTAGTTATTAAATTAACGTAATTTGTATGGGTTTGTAATCTATTTTCCCTCCCGTCGTAATAACCAGGCGTGTTGCACAAGAACTCGATGTTAAGCTTGGGAAGGAAGTAAGTTATGCATACGCTTTGAAGATAGAACTTCAGAGCTGAGCCAATATTCAGTCATTATATCAGATGAAGCTCATGAGAGGAGCTTAAACACGTAAATTTTATTATTTTGTTTGGCTCTACTTGTAATTAATGGAATATATTTGGTACTTCTTACATTGATCTAGTAACAAGCCATGTCTAACTTGCGTCTGCTATGAAGACTCTAACCTTTTGTTTTATGTTATCGTGTGCCCACTCCACAACTTTGAATGCATTGTGTGTTTCTGTGAGACTTATTTTTTTATTTAGGAGTGTTCTGTATATTGCACATGTTGACTTTCCCATTTCCCCCTTAGTAAAATATATCAGTTTGATACGTGGAAATATATATATGGTCAGGGATATATTGCTTGGATTGATGAAACAGTTGATTAAGTTACATGCATCCAATTTAAAGGTTCTGATCACGTCAGCTACCCTTGATGGTAAAAAAATATCCCGATTCTTCTCTAATTACCCAATCCTCAATGTCCCAGGGAAGTTCCCCGTTGAGATACAACATATCTCAGAAAGGCCCAAAAGTTATCTTAAAGCATCTTTAAAAACAATTATGGGTATGAGTTGCTTTGTTTGATGCCATATGAATTATGTATCCAAGTTTTTTTACTTCAGTCACTTTTTAACATTTATCAAGGCCCTGCCTTTGCTTGCCACATTTTCTTCTAGCGTGTTCTCATTTTAGATGGTTCGTGCATCTTTTGCAGATATACACATTCGAGAACCCGAATGTGATGTCCTAATTTTCATTACAGGACATGCTAGCATCCTTTTGTTGCTTCTACCATGTGTTGTTGCACCCATGATGCTTTACAGTTTCTATGCATATATATTTTATTATTACCCGATATTAGTCTTTACACTTGAAGTATGTGTGCTTGTGTGAATGATTCAATTATTGTTTTTGTTGGTCAGAGGAAATTTATGCTCTATGCACTAGGAAATACTTTTGGACAAGCATGCATATAAAAAAGAGTGTTTCTTTTGATTTTTCAATTTGTTGCTCATCTTATTCTTTCCATGCTTGAAACTTGTGCTAAATATTTTTCGTAACGCACCGTGTGCGACCAACATTTTTTAAATACCTGTCCAGATGTCTATTCTAATATCATCGAACTTATATTCTAGAATTGATCCATGTGAGTCATGATTCATGCCATGATAAATGTTGTAGATTTGTAGTCCTGATTGAACGGTGTCGATGACTTGCTGAGATGACTTAGACCGTATAGCTTTCACTGTTCTTTTGAGTTGACAAATGGCATATGCACTTCTTTTGGCTATGGAAGTTATCTCCTAAGTCTTGGATTATAATTTTCCCGGCTTTAAGCTAAGCACAAGGTGACCGGAGTTAAAGCCTGCTAAGTTGACGACTTTAGTTTAGGTGAGCATAGGAACTAGAAGAGAGGTCTGTGTGTAGACAACTGTAGATTTGATAATTATGCTTTTTGGGACAATGTGAAAGAACTTTCTCACATTGTTAAATTAAATGGTTGAAAATTTATGAACTTTACATCTGAGTATGATCTTTTGTACTTTCTATGTTCATAATTTATTGAGTATGATCTTTCCTTGCTTATATTTTGATGCATATCATATATACCCAGTACCTCTTTTTTTCCCTCTTCCTATGATGAAGGTTGGATTTTTGTGATTTCAACTGTGTGATTCTCTTGAACCTTCAGGAAAGTTTGTTCCTGGTTGCTATACAATTTCAGTCTCCGAACACTCCCTCTAGACTTGCAGGTATGCTATTTTGGGCTTATCTTTAAGTAATTGTCTCATTCTTTCCTTTTCTCCATTTGTATTACTTTTTTAACATACTGTGTCATGTTTTGTATCTTAGGTTTTAAAGTCCATAAGGTTTTAAACTCTCTTTTGCTCGGAAACAGAAAACAGTTCAATTGATATTGTGTCTTTAGTCTCGAGTCTGAAGCTCTTAATTGTTGTGTCAAAGTGAATCAAGTGCCTATATATATTAACAAATACTTAAGAATGGCACCTTCCCTCCAACACATGCCAGTTTGAATTATACCATTTCCTATCTTGAATATATCTTGTCTAACACGCGGGGAACAACACAGAGTGCCGTTGGTTTTAGCTCTTTAATGCTGAAAAATATTGATCAACTGGAAAATAAAGAGTTTTTGTTAAAAGTTTGAAAAATCCGACCTAATGTTGAGATCCTTAGTTTATGAAGATGAAACAATAGCAAATGTTCCAATCCCAAAAATAAATGCTGATTTTGATACATCTCTCCACATTACTACGTCAACTTATATAATCCAAATAAAAAATAAAATCATAAGATAACTCTAAATTATATGTCATGCTCTGCGTTAGGAGGGATTGGTTTATAATGTCTAAATTCATTAAATGAATTCTCGCATTTTCAGGTCCTCAAGGACCGCAACTGCATAAGACTTTGGAAAGAAAGCTTGAATGACATTAGCTATGTTGATCATACAGATTTTGTTGCCTTTAGTTGAATGTATATAGTCTTTTTGTTGGTTGATGGAATTGAATTATGAATTTAAAATTGTTTTATCGAAAGGAAACTTCACTACTAGTACTTTTTATTGGATTTTGGCTATCGGTGACTTTAGTATTAATGGATTTCATGTTTAATTGGTAGCGAACTTATGGCGGTTGATAGAATTGGATTTCATAATGAATTGTTTATTTATATGGAATTTTTGCAGCTTTGGACATGTGTCTTTTCGTAAATAAACAACCCTTTTAAAACTGCTTCTAAGAACATTAAGACAGTAGTTTTGAGGCGATGTCTTTGAATTAAATGACACCGGTTTAAAACAGGTGTGAACAACTGATGTCTATTCACCATAGACACCGGTTTCGAGCCAGTGTATTTAGATAAAACGATACCGGTTTAAAACCGGTATTTTGATGCGGTGTCTATTAATCAAAAGACACCGGTTTCAAACCGGTGTCAAATACATAAACTTTTAACATCAGGGCCTTAGAAAGTGGATATATTATCTCTACGACACCGGTTTAAAACCAGTGTCTTTCAAGGAAATGACACCGGTTCTCAACCGCTGTCAAAAAGTTCAGACTTTTAACACCAGTGGCTCTAACAACGGTTGTTTTACTAATAGACATTAGTTTAAACAGATCGTTGTTTCTTAGAGCTCCAAGATATGGGATTTGGACCAAGGAAAACAACATATGCCTCTGTCGATGTGCGATGATTAATGTCTGTTGCCCAATCAGCATCAGAGAAGGCATGAAGAGATAATATGCTTTCTGGCAAACCGGTGATGACACACCTCTTGCCACTCAGACACCACTTTTGCTTCATGATGGCTCTCCACCTTGTGATGCTAGTCAGTATCGACAAGTTGTTGGTAGTCTTCAATATTTGATTCTCACTCGTCCAGATATTGCCTTTGCTGTCAACAAATTATCTCAGTACATGCATAAACCGTCATTACTCATTGGGGAGCGATTAAGCGTCTTTTTTTCGTTACCTAGCGGTGCACTTCATCCGCAGCCTACTCTTACGTCGTCACACGTCTTTATCTCTTCATGCCTTTCTCGATCTTTGATTGGGCCACGTACATTAATGATCGCGACATCGACAGGGGCGTATGTTGTTTTCCATGGTCCAAATCCCATCTCTTGGAGCTCTAAGAAACAACGATCTGTTGCCCGCTCATCCACCGAAGCTGAGTACCGTGATGTTGCTTCTGCCGCATCCGAACTTGAATGGGTTTGTCACTTACATACTGAACTTGGGATCACTCATTCTGCCATGCCAGTTATCTACAGTGATAATATTGGCGCTACATATCTATGTGCCAATCCAGTTTTCCATTCCCGTATGAAACATATTGCAGTTGACTATCATTTTGTGCGGGATTTGGTGGAGCGTGGAAATCTACGCGTTTGTCATGTATCATCTTCGGATCAATTAGCAGATGCTCTCACCAAGCCGCTACCTCGAACTCGACTTCATGAACTTTGTATCAAGATAGGGATCTCTTTCGATCCCCATCTCGAGGGGGCATAATTAGGAATATAATATTCGATGTTGATTTGTATTGATTTGGTCAACCTTTCTTTAATTAGTTGATTAGATATATACACCACCAAGAACGTACAAATAAGGAAAAGCTAAATAGATGGCGTAATTACATATGGCTGTCTATTAGCATTTTTGTAGTAGTGTTAAAAATAATATATGAAGCAAGATAAAGTTTCGAACAAGTTTGAATATGTTCGATCAACTCAACTTGTTTACTAGTACACCTAGGTATGAAGCCATTAAAAAAGTTCAATATAATATAATATATATTATATGACACAACAAGGGATTGAGTATATATATAGCTTTCCATTCAACATCGGATCGAGTATACAATATTATACTTGGCCTACTTGTTACATCCCCATATCTTCATAAAAAGGATAATTTCAGTTATCAAAAATTCCCTTGATATTTATAAAAATATTGCAATTATCCCCCTAAATTTAGAACATAATCAAATTAAACTTGAGAGGGATGTTTTGTAATTTTAAAACATCTTTAAGTTTTTTGGTAATTAACCCAACCTCTGGGGTGTTTTTGTAATTATCCCTAGATTTAAACTTATGGTCAGACTTTTACTCTGCCTTTCCTGGTAAAATTTCATTTTTGGCCCCGATAAAAGTGAATGTAAAAGCGTGTTTGTACAATCTAATTAATTTATACATTTTGGGCGTGTTTTCCGGCAACAACGCTTACTAGTTGGCATTGGCCTGATGGTGACATACTGTAGTCTTCATGTGGCTTTGCGCTTAAATTTCTTCGAAAATAAGCCAATTGACATCAAGACAGTGATGATGTTTGGGATTTTGAATGGATTTTCCATTGGACTTCTTAACCTCAGCTTGGGATTTAATTCCATTGGTTTTTACAATATTATACATAGCTTTCCATTCAACATGTCGAATGTAACCAAACTCCAAACATTTCATAATTCAAGCGATTCGATGCTAATCAAGCCTATAACTAATAAAAAAAGCCACAAGTTTATTAATCCTCCAAACTCTGTTCTTAAGTTTGATAATAATTTTTTTTTTGGGGGGGGAATTTTGATAATTATTATATACGCTGTCAGTCCAACTACGATGTTACCTAGCTAATTTTTTAAATAATAAAAATTATTTTTTCCCAGAAAATTCCAAAGGTATTTTATGTAGCAGTTGACATCTTACACCAGCTAATTTTCGCATTTCTCGGTTTTGAGGACAACTTGGGTTGTTAATTGCAATTAGGAGTATTTAATTGTGAAATTTCGTGGGAAGAAGAATAATTATTTCCGTGAAAAATATTACTACATTTTTAACTGATTGTTTTACGAACTTTTTTCAATTCACCGGAGTAAAAACGATAGTGAAAAATTAAATTTTTATTTATTTTGCTGCAAATAGTGACTGCATGAGTTAATTTTGCCAAATTACTATTTTATTTAATAAATCACGTACTTTTTAAATCATTTTAGTAAATGAGACTTCATATATATTACGAGACAGTAAATTAAAGTAATAAATTTAAGGAAAGAGAGTCTACTTAATTATTTTTTGGTAGAAATATTTTTAGTTTTGCCTCGAAAAGGTGCAATAATAATATCTTTAAATGTGGAGTGGCTGCAGTAGTACTGGGCATGAGATGCCAAGATTATTATGTAATCTCGTTTTCATATATACTAATTTTTTGTCCAGAATATATACATAATAAATACCTATATATAATTAAATTATCAAAATTAACAATAGTCCACCTCAATTTCTGAAATTTTGTTGCTTATGGACACATTAGACTTATTATTCTGAAAAGAACTTTGAGAATGACACAAAGGATTTTTATAATCTGCAATATTTAATATAATATGTACCATTTTCATCATATTTAGGGCAAGGCAAAGGACGAAAATTACGAATTTTAGGGATTTATTTGCTGAGTAAAGGTGGAACAATTAGCTTCTAGTCTGCATTATATTAGAATATTTTTGTCTCTTGCTTAATCTGGAGTTCATTAGATTACAACTAATTCTTCTTTTACGTCATCTTCAACCCATTACACCAAATTTGGTGTAAAAACTGCACTAAATTTGATGTATTGACGTAATTTTGTCCAAATTATCTCCAACCCATTACACTAAAGTTTACACCAAATCAATATTTTATTCTTTTTTCTTCTTTTCATAGTAACCAAATTTCTTTATTTATACAATTATTTCATTCACTTATAAGTATTTCAGTTTTAAATTAAGTATTTAAAGTAAATAATACTATTTTATTATTAATTAAAATATAATTGAGTTATTAGTCGAGTCCTTTACGAGTTTGTTCACGAACAATTCTAGACAAACACTATACGACTTTGTTCATGAACATTTATAAACGAACACTATACACAAGCTATTAATAAATGTGTATACAATCGTTCAAACTTTGTTCGTTTATTAAATGAGTCATACAATTTATTCATTTATGCTCGTTTAACTTATAAACGAACATAAACAAACACTATACGAGTTTATTCAAGAGTTGTTTGTCGAACGCTCTATTCATTTACATACTTACTTCCAGCGATAGGGTGCAGGTTCGAATCCCATGGGAAACTATCAACTTCTTGGGGGAGGATAGAAGGGAGGCAATGTGTCATTAGGCCCCTTGTTCGTAGAAGTGTACAAATATAGTTGAGACCTGAGACTAACTGAGGAATATTCCACGATTTATATCTTTCAATACTCTAGGGAAGAGATTCTGTTGAAAGTCATGGCTAAAAACTATTTTTGTTAAGGACAAATAGCCAAAAATTCAATGGACATTGTTGGCCCCCCGACTATCGAATTCTGGTTCCGCCCCTGTGAACAAATAAGTCTTGTTATCAATCAGTGATTGCATAGGTCGAATTGGTTCAATTGCTGGTAAAACCTGTCTAATAAAAATAATTTATATTCTATTCTAATTATATTGATCGGTCTTTTAAAAAATATTTTTTTATTATATATGTAAGCAATTAAGCCACGTAAGCCACATAGTATAAGTGAATCAGAATTACCTTAGCAGCGGATGAATCGATTCACTTGGATCTACGACTCGCCTACAAGCCCTCTTCGTTGATGTGTATAATCCACGTACGCCAACGCCCTTCTCGTATCACGAACTTCTTGTACTTCGAACGGGGTAGGCTAACGTCCTTCTCGCTACAATGGATCTACCAGAGTATCCACCGAATAAACACACACCTTAGACCCTTGGAGATTTGGTGATGCTCCAAGAAGAAAACCGTAGAGAGAAATTTTAGGAGAGAAAGTTATTCTTCTTCTATGAGGGGACGTCTTTTCTAAGTTATCTGGTAGTAGGGAGAGATATCAATATATAATCTCAATCCCTTATTTATGGTAGAGTCCTAATAAGAGAGGTTTCTAGATAAGTCTCATCCAAATAGGACTCCACAAATATGGATGCACTCTATTGCACCCAATAATATACAACGTGATAATGTAATAGACAATTTATACCGTGTAATATTTTTAAGATAAATAAATAAATATGAAGTATCCAACATAGCCCAAATTTCAATATAATCACATAAATATAACCAAATTCCAAGTATAAAACTTTGAATATCAAAATAATAATAATTGAAATAATAATAATATAAAATTTAAAAAAAAAAGAGGTTTTGATCAGTTTTGACAAATTTAACGGAAACCTTAACAGTACGGTGTTAAAAAAAAAAGAAGAAGAAAACCTTAACATGTGAATAAAAGGTTACTAGGCTTGCGAAAAAAAAAAAGGTTACTAAGCTTGCAAGGTAGTTTGTGTATCTTCTCATGCATGATAACACATGCATGCAAGAGTCGTGTTACATGGACAATATAAAATAGAAAAATCCCAAAATGACTAGGGGTGTCACAACAATTAATTACCTTCACGACACAAGTTCAAAACGTTAATTTAAATTTGGGTCGAAACATATTTAACATTTGAACAATTATGAATGTTATAAAAATTTAAGTTGCATAATTGACATAACAAGGATATTGTTGGGGCAAAAAATATCATTTAATATTTAATATATAGTCCAGTTTTTATATTGGAATAATATTATTAGTTGCCCAATAATCAATGGGCTACGGATGGAATAATCCGACCCAAAGAGTCCGAGACTGGCTCACATGTCACTTTCTCCTACACGGCCCGCAAGACCCATCACCTAGGTAGATAAAGGTCATTCTCTTCATTTGTAAGTTAATCTTGTTAGTCCAAGTGGCTACGATAATCTAGAGGGGGTGAATAGATTATGCCGATTTTTCGCAAATAACCCTCTTTTTCGAATCAACAAGTAAATGACAAGAATGTAAATGCGAAAATTAAACAACACTCGTTGATTTAAAGAGGTTCAACCACATAGGGCCTAATCCTCTACCACCCCAGTAGATCTCGGGATGGATTTCAAAAGAAAAAAGATTTTATTAATTACCACAATTAATACAACACCTTGAGGATCACCACAATCCTCTTTACAACACCTTCAAGGAGATTACCACAATCTTCCTTCACCACCTTGAAGAGTACCACACTCTTCAAACATCTATCACCTAAATCACCCAAGTGTATTCTTACCACAAGAATACTCACAAGGATGTCTTATGTTGAATGATGGACAAAATTCAAGATTACAACTCTATGAAACCAATACAAAGATTGAGTGCAAGTGTAATCAAGAATCAAAAAAGCCTAGACCTTAAAGATGTGCAAGTGAAAGTACTTAGGCTATTACAACAAGAATGTAAAAATGAAAGCTTGAACAATTTGCAGATATCTTGTTGTGTATTTTGCTTGTATGTGTTGTGTTTTGTGTCTTCAATTCATTCATCCTCTATTTATAGGGAAGCTTCACCAACATAGACTCCCAACATAGGCTCCTCTATCTTCACTTTTTTGTCTACAAAAAGAAGATCACAAGATGTAGAAATATTGTACAAAAATCAAAAGCAAATCTTGTTGTCACAGACAACGATTGGAATTTTCTTTGTCACAAAATAATAGCAAGTGGATCGGTTGTTCGTTGAAGATTTCGACCGCTTGAAAAAATCGCGATCCGTAGGGGTTGCGGGGGTGCGGCGATGCAGGCGGCTTAATCGTCGACTTTCCTCGACCGTCCCCTCGCTTCCATTTTTCAAGTCGTAAGTTCGCTTTTCGTGTTTTCTTTTCTTCAGTGCAGTCGACCCTTTTTCGGCGGTCGACCTTCAATTTGAAATGTTGTCCGATTTTTGTCAAAAATAAACTTCAAGAAATACTCCAAAAAATTAGTAAAAACATTTTAAATCAATTGGAGTATTTGGACAACATTTACTAACATTGTTTTGGTGTAAAAACCAATATAAACAAAATCATCAAAAGTGTTGTCCAAATTTAATCAATTTAAAAACTCTAAGAAATACTCCAAAAATTAGTAAAAACATTTTAAATCATTTAGGAGTATTTAGACAACATATAAAAACATTGTTTTGGTATAAAAACTCATTTAAACAAAATCATATGTCAGTTTTTCCAATATGGTGCGTTTTGATGATTTTGTTTAAATGAGTTTTTATACCAAAACAATGTTTTTATATGTTGTCTAAATACTCCTAAATGATTTAAAATGTTTTTACTAATTTTTGGAGTATTTCTTAGAGTTTTTAAATTGATTAAATTTGGACAACACTTTTGATGATTTTGTTTATATTGGTTTTTACACCAAAACAATGTTTGTAAATGTTGTCCAAATACTCCCAATTGATTTAAAATGTTTTTACTAATTTTTTAGAGTATTTCTTGAAGTTTATTTTTGACAAAAATCGGAAAACATTTCAAATTGAAGGTCGATTTTCAAAGGGTCGACCATTGACCAAGAAAAGAAAACACGAAATGTAACTTACTAACTTGAAAAATGGAGCAGGGGACGGTCCAGGGAGGGCCGACCTGGTCGCACCCCGGGGCGCACCTGGCCGACCCCCTCCGACCGTCGCACCCCGCAACCCCTAGTCGGATCGCACTATTTTTTTCAAATGGTCGAAATCTTCAACAGGGCAACCGTCGCTCTATGCTATTTTGTGACAAAGAAAATTCCAACCGTTGTAACTGTGACAAAGAAGATTTGCTTTTGATTTTTGTACAATATTTCTACATCTTGTGATCTTTTTGTAGACAAAAGTGAAGATAGAGGAGCCTATGTTGGGAGCCTATGTTGGTGAAGCTTCCCTATAAATAGAAGATGAATTGAAGACACGAAACACAACACATACAAGCAAAATACACAACAAGATATCTGCAAATTGTTCAAGCTTTCATTTTTACATTCTTGTTGTAATAGCCTAAGTACTTTCACTTGCACATCTTTAAGGTCTAGGCTTTTTGATTCTTGATTACACTTGCACTCAATCTTTGTATTGGTTTCATAGAGTTGTAATCTTGAATTTTGTCCATCATTCAACACAAGACATCCTTGTGAATATTCTTGTGGTAAGAATACACTTGGGTGATTTAGGTGATAGGTGTTTGAAGAGTGTGGTACTCTTCAAAGGTGGTGAAGGAAGATTGTGGTAATCTCCTTGAAGGTGTTGTAAGAGGATTGTGGTGATCCTCAAGGTGTTGTATTAATTGTGGTAATTAATAAAATCTTTTTTTCTTTTTGAAATCCATCCCGAGATACTTGGGGTGGTAGAGGATTAGGCCCTAGGTGGGTTGAACCTCTTTACATCAACGAGTGTTGTTTAATTTCCGCATTTACATTCTTGTCATTTACTTGTTGATTCGAAAAAGAGGGTGATTTGCGAAAATCGGCATAATCTATTCACCCTCTAGATTATCGTAGCCACTTGGACTAACAAGTGGTATCGAGCCAAACTCTTTGGCTAGCTCGTGCTCCGAGTAAAGAGGAAAGATCCATGGCTACGAATGAAGCTTATCTCACCACCGGCGCCTCCACCAACAAGCCACCACTATTCGATGCCAATGACTACACATTTTGGAAAGACCGCATGGAGTGCTTTCTACAAGGATGCGGATTTGATATTTGGAATGTGGTCATTGAAGGAGTTGCTCAACCAACAACAAAATTGGAGGATGGTACCACGACTCCCAAGCCATTCAAGGAGTATGATTAAAATGACAAGAAGGCTTTCTCTCTAAACGGTAAGGCCTTAAATATTTTACATTGCTTACTTACCGCCACCGAATATAATCGCATAAGAGGCATACGGTCGGCACATGAAGTTTGGGAAAAATTAGAAACCATCTATGAGGGCACAAAGAAAGTGAAGCAAGCAAGAAAAACAATGCTTGTGAAAGACTTTGAAAATTTCAATATGCATGATGGTGAAAGCATTTCAAAAATGGTGGAAAGGCTTGACAACATTGTCAATCCTCTTGTGGCTCTTGGAAAGGTCATCCCGAAGAAGATAAGGTGACCAAAGTCTTAAATGCCTTTCCCAGCTCGTGGTCCGAAAAGGTGACGGCAATCACATAAGCTCAAAATCTTGAGACACTCAAGTTTGATGAGCTCATTGGGAACCTCCTTATTTATGAAGTATATCTCAAGGAGAGGAAAAATTCTCAACCATCCACCTCTAAACCGGGTACGCAAAATATTATTAAAGGCTTAGCATCTTCTTCTAATAATGTTTATTATGCTAGTGATGAGGATGATGAAGAAACGGCGGCTCTTGTTAGAAAATTTGCAAAATTTGTAAACAAAAATAAAGCAAGAAAGCCAAGAGACAATTCTTGTTTCAAATGCGGAAAATCCGGGCACTACATAGCCGATTGCCCAAAATTAGCGGAAGAGGAACAAAAGAAGAAAAAGCCTTTTCCGAAAAAGAAGGCGTTAAATGCGGACGTCAAAACTTGGGATGAATTACTTGAAACAACCGACGAAGAAGGAGAATCCGAACATGGTCTTATGGCCATAGACGATGAAAATACCGAGGTTATAGGGGCTATAACAACAATGGAAGATTCAAAATGGCTCGTGGACAGCGGATGTTCATGACATATGACCGGAAAGAGAGAACTTTTTACCAACATCAAGCTCCAAGAAGAGGGTATGGTCATGTTCGGCAATGGCAAAGGAAGAATTCTTGGAAATGGAGAAATTGGTAACTCTTCTTTCTCTCTTAGTAATGTTCTTTTAGTAGAAGGGCTTAAGTTCAATTTGATAACTGTTAGCCAACTTTGTGATTCAAATTATAATGTTGTTTTTAATAAAGAAAAATGCCTTATTTCCAAAAAATGATAAAATTATTTGTGAAGCAATTAGAAAAGGCAATCTTTACAAAATTTGTACAAGTGATTTGGTTAGTCAAAATGTTTCTTGTCTTGTCGCCAATAATGATTTAACTAGTTTATGGCATAGGCGACTTGGACATGTTGGATACAAAAATTTGCAAACTATTTACAAAAACTAACATGTAAAAGGACTACCCAAATTGAATTTTGAAAATCTTGGCTTATGTGACACTTGTCAAAAGAACAAATTAGTTAAGAGTAGTTTTAAGCCTAAAAATTAAATTTCCACTACCAAACCCCTACAAATGCTTCATCTTGATTTGTATGGGGATATTGGTACGGCTAGTCTAAGTGGAAAACATTACACTTTTGTTATAGTTGATGATTTTTCTAGATATACTTGGGCTCTATTTCATACAAATAAAAGCGATGCTGTTAATGAGTTTGTTAAGTTGTGTAGACTTATTGAAAATGAAAAGGAAGATACTATTAAGTCTATTCGAAGTGATCGAGGTGGAGAATTTGACGGCGAATTTAGAGTCTTTTGTGAAACCAGGAGATATAGTCATAATTTTTCGGCTCCAAGGACACCTCAACAAAATGGAGTAGCCAAAAGGAAGAATTGGACACTTCAAGAAATGAGTCGGTCCATGCTCAATGAATTTCCACTTCCAAAATAGTTTTGGGCCGAAGCCGTAAGTACCGCTTGCTATGTCATTAATCGAGTTTATATTCGTCCTAAAATGAATAAAACTCCATATGAGCTTTGGAAAGGAAAAACTCCAAATATTAGTTATTTCAAAATATTTGGATGTAAATGTTTTATTTTTAATACTAAGGATCAATTAGACAAACTTGATCCTAAGGCCGATGAAGGAATATTTATGGGGTATTCAATCAAGAGCAAAGCATATCGGGTTTACAATAAGACTAGTGGGGTTGTTGAAGAATCCATCCATGTCAAATTCAATGAAGCTTGGTGTTGAAAGGATACCCAATGATGAAAGTGATGAAGAGGATATTGTTGAACCCATTGTTCAAGATGATACTCAAAATGATCAACCTTCAAGCTCAAATGTTCTTCAAGAAGATAAAGGTGATACTTCAAATCTTCCCGTAGCATTAAATTTTAAGGAGATCACCCAAAAGATCTTATTATTGGTGATTCCCTTGATAAAGTAATGACGAGGAAAATTTGCCGAGAAAGCTCTTATATCTCAAAAAGAGCCTAAAAATGCTAAGGAAGCCATTGAAGATGAGGATTGGTTTTTAGAAATACAAGAGGAGTTGAATCAATTTGAAAGAAATGATGTATGGGAATTAGTACCTTGTCCTCCATCTCAAACCATTATTGGTACAAAATGGGTATTTCGAACAAGCTCGATGACCAAGGCAATATTGTTCAAACAAAGCAAGGTTAGTAGCTCAAGGTTATTGTCAAGAAGAAGGTATTGATTATGATGAAACAGTTGCACCCGTAGCACGTTTAGAAGCTATTCGTATTTTACTTGCCTATTCTTGTTTTAAAAATTTTGCTTTACCAAATGGATGTAAAATCCGCATTTTTAAATGGTATTATTCAAGAAGAAGTCTATGTAAAACAACCTCCGGGGTTTGAAAATTTTTCTATGCCTAATGATGTTTATAGACTTAAAAAGGCCTTATATGGTTTGAAACAAGCACCCGTGCATGGTATGATAGACTTAGCTCTTTTCTTTTGCAAAATGGTTTTACAAGAGGTAAAGTTGATACTACTCTCTTTGTTTTTGAAAAAGGGCAAGATTGCTTATTAGTGCAAATTTATGTTGATGATATTATTTTTGGTGCTACTAATGAATCCTTGTGCAAGAAATTTTCTAAGTTAATGCAAGGTGAATTTGAAATGAGCATGATGGGAGAGCTCAACTTCTTCCTTGGACTTCAAATTAAACAATGCCAAGAAGGAATTTATATTTCTCGAATCAAAATATACAAAGGAGCTTTTGAAGAAATTTGGCATTGAAGAAGGAAGAACCGTCTCTACCCTAATGGCAACAAACGCCAAGATTGACAAAGATGAAAAGGCAAGTCGGTTGATGAATCCAAATATAGAGGATTAGGCCCTAGGTGGGTTGAACCTCTTTAAATCAATGAGTGTTGTTTAATTTCCGCATTTACATTATTGTCATTTACTTGTTGATTCGAAAAAGAGGGTGATTTGCGAAAAATCAGCATAATCTATTCACCCCCTCTAGATTATTATAGCCACTTGGACTAACAAATCTCTCATAATCCCACTTCATTAATATTTAGTATTTAGTTACTATCTTATATTCTCTTTCGTTCACCGTGTTGACTTGAGCGTCGGAGGGGCCTTCATGAGCAACCCCCAGGGATCCCCTAACATTTGAGTGTGCGTAAGCAAGTTCCAAGTAGAAGATTTACAACTTAAGGAGAGAAAGAGTTAGTAGACTTCCCGCTTGGGGAAAAGAAGATTTGGACTTATTCAGAAACCCTAACATGGAGTTATCTGCCCACAACCTCATTTTGGCAACGTCTGTGGAACAACCAAAGCACACGAAGATGCAGACCCGATCTCAAGCACGTGAAGCCGGATCTCAAGCTGATGGTCATGGAGTCAAAGATCAGCAAGAAGAACTGTCACATGGAAGACGGGAGGCCAGCCCCCTTCTCCGGGAAGGACGCCGCCTGCTAAAAATGGTCGCTTGACGCGAAAAGCCCTCCAAGTCCTGCTCGAGGAAGCTGCCCGAGCTGCTTTAAGAAATCATGTTGCGGAAGAAGCCGGTGGGAGATCTCCCCCAAGCTTCGCCAATCGCTGAGGAGCCCAACTTTGGGGAAGAAGATAAAAGAAATAAAAGACTTGAACAAAATCAAGGAGACCAACGCGTTCCTGCTGGAAGAGAAGCTGAGATAGCTCAACACTCCCAAATCCACACTCACAAGCCCGCGGAATGGTCGCAGGTGGTAAACAATAGCCAAGACAACTCGCGAGCCACCAGCCTAAGGAGGAAGTTCACTACCCCTGCCATCCTCGCCGACCCATTGCCCTCGGGCATCAAGACCTCCAACCTCCTGAAGTATGATGGGACCAGAGGTCCCCCAGGAGCACATAGACAAATTCTATGCGATAGTGGATCCTACGACATGACGGATGCTTCCTATTGTAAAGCATTCCGGACAACTCTGACCAATCGAGCACTAAATTGGTTAGATCATCTCCCAGTTGGATCAATCACTAGGATGGAAAAACTCACTGCTTCTTTCATACGACAAATCTCCATCAGCAGGAAGTATCCATTTGTGAAGGGTCTGATCAAATTAAGGAAAACAAGTTAACTGTTGCTGTTCAAAAATTTGAAAATTTTAAAATGATTGTAGGTAGTTTGGATCATCTGGATGCCAAATTCACAGATATCACAAATGAGCTTTCAGCTCTAGGGAAAGAATATACATAGAAGGAAATGTGTATGAAAATCTTGAGGTCTCTCCCAGCTGAGTGGGAAGTGAAGGTTATGGCCTTGAGACACTCCATGGATCTTACCAGGACATCAAACCATGAACTGTTCTCTGATCTTAAAGCATATGAGTTTGAGCTGAGAAGGAAAGAACAAGAAGAGACAGTTGTTTCCAAGATAACTGCACTCATGGCTCGTGAAATGTAACAAAGAGAGCTGAATCCAAGGAGGCCATAAACCAAGAAGAGATTGCCCTGATGGTAAAAAGACTCAACAAGTTCTTCAATAAGAACTATAAGAGAAACAAGGGTGAATCATCCAGGGATACTCAACACCTTCCAAATCAAGGAGGAGAGACCACACAAAAGAGTTGAACATCAAAAACCGAGTATCGAGAGATGATAATCGAGAGAGATGAAATAAGCCGACTTGCAGAGAGTTTAGAACCTGTGTTGGAATTGCAGGCAACCAGGACACTTTGATGTTGACTGTCCTTATCCACCAGTCAACAAATACAGAAATGAAGAAGAAATAAAAGTCTTCAAAGAGAGAAGACAAGAAAAGAAGAAAGCCATATTGGCTGCGGAGACTGTTCACATAGCCAAGTGAAAAGAACCAGCAGAGTCAGACAGTAGTGAAGCTGACTACTCCAGTGACACATAAGAAGAGTCTTTGATATGCCTCATGGCCAAAGAAGAAGACTCCAAAGATCATGAAGATGAGGTACATCCTAACTTATCTCATTCAGATAAAAGTGATAGTGATAGTGACACAAAACACTTTATCACCCACAAATATTTATGATTCTATTGGCAAAATGGTGAATGATTTTGAGCACATAAAAACCTCACACACATTCCTAAATGAGGAAAACAACCAGCTTAAATGCCAAAACTCACAGCTAACTAAGGAGCTGAGTACTCTAAGTCATATAGCTAATGAGAATACATACCAAGGTGAAATATTCAAGATCCAAGTAGACTTAGTCGCTGAGTAAAAGAGGGAAAAGGATCTTTGAAATGTGATTGCATCATTCACTAAGGCATCCAAATAATGGATAAACTTATAATGATTCAAAAATAAAGTTGAGACAAGATATGCATTGGATTTCGTTCCTTTGTGCATGTCCAAATCCCAATAGTGGTTATGGAGAAAGGATCCTCAAGCAATGAGGAGTCCTAAAATCCAAAAGCACCATATGTTGCACCTATACCTACTCAAAAACACAATCACAACCATGATGGCCTTGGATACAAGGGAAAAGGCAAGAAGCCAACTGAGTATGCTGACAGGACAGCTGAAACGAAATTCATAAAAGTCCGTCAGCAGACTCCAAACATGAAATACTCTGTAAAATCCAAACAGAGCTACCAAAAGCCCTAGAGATTTCAAAGAAAGAAAATCATATGATGGGAATGGTAGAAACTACCCAAATAGGCTGATTGGAATAATCAAATGAGATATCAACTAAGACCAATGGGATATAAGCCAAGTGGCAAAGACCTCAAACTCAAAGATAGGTGATTCCCAAGGAAAAAGAGATATAATCAGATACTTATGCACCCAAGCACAAAGCCCAATATGCACAAAAGTTCCACAACTACCCCAAGAAAATAAATGCTCAAACACACACGGACATACGGACAAAAGAGACAGATTGTATGAGCCTAAGGCCCCTAGGCAATTTGCCAACATTCATTATGATTATGAAACCGATAGGTGACAACCTCTTATAGTCGAGATCATTTGGCTATAGGTTGGTTGGATCACCTTATAGTGGTAACCCTCAAGACCCAGGCAAGTACGGTACCTAAAAACTAACTTCATTGATTGCAAGTTCAAGGACTAGTGAGTGCCAAGCAAACCGGTACATGGATAGTGGTTGTTCCGGACATACGATGCAACAAAAAAAAATATTTCAAAGTTCAAGGGAATCAAAGGTGCTAAAGTCATATTTAGAGGTAATGAAGCTCGGGGAAAATGAAAGGCATCGGATCCATCAGGAAGAATGGACTAGAGATCACATATGTAGCATATGTTGAAGGCCTCAACTTCAATCACGAGCATCACCAACTCGTGACAAGGGCTATAATGTGGGATTCAACATGGGTGTATGCCAAATCAAGGATGTTGAATCAAATGAGATTGTGCTACGGATCAAGCGAGAAAAACATATATGTAGTGGATTGGTTAATTGCTACACCAAGCACATGTCTGCTAGCAAAGAGTACAGCCGAATCAAGTTGGTTGTAGCATAAGAAGCTGAGTCACCTAAATTTCAAGACAATCAACAAGCTTGCAAGGATTCATCTTGTGGAAGGATTGGCGATTCGGTGTACAAGAAGGAAAACATTTGTGATGCATGCCGGATGGGAAAGCAAATAAAGTCTTTTAAGGAAGGTATAGATTTTGATGAAACCTTTGCATCTATTGCTAGATTGGAAGCAATGAGGATGTTTCTTGCTTCTGTTGCACACAAGAACTTCACTATTTATCAAATGATGTGAAGAGTGCAATTCTGAATGGACTTTTGGAAGAAGAAGTCTATATTGAACAACCTCCAGATTTTGAGCAGACAACTATGGGAGATAAAGTCTACAAGCTCAAGAAGGCATTGTATGGATTGAAACAAGCACCAAGAGCCTGGTATGGCACATTGACTCAGTTTCTTATTGACAATGAATTCACCAAAGGCAACATTGATAGAACCCTCTTCAGAATTCAAGATGGGGCGAGTATATTGCTTGTTCAAATTTATGTGGATGACATTATCTTTGGATCCACAAAAAAAAGCTGCGTGACCAATTTTGAAATCTCATGCAAGGGAAATTTGAAATGAGCATGATGGGAGAGTTAAAGAAGAGAGTATTGGAAATCAATGAGGTTTCATTTTTCAGCAAAGTGAAATAGTCAAGACGGTTATTCAACTGTATCAAGTTAGCTGGACAACCGAGTGCATATTATGTGAAGAAAGAAGCAGAATTAAGTCACTTATAAAAGATAGCTGAGTTATTTTAAGAGCTAAGTGACAAAACGCGATCGTTTTTCGCAATGGAATGTTTTGGGCATGACATCAACATTAATTATGGTGTCGAAAAAGCCTGTACCCATTTTACCTATGATTGGATGTAAATGCCGATGCATTTAATGTGGGGAAATTAATGCGGTTTCAAGACTTAATCTCCACCATTGACCATTTTTGAACTTTTTGAATTCCAAAACCGTCCTTTCACATCCAATATACTCAGAATTCATTGTCTCTCTCCTCATACTACATTCATCTCTCTCAAGCAAAACAAACTTTCTCTGCAAACAGAAGCAAAAACCCTAGTTCCCTTTCCATTTGGAGGTTCAAGTTTTCAAATTCCGATATAAAAAATGGCACCTACATATGACTATGTGAAGATGGCTAAAACGATCCACTCTAGTTCTACGGTGGATTTTGAAGGTTTGATTAGGCAAGGGGTTGACAAAGCTCTTACTCTAAAGATTGCTGAGAAGTTAGAGAAATCCGGTCTGAAGGAGTTTCTCACTATGGAGTTCTCACACACCTACTTGGAAGAGGTGGCGATGTTTTATGTGAACGTTGAGGTTCATGATGGAGAAATACGCTCATCGGTCCACATCAAGGACATCAAGATAACTACTAAGGACCTAGCTGCACACTGTCATCTTCATTCATCTGGATTGAAGGAGATTACTGATAAAGATATTAACTTGGCTGCGGGATGGAAGGAGATCGTAAAGCCAGAGTCTGCTACAAAGGTTGTCTACACAACCAAGAAGTCATTGATCAAGGATGACTACAACAAACTCATGGACATGGTAGCCAAGTGTGTCGATATGAAGTTTGGTAGTTTCAATCATTGTCGAGGACCAAGTCAAAGTCATGGGCCATAATGGAGGAGAAAAAGATGAACGAGCTAAGTTCATCTTCAGAGAATTTGTGAGAATGTGATGAACAAAACCATAAATGATGTTGGTCTGTTCATGAGTTCGCTGGGATATGGCCTTGTGATTGGCCATCTGATGGAGGTGAAGGGCATTCCTCTCAGGAATGGGAAACCCTTCCACGTGAATAAGAAGATATTTAAAACAAACCTACCATTTGCTCAGAGACAAGCCCATGCAAGAAAAGCTGATACAAGTGAAGGGGAGTCAGCTGACCATGTCTCGGGAAGACACAATTTGATTTGATCTAAGGCACCATCTCCAAAGCCTGTGAAGAAGAAGAAGAAGGCTCTTGCCCCTGCAGCCGTGGAAGACCCTACACTTGCCCCAGCAGCTGAGACTGAGAATGAATCCCCCGCACCTTCTCCAGTCGTGAAGAAGAAATGCTCAGTTGTGCCAAAAAAGCTAGCTGCAGCTAAGGAGATAAAGATGGCAGAGTCTGCTGCCATTGAAGAGGAAGAAAAAGAGGAAGAGATTCCTCAGGTTCGAACAAAGAGAAGGCGAGTGGTGAGATAATCCACTTTGGCTAAGCCAGCTGAGTTTGGCACATATGTTATGAAGAAGACTGCTGAGGAAGAACAACAGTCTGTGCAAGAGAAAAGTGGCATGGAGACCACTGAGAAAGAAGAAGAGAGTTGGTGGAGATAGCAGAGTTTGATGAGACAACTATCGTCGGAAACAATTTGAAGCAAAAGAAGTTGCAATAGCCGACCTGGGTGAGGAGCTAGTTGTTCACTCCCCTTATACCGATGCCAGAACTTCTGAGGTGGAAAGGGCTCCTCTTGAGCCAATAAATGAAAAGACGAGGATGATGATCTCAATGTGCTATCTCATGCGTACCCGGATGTACGGGGAGAGGCTTTATGTTTGGAGAAACCGAAATTGATCTATGCTAGAGCTCCATTCAAGAGTCAGGAGTTCATTGATGAGGAAGAAGAACTCCTGAGCTTTCTAGGAAACATCCCAATCCATGGGGCGTGGGACCCATATTTTTCGCACAACTATTCTCTTCCAAAAGAAAGAGGAAGAGAAGCGTAAGGCAAAGGCAAAAGTAATTAAGGAATCAAAGCAGCCTCAACCCTGCCCATTTTATGGTGTGCCTGGAAGTGCCTTTCAATCAGCTAGTAGCAGCGATGATGATGAAATGGACCTGCTACTAAAGTGGAGAAAGTTGAATTGAGGCAAGCTATCCAAGAATCCAAAGATGCACGAGAAACAACTACGGATGGGCCCAGGAGAGTCCTCTTCAATTATGATCTATCATAGCCCATATATTTTGGAAGTGGTGAGGGTGATTGATGCCATCACTTCCCCAGTGCAGTCGGAGGAAGAAATACCAGGAAAAATGGTGATGAAGCTAAGGATGGAATAGAAGAGGGAACCTTAGCCAAGCATATCCCTGAAGAAGGTGTTAAGACACCTGCCCTATCGGTTGCTCACTCATCCAAACAAGAAGCCAAGTATCAGGTTTCGAGTGACTCCACTGCTCGAGACTCAGCTGGTGCACTAGCTGAGAGGGAAACTCAAACCACCATAGCTGGATCGGAGGAGGTTGTGGGAGACAACACCAAAAAGAAGATTGGAGGCGAAAGTGAGACATCAATGTACAATAGAGTGGGGTTGACGAGGCTCAAACAATTTTGACTGTCTTATTTGAAATCCCACGCCTGCGCTGTGCCAATGAAGTTGGTGACACATCCAAGGCAAAGGATGGAAGTGAGGCCAAGGGAGTTGAGACTCACGGCTCGAAAGTGCAATCTTAGGGGTTGAGAACCCAAAGAATGCCACCGAAGACCCCGAAGCAGCTCGATCTGCTTTGAAGGATTGTAGAAGACCACTGTTGCGATTGAGACTACAAAAGAGAATGTAGAAGGCCCATTAGTGGTTAAAGGCTTGAAGCATGAAGGCCCAATGGAGGTTAAGACTTCCATGGGTAAACAAGGCGAAGAAAAGTGTCAGCCCCTCAAGCAGAGTCAATGAAAGAAGAAGAAATAAGTGCTCTTCATGACGCTCAAGAATATATCGATGTAGAGTTCATGGAAACAGATGATGAAGGCGAGTTATGTTCTAAAAACAAATCTCCAGAAGACACAACTATTGAGGAGGCCTTAGCACAAAGAAAGGGAAAAACTAGTGACAAAGCTGCCCCAATAAATTTTACTTTGTTTGATGACCCATCTCCCATGGTGCCACCACCTCCCCATGACACTGATAAATCAACAGAGGAATAGACTACTCAAATGGAAGAACCAACTGATGCCAATGAAGCTATTAAGACTGACTAAAGTGGTCGGCTCACCAAGAGCTAACACAGTGCAGAACCGCCGATGATATTTGAAACAACCGAGGCACACAGAGCTGAAGAACACTTGAAAGAAAATGGTAAGGCTCCCAAAGCAGAAGGGGGAGAAATTCCCATTTTCCCAGAGGATCTATTCGCTAAATACTTCCCATTCGAGGAAAATGTCCCTTTGGAAGCAGAGTCACTCGATCTTTGAAAGTGCAAAATATATTGTCCAAGTCCCGGTGAAGAAATTGGAACTCGATGACTACACGATGGTACCGTTTGGTTTTCGATCGATCTTGTGTGGCACGAAGAGTAGTTCTTTGATGCACGACCCGACTTGAAAAAGCCATAAAGGCCATTTGTAATGAAATTGAAAATATGGAGAAAAGGATTTGCGAGACTCAACCAACGGTTAGATAATGAGATGCTACACTCATAGGAGACATCGAGGCATAGTTTTGAGAATAAGGGAATGGACAACACATATAAAGGCCCTAGGCGTGAACAAGTTACATACTTTAAATCTCTATTTACCAAAATGGTAAAATGGAGTGCAGAGAACGCCAAATTCGGCAAAGAAAGGATGGATCACATCTTCCGGATAGATCAATCGCACAAGACCCGACATGGAGTTCTTTGAAAAAGAACAACATAACACAGGCCCTCTAAAGACAGAGGCCACCATGCGTATAGAGAAAATGGTGTTGCAAACGAGAGATGAAGGCGATTGCGGCTAAATCAAAAGCATCTGCGCTCGAGAATTTAGAGTAAAGACACTCCATTAGTCATAATAAAATGGACACGACTAACAAGAAGCTTGATCTAATCATGGGAGGAGTATTCTCTAAGTCGACTCTAACCCCGGTGATGATGTTAAAAAGGGGGAAGATGAAAGTGAAGAGAAAATGAAGTAAGGGAAGCAAGCGGAGGAGAAGGTAAGCGAAATGAAAAAGCCACCTTGAAGATAATGCTCGCTAAAACCCTCAAAGAAAGAAATGTTACCAATTCTATCTTTAGTCATTTTGCCTCAAGAATTGTCAATTGAAGAGAAAACTGCTTTGGCATTCAAGAAGTCTCAAGAAGCCATAAAAGCTGGCATTAAAAAGGTAGCTGAGAACCAGCAAGGAAGAATTGAAAATTTTCGACGGCCCCCAGTGGAATTTTGAAAAATTACCTTCTTTGTAAAGCCGAGAGAGTTAGTTGTACCTGATGCAGGATCTGAGCCTAGATCCTTAGAAGAATTTCAAACTCTAACATCAGAAGGATTTTCAAGAATATGACTCTATCCCAGGCGGGGGATCTGTATTGGGAGAAAAGATTAGACTTGTGCAAATCAGCTGAGATGCAACAAAGTTCAAGTAGTCAACAGACTACTAAAGCACCCATACAGTACACTCCAAGAGGAGGAGCTGAGTCACAAAGGGGAAAGGGAAGGCATGGCAGTGGTGAAAGAGGCAGAGGTACTCCATCACAGCCAAGGCCGAAAGATGTTCGTTTGTGGAGCCCAAAAGAAAGGGTGATCTTTGGTGGATAAGCAATCCAACTTAGAGGTGGAAATAAAGAATGAAAAAGCGAGGAGGAAGCAAGAAGAGGAAAACATAAGGCTCAATAGAGAATGGGAAGAAAAGCAGAGAAGGGATGACCCTGCTGTTAAAAGAGCTTATGAAATAAAGAAAAGGGAGAAAAAGATAGAAAGAGAAGAAGAACTGAAGATGATTGCAGAAAAGCTGAAGAGGATGCTGAGAGAAGAAGGAAGCAGCCGAGGCATTGAAAATGGCTGAACCCCTTCATATTGTATTTTACTCAACTTTATATACAAATACTTGTAAGACGTTATATATGCCTGTTATTTATAAATGATCGGATACTATTTGTAGATGATCGATATATGTAATGTTTGGACACATATGTGTATGTAGCTATGATACCTTGTATAGGTTTATGCATTGTAAACAGCGTTGTAAGGTGCAAAGAATGATATGTTCAATAAAATGACATATTATACAATCATTCTTTATTTTCTGCACTATTTGCTTTAATGCTTATTTAAGTATTGGCATTATCAAAAAGGGAGAAATTGTTAGCACTTCATTTCAATTGTAATTAAACTTGTAATAGATAGGGTTGTATGAGTTGAGTTGAAGACAACCAAGTTGAAGACTACAAAGACTGATCAAGATCGAAGTGAAGACCCAACCGTGTGAGGCGGTGAGTGAAGGATAGAGAAGTATCAATCAAGTCGATAGAAAGTTATTTATGTCAGCTGACAGACAGTTAAGTCGTTCCTAAAAGCTTGGAGCTGACTCAAGACAAAGGGGTAAAGCAGCTATCAAGTCAAGTCGACTGTGATGGATCTGTTGCTCAAAAGTCAAGGACATTATTTATTTTAATACGTCCATGCTGCCATGTCTAAAACTACTCATCCTAAAAAGCGTGCAAAAGAATGAACCAATGGGAAGCGAGCATGTGTCGAACTTGAAAAGCTACACACTTCATTAAAACGAGGAAATGTCACCATCACATGCTGCAGATCAAGAAAAGACAACCCAATGACAAAAAAGTGCTATTTGAAAATTGTGTATCTCTTCAATGGACAAATTTTCAAATGTACACTATAAAAGGCTGAGGAATCATTTGAGAGAACGTGATGAACACGACCGAGTTTAATAGACTATCAAACATACAAGCATTCAAGGAATAACATGCAAATATCTCTCAAGCTTACAAAGAAATCCTTAAGCCTAAATGCGAATGAAATCAATCCAACACACTATGTGAAGGAAAGACAACTTCATCGGTTGAAGAAGAAAAATTGTTTTCAAGAACAAAGCGGTCTATTCCCCAAGGTTGAAGGAGAAATAGTGAGGTTCCAATGAACCAGAGTTTTGAACCTGTTGGAGGGCTACGTGATCAAGTACAAAGGTTTGAAGGGAGCTGAAGTAATATGACAGTTGTTTTGTGAAGAAAAGTTCGAGTCCCGGGAGCGGCAGTTGTGTGATTAAAGCGACGCTGGGTGTTAACTACTTTGTAACCAAGTCAAGTTACCTAGTGGATTCCTCCAGGAGTTGGAGAAGAGTGGACTAGAGGAATTAGCCCATCCTCGAACCACTATAAAAACTGTTTGTGTCTATTTACTTTTCAACACATTTTATTTCTTGCTATATTTTTTATCTGTTGATGGATTGCTTAAGTCTGCTGATGATAACATTACTAGCACAAGTATTGAAAAACGTACTTAAAACTTTAAGGGTGAAAGTCTTCCGCTAACAAGACCAAGTCAACTGCATCTCTAAGTGTTAGCTGAAAATAGCTAAGTTATACTATCAACAAACTCGGTCAGTCGTTGAGTAGGTAACTTTGTTGTTGTGCAAAGCCAACCTAGCTTTCCTCAAGGACTTAGCCGACTTAAGTTAATTTCAAATTATTTAAAAGGACTAAAATCGAAAAGTTGGTAAAGTTTATTCAACTCTTTCCCTTCTAAAATTTACACATCACCCCTTGGGACCTACATTTACATATTTTATTTTTACTTGTTAATTTAGGATTTTGATTAGATAATAAAACTTGTGATTTTCGGTCGCTTCAATAAAATTAGTATACGATATTTACTATAGCATAAGTGTTTCGTATTCAATCTCCAAAGAATACGACCTTGCTCGCCATTATCTGCTACCTACGATGTACACTTGTTATTTAGTGAAAAGATTTTCACGATCAAAGACGAAGAAATACGGAAGGAAAGATAGACCGAGGGGTTTGGGCCGCCCCTAGAGGGAGTACCCTCCCCGCGCTGGAGTTAGGCACGCCCGCAAGGGCGCCTAGTGGGTGTCTTTGTCCACTCGGGAGGTGCCTCGGAGCACTCTCCCCCTGCCCTCGGGCACTCAACACTCTTATTATTACTTGATGTACTCCTCTCCTCACTCCAACTCTCCATGGGCAATCTCCTCAATTTTCAAGAAAATTTCATTATGTGTTCTACCAAGCAAGGAAATTGGAAGAAATGGTCAAAGTTGGACTCTCAAGGGGAGTCCTCGTAAATAAACCTCGTTCGATGCTTTCGGAGGGGGGCTCCCCAGGGGAGAGGTCCTAGTAAATTTGCAAGAAATCTCAAGACAAGCCAAACAAGGTATCATTTTATCTCCCTCACAACTCCATCATCTCGTCAAACCGGAGATGGGGGGCTTATGTTGTGGGAAAAATTCATTTAATATTTAATATACAATTCAGTTCATATATTGGAATAATATTATTAATTGTCCAATAATCAATGGGCTACAAATGGAATAGACCAGCCCAAAGGGTCCAATACTGGCGCACATGCCACTTTCTCTTACATGGCCCACAAGGGCCATCACCCAGGTATGTAAATGTTCGTCCTCTTTATTTGTAAGTTAATCTCTTACAATCTCACTTAATTAATATTTAATATTCAGTTACTGTCTTATTTTCTCTCTCGTTCACTGTGCTCACTTGAGCGTCGAATGGGCCTCCCTGGGCAATTCCCAAGGATCCCCTTAACAATTGTGTATATGCAGGCAAGTTCTCAGTAGAAGATTTCCAGCTCAAGGAGAAGAAGACCTATAAAACTTCCCGCTTAGGAAGAAGAAGACTTGGACTTATTCAAAAACCCTTACTTGGAGTGATCTGCCCTAAAAAAGAAGATCAAACATAGTATTGGTGTACATGAAAATGATTGTCATGGGAACATTGCCAAATTGGTCATGTACTTATAGAAATGTTGTAATATTAGTCCTATAACTTTTGAAGTTGAATTTTAGTTATGTGACGTTTTATTAATGAGCAAAAATAATAATTTTAATCTTATAATTTTTAGGATTTGATAATTTTAGTCTAATACGTTTTAGTTGTGATATTTTTGGTCCTATTAGTAAAACAACAAATTATACCAAATTTGTACGTGTTTTGTATTTCCATAGTTAGGAAATAATACGAGTGGTAGAACTCGTTTCTGATTTTGATCCGAAGTCATAATTCTAAAAATATTCTCATTAAACAATCTACGATATAAATGATAAATAAATTCAACTCATAAGTAAATAAAACCTAGATTTTGATATCATTTTCTACTTGATGTTAGTTATATTAAATATTTTGGCTACCAAGGGTATTTTGGGAATAAGTAAAATATTGAAATACCCATCATTACCAAATTTGCCCCAATTTAAAATTTGTAGGACCAGGAATTACACAAATCGAAAACTTATGCAACTAAAATTACAAAAAAAAAAGGAAAAATAGGATTAAAAGTCATGACAAATATTGCAACACTATTATAGATGCATGACTAATTTTGTATGTTCCTTAATTGCCCTTGTAAATGAGTTGCGAGAGAAAGTGGGTCGACGAGCCATATTTGAAAAGTACGAATCATGTAAAAAAATTAAATTATTTGAGTTTACATTATTTCTTTCAAATATATACATGAATATATCCGTATTATTTACATAGAAAGAAAATCTTATAACAACTCTATATTTTCTCTATTTTCCTCGCACTCTCGGCACTCAGGCGTTTGTAAAACTCATATATGTGTGTTGGTTTGATTTTACATTATTTTGTCAAAAATACATGAATATATGTGTGTTGGTTTGATTATATTTTCTCTATTTTCCTCGCACTCCTGTAAAATCATAGTTTTTACTCAAAAAGAAAAAAAGAAAAATTGGCATGTGGACAAGCATTTCAAATATAGATGACATGAACATAATTGTCACTAGACAATAAAATAACAAGAGTGACGGTAGTCTAAAGCAAATGAGATTATATATTTAGAAGAAATGCATGTATATTTGTTGTCAATGTCATTTCTCACGAAAAAGTAGCTGTGTTTACGTCAAGAAATATGTGTTTTGTTGTTAAACTTGTGTGCTGAAAATTAAACCGTATATAGTTTCTGTAAAGTTCAATGAATATATTCCATCTTGGTCTCGTTTCTCATGACTTGTCTTTATGTGTTTTTTAATTTTGTTGAATGTGATGATAAGAACTGCACGACAAGAATAACTACGTTTACTTGTGATTGTAGTTCAGTTGGTTTGACCATTTGTAAACCATACTATTGACACGTGATCCAAGCCCATTAGGTTCCACTCCTATCAAGACTTTGATTATACTCAAAAAAAAAAAAAAGATTAATAACAATAAGTTGGTATATTAAACCTAACTGGCCAAGTTTAATGAGATTTTGACACAATTGCCCCACTTTTTGGAGACCATGACAGTTCTTTACGATTCACGGTACGTTTTTACATAAATTTACGTTCCAACCAAAATTTTCGGACTTTTTTAAGTTGTTGTTTAAAGATTGTTTCGAACATGTTTCAAATATGTTTCTTCCAATAAAATTTCATTTAACAATAAATTTGGCCCCCGTTAAATAATCCATTTTATACTCGAAATCTTATAAAAGATCAAAAAATATATATACACATAAAATAACATATATATTAAAACCAAAAAATTAGAAATATTATAGAAACAACATGAATAAAAACACACAATTCAATTTTTGATCTAATGCATGAAAACATATATAAAAACATGGAAACAACCAAGAAATTATATAGAAACAACCTAGAAACAATATTAAAAAATCATTTGAGCAAAAAGAGTTAAAAATACGTAAAATTGTATTTAAACGTCGAAAACTACGTGGAAACAACAAAGAAACATCATAACAACATTAAAAACAATATGGAAACAACCCAGAAACAACGTAAAAAATATAAAAAACACCACATGATCAATAAAATGAGCTTAAAAATATATAAAAAATATATTTACACATTGAACACTATATGGAAACAACAAAAAAATTACTAGAACATTTAAAAAATTATAGAACAACACAGAAACAATAGAAACAATGTACAAAATAATAAATGAACAAAAAATAGCATAAAAATAGGTAAAATTAAGTTGTTTTCAAAAATCGAAACAATAAAAAAATAACATAGAAATAACAAAGAAACAAATTTAAATAACATCGAAACAACATTTATAGCATATAAAGCAATACATGAACAAAAAAATAAAAAGCGTAAAAATAATCAAAAAATATGCAGGAGCGTAAAAAAGAGAAAAATAGGTACAAAGTGATAAGAGCATATTTTATGGTACGTTCAGCGGAAAGAGGGAATTTTATGTAACTTCCCAAAGTTTAATCGTATTGTTATTCATGAATTTGAAACTTGACTGTATTAGTAAAAAGTTGATAAAATATCTACGAAATCATCAAGTTATTTAACTCCGAGTGTGTTAAGACTTCAGTAAAACTCGTTTAAACACAATTCAATTAATTGTTAAAACAAGCTCAAAAATAATTGGCAAAAACTTATATAGGACGGTCTTACGTGTCATATCCTGTAAGACGGATCCCAACCCGCCCCACCCACCCTACCCTGCCCACCCGCTTTTTTTTTTTTTTTGGTTTTTATTTGTTGGCATTCGCTGTTTCTTGAGGACAAAAGGGCTTTAAGCTCTTGGAAAAAGCTTCTTGCCTAATAAACCAACCATCAATGAAGGAGGTGAAGATTGAATTAGCGGAATTTTTGGGAGTTTCTAGCTTGGAGGGAAATTTGGGCCGTCGTTCAGAGATTCAATCTCTGGATAAATTTAGGTGTGAGAATTTGTGGTCGTGGGATTATATACGCGTCTAGAAATTTCTTATGGATTAAGGTGGTTTTGATTTTTATGGGAGACGTTCATCAATTTCTTCAGCTGTAAGGATTAAGTATGTCAGGGAGAAAAATACAGGGAAAACGATGCTGAACTTGCAGAAGAAATGTGCTATAAGACTTGGCTCTTCTCTAGATGCCATGTAAACACGAGAGGTCTATCTAACACTTTCTGTTGATGATGCCATAATATCAAAACAACTGGCTAAAAAATTGAACACGTCGACGTCCTTATATCAAGTTTGGAGTTCTTCTCGATACATTCCCTCTAATATAGTGCATCTTGACTATGAGATCAAACATTTTTTTTAAATATGAGTTACAAAAATTATCCTTAAAATTTAAAGTATTACTTTTTATTGGACAAGTATTATTTACTTTGTCTTTTAAAATGGTATATTACTTTCTTTAGAACTACTACTTTTTATTCTTACGAATCCCTTTAGAAGTATTAATGTTTCTTGAAAAGTATCATTTTTTATTTCGAAAAGTATTACTTACCATCTTCTAAAGCTACATGATATGTCCTTTAAAACTAGTACTTTTTACTTGAAAAGTAGTACGTTTTACTTAAAAATTATTACTTACTAATCCCTTTAAAAATATTAGTTTTTTCGAAAAGTATCAATTTTACTTTAAAGAGTATACATTTTCAAAGTATCCTAAATTATATATTTACTTGCACAATTATATATAAACTTGTTTAAAGGTATCACTTTTTACTAAAAAGTATCACTTATACTCAAAAAAGTATATGTTTTCAAAGTAACAAAAGTTATATTATTTACTTGCAATGTTATATATATCCTTGTATGCTTGATATCACTTTTTATTAAAAAATATCACTTTTGATCTAAAAAGTATATGTTATCAAAGTAACAAAGCGATATTATTTGTTTGCAAAATACACTAATGAATCTAATATTACATACAACCTTGTTTAAAGGGAAATTTTTTAAGTACCCACTATGGATAGTGGGTACTTTTTTCTACTCACTAACATAACAAAATTCTTTTCTACCCAAATTGACAAAACTGTCCCTCCTTTAAGTTGGTGACTTTTGAATTTTGAAATTGAATTCATGTATACCCACATTAAACCTTATAGAAAACCGTATGTATTCCATAACACACACACACTCCAAGACAAAAGTTAAAAGGCAAAGTGAAAAAGTAAAAGGCAAGAGCAAAAAGTAAAAAAGAAGCACAATTCATAAATCGTGCCTAAATCGTGCACTTAAAAAAACAAAAGCTCCATGGATTCACACAACCCATCGTCTGCCTCCACCGTTGCCGTTGCCGCCACCGAAACGCCCGTCGTACCTTCCTCCTCCGCTCGCATAGAGGTTAGATTTTCATTCTCAAATCTATGTTAGTTCGAAATATATATGGTAGTTGATTTTTAGTTCGAAATAAATGTTGGATTTTCAAGGATTAGTATGTTAGTTGTTGGTTGATAATGAGAATTGGTGTATTGGTTAGTATATTCGAAATGGCTTTGCATTATTACTTGATAATGGTGTTTTGGTTCAAAAATTGGTTTGCAATTTTTAAGGTAATGCGCACGATATGCGAAGATGAAGATGAGCGCGATTAGGGTTACGACATGATATGGGCACGATATCATGCCGTAGGTATAATTGGACACGATATCGTGCCGTAGGTATATTTGGGCACGATATCGTGCCCTAGGTATATTTGGGCATGATATTGTGCCCTAGGTTTGTTTAGTGTTATTTTTGAAATGAAATCATGTCTATATCATGCCTCTACCGTCTGATCTTTAATTTTTGTACCTCATCACTACATTTCTTCAATTTTTGAACAATTCATCTTACTAAATTACAATTTATTAATTGTTGTAGGTTGGTCCACAATGGATGAGACCCTCATATCATCGAGAGAGGGCCCAGATCGTGGGGTACGTTCGATCGAATATTATTCAGACCATCAGAGATGAGTTGTGGGAGATCGGTGGTGGTTTATATAGCGATTTTGTGATCGGCTTTCGGATATTTTATGGATTTTGGGTATGATGGAGCTAGTTGTAATCGGCTTTGCATGCATTGGCTCTCGGCGTGATTTTGCTATGATATCGGGATTGCGATTTTAGGGTCCACATTTGACCCTAACGGTGATTTTGAGGTACCAGACCGGTATATATGAGCGGTATTGGCCTGGGGGTGATCGGGTTACCACCGCGCATTTACGCGATTTATTTCTTGATGGCACCTTCCGTGATTCACAGACGATGCCCTAAAGGTGGCGAAGGTGTTATTTGCCTTTTACATGATATTGTGTTTCGATGGCGGCAGACGCGATGGGCCGTTGGTTGTGGTTCTTGATCGAGGGCGATGTCTGATGGGAGACTTTCCCGGGGAAATACTCTTTCGGATATTGATTCATTATATTGGCGGTGCATGATGTTCTCGCCACCTGGCCGATATACTAAGGGCGTTTCACCTCGATATCGGCCACCTTCTTATCATTTTTATGGGGCACTTATGTCTTGTTGTACGTATATTTTTTTATTTCTATTTGTACTTAGTTTTTAAATATTTAAAAAATCTTATTTTTGACACTTATCAATGTTCTCACTGATTTGGGCATTCGAGGCGATACCTCGCTGGGTAATGTAGGCGACTCAGTATCCAGGCACCCGATTGCTAGGTGCCTCCATTGGAGGTTTTCAAAGACCACCAGATTGACATGATGATTTTTCTTTGACACGGTATGTATTAACATTGTTTACTTATTTATTTATTTAATTAATAAATTATTTTTTATTAATTTATTTATATATTTATTTACATGCTTTAGTGTGTCATGAGATATTTGATCCGCCAGGAGGAGCTCAGCAGATATATATGGTGCGAGTCAATGATCCGATTATTTTGTTAGGTCCTCCTCGGTTCATCCCGAAGGAGAACTAGGTTTTTAAGCACTTAGTCCGGGAGGAGCAAGAAAGGAGAGGTATGAGCAGTCTGGTCGATGCCCGACCCTATTAGCGAGAGGAGTGTCGATTCGACAACCCCAACCCCTATCGCGGCAAAGGGGCGGAGGCGCGGGTCGCCGCTAGGCAATCGAGGCGAGGCGTGCTCGGGGAGAGGTAAGAGCGATTGAGGCTAACACTACTACTCCTACGATTGAGGCGAAGAAAGCGGCGTGGGGATGGCCCATCATCCCATGGTGATGATCCTTAGATGCCAGGCGAGATGACGATCGCCGCTAAGCTGACAGATGCGCGCGATGATCCATCGATCCATCGGAGATACTCGTGTTGATCCATCCACAGCCGGTGGGCGACAGATATGTTGGCGCCCGATGCGGGTCTTATGTAGGTGAGATTAGGCGATTCGAGAGACGATAGGAGCGGTTCGCTCGATTAGAGTCACGAGTCGATGATGCCGTTTCTCGATTAGAGCTGTCATCTCGGAGGAGGGTTCTCGCTTGGACGGGCGCAGATCGGGGAGATAGGTCGGGTTCAGACCTTATTCAGGGAGGAGATTAGCGTCTGTTCCCATACCTTGATCAATCACGATGACTTCGTGCATGCCGATCGAGATATCCCGAGCGATCATCGCGCGAGACGCCACCGTCGACTACCCCTCCGGCCATGTCGACTCCTCGCCCTCCTCCCGGCGGTGTCGACTCTTCATCCCTCCTCCTCGGCCATGTATCGGCTCCTCCTCCTCTTCCGAAGTGTCGACTCTTCCTCTTTCCTCCTCCAGCAGTGTCGACTCCTCCTCCTCCTCCGGCCGTGTCGACTCTTCCTCCTCCTCCTCCTCCTCCTCGGCCTTTGTCGACTCCTCCTCCTCATCCGGCATTGTCGACTTCTCTTCCGCCATTGTCGACTCCTCTTATGCGTGTGTTAGCACATTCTACGTGACCAAGAGTGTCGGTCACGATTTGAGGCCATTGTCGTCTCCTCTTGAGCTTCTTCTCCGACACTCGTGGTCTCGGTCCACGACGCCCTCTCGGCCTATGCCCTCACCGCCTACTCCCCTTCATCTAGGTTCGGGATAGGCGGCGTCGCGGCATATTCGCAGCCCATTCGGGGATCTAGGTCTCAAGCCGGACAGGAGAGAGAGGGAGTATACCCGCTTCTTAGAGTCTAATGAAGAGTAAGTATTAAATATTTTTGCATTTGTCTTGTCGTTTTAGTACTAACATCTTATATTAGTGCAATGTCTTAATATTTGAGGTCCAATTGCGGGAGAGGAACGGGGCTAATGTGTACTTGTTGGGCCATCATTTTCTAAGGAAATGGTGATCCAAAGGAAGAGTTGGAGAATGATGTAAGTTTATTAAATTTTTATATTATTTAGTTGATGAATATTTTATTTATTTCATATTGATTAATATCGATTTCTTTCATTTCTGTACAGCATATAAATGTATACTTGTCCATACTACAGTCCGATCCCCAGTTTATTGGGGTTGAGCCTCATGAGAAGCAAATGGGAAATTATAGGATTGTATCTATGACATTTTCGGTTAGTTTATTTTGTTATGTGTCTCGCATTTTACCGTAAACTTAATAAATGATACTTGTTAACTTATAAACATTTTTCAATCAGGATTCCATACGGCTTATATGGAATAGTATGCATGTAGTACGGATCCTGACCGACACAAAGATATGACCTAGCGACCATGGAGGAGATTCCTCCCGACACGGGAGCCGGATGAGTTGGTTAGGGTTGACGGCGTGGATGTCGATGTCGGATAATCCTGGTCCGTGGAGTGCCGCATCAGCAGTACACTTGAATTTATTTATTTTTTGGCTATTTTATTCATTTTTTTCATTCAAAATTTTTGATTATTCAAGTGATTTTGTTTTTTCCCTAGGTGTACATGATCATGAATTTATCGGGCCATTTTGTCTTGTCTGTTGGATCTCCGTAGAGCCAAAGTATATATGTGCGACTGACGCACGTGCCGATACCGGATGATAGTTTTGCCAACTGTTAGCCGGGCACACGTTCACTCCGTCGCATGCTCCTATGTGTACTCATTCGCGCTGGCTTCTACGACGACATACATAAGGTGCCCGTCCGCCGCGAGTGGGACCTTGTCCATGCGCTGCCGAAAGATTGTTATTTGCAGGACGACACCACCAGTTGTGGTTTATTTGCCATATATTCCGTCATTAGTTGTATCACGCAGAAGATTAATAGGAAGTATGTGCATCAGTCGATTCCCGAGATAAGGAAGAAGATGGCACAAAAGGTTTACCAGTACAGTACATATAGTAATACTTTGGAGTTGTAGTACATTTTTATTGTATATCTTATAAATATTTTGAGTTATTTAAATTAAATATTCATTTTGCATGATTTTTCTTAATTTGTTTAAAAAAAACAAGAATTTGTTTACTTTAAATTAAGAGAGTTACAATTAGCGAGATAAGAAATCCAAAAAATGATATTGGGTACGATATATCGTGCACGATTATAAGAGTGGCACGATATATCGTGCCCTTATAATGGGCACGATATTGAAGCTCTCGGTGAGTTTGATGTCATGAACCCATAACGCCGGACGGGACACTTAACTCGAGACCATCTGTCTTCCCGCACGCGTTCTAACTTCTTAAATGCACCCGTCTCACTAGCAACTTTTATGTTTTCAAAATACTTATCATAATCTTCACTAGCATTATGAATATGATGCATTCGAACATTGCTACTATATGTTGACCGTATTGAGCCAAATTACTCTGCAAATGATAAGTGCAAAACCCATGTGATGCTTTTGGGTATACTATTTTTATGGCATTACCGATACTCTTGTGCTAATCGAAACAATCGAGAGATCACGAGGGCAATTATAAGCATCTCTCAACTGTCTCAAAACCGTGTCCAGGATTCGCGTTTTCAACATCCCCAATTCCAACCGCAAGTGGGAAAATCATTCATTACCATCTTTTGTTACGGCCACAAACAATATTCCCGGTACTTGTCTTTAAGGTGTGTTCGATCAATCACAAAAGCGGCCAGGCATTGTTTCGGAATCCGAGTGATTGATGCATGCAAAGCAAAAAACACGACTTGAATCTATTAAAATTATCCGACTTCCATCTAGTTACCGATCCAAGGGATTCGTTAAATTCAACATGTGTAAGTATGCCGGAATTAGATTGAATGACTTGTTGCTATCTCCATATATCTACCCAAAGGCATGATCTTAGCACTCAACGCAACATTATAACTCATTTTAAGCCCATGTTGTGATTCCAACTCCGTTATCATATCTCTTGCACGAGCGAGAATGTTCCACTAGTTAGATGCAAAATACGCACCTACTACTTTAGAATGCACCCGCCTAGATGCATTGTCATTCAAATTTAACCCACATCCATGGTGCTTGTCAAACTTCCCTACTCTCCAAATAACATCCTTTCCATGTGCACGCATTCGGAAAGGGCATCGTTCATACTTGCATATTGCATAAAAACGAGTCTTATCCAGCGTTCAACTCGATACTCAACTTGATTTTCAAGGTGATACATGCCTAGTGCGATCTCGAATTGATTTTGCTCATGTATGTTGCTGGCGCAATGTCCCACCAGATGCTTCCAATCTAGCGAGGTCCCGGGAGGAACTGAACGTGCGAGAGTGCACGGGGAATCACCCAACTTCGTCCTGTGGGCACTATTGTTTCGTCCATATTGTCTCTATGGATATTTGGATGTATCTTGGTTTTGGTTTTTCGGAAATACTTCTCTCCGTCTCACGTCTCCACTCACAAAATTCCTCAAACACAAAGACGTTCTTTGGTCATTTTCAAATTGATTATTAGCTTCAACATCGCGGTACCAACATCACTAGCGGTGTAGTTCTCACCAAAATCATCCGGGTTGTTATTACAATCGGCATCACCAAAGACTGTAGTTTTCACCATAATCAACTTCATTATTATCACAACCAACATCAAAGATCGGTATTATCACGATTAACATCAGATATTATCACAACCCATATCGGATAATAGCCATCTTCATTGCTTGACCTTATCTTAGGTCCCAAACAATTGATATTTGGAAATTAACTCTAGGTGATAGTGACGCGAATGATCAATAATTGGAACATTGTTCATATGCATAAAAGGTGCTCCACTAGGCCTTATTGCATGGCTATATAGATTGATGTGTGGTACATCGTATTCTTGAAAACCAAGATGGTGCATGTAGTTGTAACTAGGCCCAATGATTGTTGAAAAATCATTCGACTAGCCATTAGTTGCATAAAACTTCCACCAACACCTTGTTGACCTTCAACGTTCTCAACTCGATTATGCCCGATCGACTTCCCAATACATTATGTGAACTAGTCTCACCCTTCTTTTTCTTTTCGGTGTTACAAAAACAACTAGTAACTCGGTGTTCTCAAACGCACTTTCAATGTCATTGTCGTTTTTCAACTTTAACTTTTTGTTTCGAAATATCTACAATAGCATGCATTACACAATCGTATACGCCCTATCAACTTCAACAACACCATAAACCTCCTCCAATATTTCACTATAATTCATTTTGTCCAGGTTTAATACGTACAACTTCTTCTTCACCATTTTTATATTCTAAACCTTCCCAATGACCACCAAATCGAACAACAACATAACCATAGTTTATCTACATACAAGAAATATAGAAAAAATATTAAAGATATGCAAGCATACATAGAAAGGGCACATTTTGCATTGGGCACGATATATCGTGCTCAATTTTAAAATAGGCACGATATTGTGCCTATTTTTCATATTTTTCATTGAGGCACGATATATCGTGCCTTTGTTATATCGTGCCTAAACGATGCATAATATATCGTGCCCAAAGATAAAATAGGCACGACACGGTATCGTGCTTATTATTAGGCATGATATATCATGCCCCAATACAACATAGGCACGATATATCGTGCATCGTGTTTCATAAATGCGGAAAATTTTCCCTTTCACAATACACTTCACATATTTTGCAAATATATTGGGAAGGGGAGAAAAAAACGTATGTATGGGAGTATTTAATTGCAAGAGAGAAATACACATATACCTACTTTAAATGCTTGCATTTAAAGCGCCAAAAGTATTGTGGTAAAAGAACACCAAAAGTGGATAGAAAACTATGTTTTTTATCCCACGTCAAAAACTCTATCACCTATCCCAAGTGGATAATTTGCCCTATTTGCTCTTGTTTAAAAATATCACGTTTTATTCAAAAATATCACCGATACTTTGAAAAGTATCGTCAACTGGTTCCTGTGAAATAATAATTTCTTTTCAATTGAAAATGATTATTTGTTATTTCATGTGGAATTATTACTTCAGTTTTTACTTGAAAAATAATGTAATACATTTTAACTGAAAAATATTACTTCTACTTTGAAAATTATCATTAGTTATTTCCCTTGGAAAATCGTACATCATCAATCTCTTCTAAAATTGACTCTCAAATCATCACTCAAATTAGACGTCAAGATAGAGCCAGTGGTGTCATGAAATTCTAGAGGTTTCATTCAATTACTATTTGGACTTGACTAAAACTGATTTCCTAATTCATTACAATAGGAATTTAAAATAGATCCCTCTCCCAAAGAAACCGCTACTTTCTCCGTGCCAAAACCTTCATTAATCAATTTGTTTTTACATCTTGATGCATCTCCAAAACATGGTTTGCTGGTGTCTCTGAAACTTGGCAAAATTCGAGCCCATTGCTCCACTGATATTCACCTCCGATGGCAGTAGGCATAACGACCAGGGAATGAAGGCGCTGGGATGGAAATGCCACTGCAGTCTGGTGAAGAGTAGTTGCGACCAGAAACAGATCTAATTTTCTTTTCTTTTTTTTGTGGTTGGGTTTGATTTTGGAAATTGGAGCTCCATCTCACAGATTTAAACCCGCGAAACGGTCTTACAGGAGACCCACTCAAAATAATTTTTCAAGGTTGTTACAAATTCAGATTATGACTTGAGGAGCAAATTAGTTAGTTCATGGTTTATGATTAGTCTAGTATTGGCAAAATTGCTTTTTTGGTCCAGTTAAGTTGGTTACCGATTTCGCATTTAGTCATTTTAACTTTTATGAGTGGCGTTTGACAACCACTAACTTTTTTAAACTTGTATATTTGGTCCGATTTCAAAATTTTGGGGATATCTTATTAAAATCTTTGAGTTAGCGAAAATAGTCTTTGAGTTGGACTAAATTGCACCTTATTTGGACCATTTTTATGCGAAATGACTATTTTAACCTTTTAAAAAAACAATAGTCATCCATGTAGATGAAAAATAGAGAGATCTTGCAACTATGTCAAAATTAAATAAATAAAAATAGTAAAAAAAATTAAAAATATATATTAGTAGAAAGTAAAATTATATATATTTTTAAAATAAAAAGTTATGTTGAAAATTTAATACTTAAAAACAAAAGAATATGTTTAAAATTAATAATATTAAAATAGAAAATGGTAACACATAATATATGTATTTAATATCTCAATAAAATTAAATAACAAAAATAAAGATAAAATTAAATTAAATCAAAGAAAATAGTCGAACATATATTTTATAATTTTCAACTTTAAATAAAATTGAAGAAAATTAGAAAATAAAAAAAGAAACTTATTTTCTTTTTTTCTTGGTTTGTCTATTTTTTGTTTTCATTTTTTTCTATAATTTATATTTAGAGTAGAAAATTGTAAATATTTTTTTTTCTTTTTTATTTTATATTTTTCTCTAATGTTTCTTTACATTCGAAAATTATAAATATATGTTTTTTCTATTTTGTTTTTAATTTTCTGTTTTTCTTTAATTTTCATTTACAATTGAAAATTGTAAATATATTTTTAGATTATTTTCTTTAAAGTAAATTACAAAAATTAATCAGACATATATTTTATATTTTTCAAATTCAATTAAAAATTAAAAAATATAAAACGAAAAAAAAGAAAATTATTTTCTTTTTTTTTTTTGGTTTTTTAGTTTTTTATTTTTTTGGTTTTCTATTTTTCTTAAATTTGTATTTTAAAAATTATATATATAATTTTACTTTCTAATAATGTATATTTTAATTTTTTTACTATTTTTATTTATTTATCCTTGACATGGTTGCAAGATCTCTCCATTTTTTATCTACATGGATGACCATTTTAAGGGGGAAAAAAAGGTAAAATACTAATTTAAGGCAAAAAATGGTCCAAACAAGGTGCATTTAGTCCAACTCAAGACTATTTACGCTAACTCGGCATTTTAGGAATAAGATATTTTAATTTCAAATTGGACTAAATGTGCAAGTTTAAAAAGTTTGTGGTTGCCAAACGCTACCCACAAAAGTTAAAGGACAAAATACGAAATTGAGCCAACTTAACGGACCAAAAAAGCAATTTTGCCGTCTAGTATTAGCTATATATGGTTAAATAATATCTCAGACAATTAATTGAATAAGTCAAAATCAATCTTTTTATTTTCTTTTTTGGGAAAATTTAAACTAGTATTTAGACTGATTAAATATATTTGTTAGTTAACTATTATTGGGGATAAAATTAACTTTTCTCAATTATCCTTATTTTAATTACTTTATGCGTTATTTTAATTGCAAGTTTACTTAATTAATTATCCGATATTATTAATCATTATCCAGTTAGATATAACTATCCAGGCCCACGCGGTTTTGTCGATCCATGCGCCCACATACTTTTACGAGGGCGGTGGCCCATCAACCAGGTATAAAAAGGTCTCTCAGTCAATTTATAAGTGTTCACAATTAATTACACTTAATTATTGTGTCATTTGCTCTGGATTTTCTCTTTCTTGGGTCCGACTTAAGCGGAGGGTCTCCATGAGATAACCCTGGGGCCCATTTAATGTTTCTTGAATTGTCGCAGACAAGTTCCTAGTTCAAAGAACTACCAGCTCCATAGAAGAAGTTAGACTTTCATCAAAATTCTTGACTTGGAGTGATCTGCGAATTTAAGCAGCATCATTTGGGCGTCGTCTGTGTGAACGTTGCTAAGACTCTTGGTGGTCAGCATCCAAAGCAATATAGACGCCCAGGGAGCAGTGAACACCATTTCTGGAGGACTCGTGTGTAGAGGTTCAACTCAAGCCAGAAGAGCCCTTCTATGGAGTTCAAGACGAATGCATTCCAGCATGCTATTGCCCACCGAGAGATTTACCATGATGAGAAGCCTCAATAGGAAATAACTTTTGGTGAGGAAGATTTGTCCACCATAGCTTCAGAAGGGAAGCGCTCAGATGATCCCCATATCATTTACATAGACATAGGCAACTTCTGTGTGAGAAAAGTGTTGGTGGATACTTGCAGCTCCACGGACATACTTTCATATCATGCATTCCGCTAGCTGGGATTCGAAAACTCATCTCTAATCAGAGTGACTACTACCCTTTAGGACCTCAGTTAGCAGGAGATCCCCATTCTCGTGGAGGTGATGTTTCCCCTATCGCTGGCAAGTTACCCATGCCAAGTCATGAACATGGCGAGGTTCAAAATGGTTAACGCGCTCTTACCATACAATGTGATCCTTGCCCGACCATACATGGACATATTTAGAGTCATAGCTTCCACCTACCATTAATAGACGAAATTTACAGCTCCAGAGGGAATTGTAAAGAACTTGGAGACAAAAGCACGCTAAGGAGTGTTATTCGCCAATTGAAAAGAAGAACCGCGAGCTTAGGACCCAAAATTATTGTAGGCCCATGGAAGTGGACTTCCTCCAAGAGAATGTCTGCCCAGAAGTTCCTCAAGGAGAAGAGGACACCAACACTCACAAGTTAAAGGAAGAAACCAATCTTGAAACTGTGGAGCGAGACCAAAATAGTAGCTTTGGACCCAATCGGCGCGGAGACGAAAACCATTCGACTTGGCGTCGACCTGACCCCAAGTTGGAACGGGAAATCATTGAAGTCATTAGGAGGAATGCCAATTATTTTCTTGGGAAATGAAATATTTGCAGGGTGTCCTTTTAGGAGTTACCCAACACATAAGCCCGTGAAACAGAAGAAAAGAGCCTTCAGACTCGAAAGGAGCAAGGCCATCGAATAAGAAGTGAGCAAAGTACTTGTGGCAAGATACACCAAGCCCGTGAAATATTTAAACTGGTTGGATAATATGGTGCTCTTTCCTAAGCCCAATGCAAAGTTGTGGATGTCCATAAACTTTACGGACTTGAACAAAGCTTGCCCAAAAGATTAATTTATTCGCTCCCAAGAATCAACCATCTAGTCGACACCATCTACGGATGCGAACTCCTCAACTTCTTGGATGCATTTCAAGGATACAGTCAGATACAATTTAAAGATGACCATAAGAAGACAAGTTTCATCCTCGAGCAAGGAATTTACTTTTACAATGTCATGTCCTTTAGCCTAAAGAATGTGGGCGCAACATACCAAAGGCTGGTCAACCGCATTCTTAAGGAGCAAATAGACCAAAACATGGAAGTCTACATAGACAACATGCTAGTAAGAAGCACCCGGGGGCTCAACACACCCTGAACTTGTAAGATTGTTTTTCAGCATGTTGAAGATGTACATGATGAAACTGAATCTTGCCAAGTTCACCCTTGGGGAGCACAGAGGCAAATTCTTGGGATACATGATCTACGAACGAGGAATTGAGGCTAACCCAGAAATGATTAGTGCCATCTTGAACATGGCGACACCCGCCAATGCAAAAGGTGTGCGTAGGTTGACCGGTTGCATGGCCATATTGAGCCATTTTATCTCCAAATCTGTTGACAAGGGCTTGCCCTTTTTCATATTGCTACGTGCAAAGGAGAAATTTGAATGGACTTTGGAACACCAGTAAGCATTCCAGGACTTGAAGACGTACTTGGCCTCACCACCACTATTGACCAAGCCCAAGGAAAGAGAGACATTGTACTTGTACTTGTTAGTTACAGAAGAAGTTTCAGTGAAGTACTAGTCTGGGAAGAGCAACATGATCATCGCCTGTATAATATATCGGAAAGTTTCTCCTAGATGCAGAATCTCGCTACACACATAATGAGAAACTAGAATTTGCACTAGTCACTTGTGCCCAGAACCTCAGGCCTTACTTTCCATTGCATCTGATTGTAGTGCTGACAAATCACCCACCAAAGCAAGTGCTCACCAACCTCCCAGTCTCAAGAAGAATAGTAAAGTGGGCATCGAGCTTATGAATATATAATCGATTCTGACTTTTGACGCGCCATCAAGCCAAAGTATTAGCCAAATTCCTGGTGGAGATGCACAAAGCAACGGCGAGATGACCGATCTTAGAAAAAAAAATCATACGTAGATGGCTCATCCACCACTCCTGGGAGTGGAGTAGGAATCATGCTAGATAGCTCGCAAGTAGATCAGTTGGAGTATGCAGTCAAGTTTCAATTCCCTGCCTTCAACAACGAGTTGGAGTATGTAGCGTTGATGATAGGAGGGAGATTAGCCCTCACCGTTGGATCTATTAGGCTCACTTCTTTCAGTGACTTCCAATCTGTGGTTAGCCAGGTAAATGGAACTTACAAGGCCAGGGAGGAGAAGATGATCAACTATCTCACCACCATGAAAGAACTGATGAGCAGATTCGAAAAGTTCATTGTCACATAGATCCCTTGCAAAAAGAATTTCAAAGCTAACGGATCATTGGCTAATCCGAGTTCAATGCCGCCATCAAAGAACAAAGTTATTACCCTTCTAAAGTGTCAAGTCAACTAGAGCTAAGAAGTCGAGAAGTCAAGTATTCAACAATCAACACCATGCGACAAACCCAATCATGGAATGACGAAATTATTCAAGATTTGGAGAGATGAGTCATCACGACTCCTCCCGGGAATGGCCGAAAGCTCTGAACCGAGCACCCCACTTTGTGATGATGAATGGAGAATTGTACAAGAAGGATTATCTCAACCCTACATGAAGTGTTTGGCTCCTGATGAGGCCCACTACGTACTTAGAGAAATTCATGAAGGAATCCATGGCAACCACTTAGGAAGAAGGGCTCGGGCCACGAAGACCTTGGGATAAGGCTACTTGTTAGGAAATTTATTTGTATAAATTTTGATGATACATAGAAAACTATGATTAGAAAATTGACACCTCATTTTCTGTTATATTTCAACTATGTAATAGATAGGAAATTAGCTAAGTTATGAAGCAGCAGAGTTGAATATCGTAGAAGACTGACTGAAGAATTGTAGTAAAGATTCAGTTGTGTCGCAACTAAGTATCGAAGAAGAATCTTAGTCAAGTAAAGAAGATGTGTCATTCAGTAGACTTATAGCTGAGTCATCCAAGGATCAAGGAGAATACTCAATAAAGGGGTAAAACAGTTTAAGGACTCCAAGAAAGCTGAAGAAGTCTGTTGCAAAGAAAAGTCAAAGACTTACCCAAAAATGGTAAGGGACATACCTGCAACCTTAAAAGTTGTCTTGTTGAAAGAGTGCAAGTAGCTGGGAACCAATGAGATGTTTGCAGAGACCTGGTGCGATTCAGGCAACCTGTATAACATTTATGTTAAGGAAAGTTCAACATCAAAATCTGCAAAACAAGACAAGCCAAAGATTAAGAAGTGAAGTTTGAAAAATGTCTATCCCTTCAACGAACATTTTTTCAAACTATAACTATAAAAGGCTGTGGAAAAATCTGAGAGAAATATGAACGACATAAGAGATCATCTGAGCAAGCAAGAAACTGTAAAATTATTCTCTCAAGATATACATTCAAATCCTCAAGCCTAAAATCTCGAAGTGATTCTAACCAACACATTCAGTGAAGAAAGGAAGAAAGCTTCAGCTAGTTGAAGAGGAAATCTTGTTATTCAAGAACAAAGGGTCTCCCGTTCACGTGGTGAAGGGCGTCTTGATGCGATTCAAGTTAGAGCATGATTTGAATCCAACGAAAGGTTGTGTGATCAATTCCGAAGAACTTGAAGAGCTGAAGTAGTAAGGCAGTTACCTTACGAAGAAGCTGATTCCTAGGTGTAAAGCCAGTTGTGTAATCATGGCTTACTCGGACATTCTATCTTTTTTGTAACACGATTGTTGCATTAGTAGATTACCTCCAAAGTAGTTGGAGAAGAGAGGAGTAGAGGAATTACCCCATCCTCGAACCACTTTAAAATCTCTGTCATTTTACTTTTGGCCTATCTTTATAATTCTTTGATATAAACTTGCTCATTCAATCGATAATAACTTAACTCAAAATAAGTGTTGAAAACCATATTCTAAAAGGGTGTAAGACTTACTGTTGTAAAAATCAAGTAAACCGATTTTCTAAAAGAGCTCACTTCACTCAATTTGAGTTACTCTATCAACACCTCTTTCGAATCTATTGAGTGGTTAACTCTCTTGTTGAGGTTGAATTTAGTTGTCTTCAAAAGGATTTAGTTGTTTACTTGTGAAACTACGATTTAAAGTTAAAAGCAAAAATTGCTTAAGTCTATTCAACACCCCCATTCTAGACTTAATCGACACCCCAGGACATACAAGTGATATCGGAGCGAGTTGGTTCAAAGAACCATACGATCAGTTCTTGAACTAAGTCTCAATCTATTTAAAAGATCAACACTTGAAAGTTTTTCAAATTTTCTTTCAAAAACGATATTATCATGGAAGCAAATATATCTTGCATTCCCATGTTTCTTTAAAAAGAGTTTGATGAGTAGTTCACATGCGAGACACATCTCTAAACTTTGAATGATGAAATATGGTTTTTCATAGAAGATTGACCCATTAGAATCACCAAGGTGAACACAATATGTAAGAGTCCTTTGAGGATGATCTTCTTTGAAAGACTGCCTTTGTTGAAAAACCTAGAAGCGAATGAACCAATGACGATCGAAAGAAATATAACTTGGACAATGTGGCCAAGGATATTTTGTACAAAACTCTTGATAAAGCAATGCTTAATAAAGTTAAATCTTGCAGGACTATTAGGGAGATGTGGGAAAAGATAACTCTTATTTTAGAAGGTTCACAACAAATAAAAGAAAACAAATTGACAGTTGTTGTCGAAAACTTCAAAATGTTAGATGGTAAATCACTGGATCAGTTAAATGCCATTTTTATATAGATAACGAATGAGCTTTCAGCTTTTGATAAATAATATACACTGAAGAAAATGTGTATGAAAATTCTCAGATCTCTTCCAATTGAGTGGAAAATGAAAGTGACGGCCCTCAGGCATTCGATGGACCTAACAAGAATTTCCAACCATGAGCTATTCTCAGATCTCAAGGATTATGAATTCGAGCTCAAGAAGAAAGGGACAAGATGAGATAGTTATGCCCAAGACATCTGCACTAGTGGCTGGAGAATCAAAGAATGCAGAATCTAAGGACATCATATACAAAGAGGAGATTGCCCTGATCATTAAAAGATTCAATAAGTTTTTTCAATAAGAACTACAAGAGAAACAAGGGTGAATCCTCCAGAAGACATTCAACTCCTTCCAAAGGCAAGAAAGAAAGATCCACCAAGAGAGCTGAAAACAAGAAAGCTAAAGATATGTGCTGGAATTGTAGATAGCCAGGTCACATTGCGAGTTGATTGGCCCTTTTCCACAAGTCAACAATTACATAAATGAGGAGGATAGGAAAGTCTTCAGAGAAAGAAGACAAGAGAAAAAGAAAGCCATGGTGGCTGCTGAACCAGATACAACTAAGTGTAAGAAGACTGTTGAATCAGACAACAGTGAAGTTGACTACTCCTCAGACACTGAAGAAGATACATTGATATGTCTCATGGTTAAAGAACAGGAAGATGAGATAAGATAAAACTCATCTAGCTCAAATTATTATGATAGTGATAATAACACAAATACTTCACACCCACAAATCTTTATGATTCTTTAGGAAAAATGATGAAAGACTTTGAGCACATGAAATCCTCACACACACTTTTACATGAGGAAAGCAGCCAACTCAAGTGCCATAACTCAGAGCTGACTGAAGAGCTCAGTACTCTTAGTCACATAGCTAATGAGAAAAAAGAGTTGAAGGCTGAGATAGCTAAGGTCAAAGCAGACTTAGCTGCAAGAGAAAATAGGGAAAAAGAACTGAAAGATGTGATTGCATCACTCAGCAAGTCATCTAAAACATTGGATGTGTTGATGATGATTCAAAAACAAATTGGAGACAAAGCATGCTTAGGTTTCAATTCCTTTGTCAATGCACAAACTCCAAGAGTGGTATTGGAAAAAGGATCCTCAAGTAATGGGGGAGTCCAAAAGGCCAAAGTACCATATGTTGCACTCACACACAATCACAAACACTCATATATCTTTGGCCCTGGTTATAAAGAAAATGGTAAGAAGCGATTGAGTTTGTGGAGAGCTGTTGAAACTAAATTCAGAAAAGTTCAATAGCATACTCCAAACAGGAAATATTCAGTGAAATCCAAACAGAACTACCAAAGACCCCAGAGGTTTCACCAAAAGAAACCGTATGAAGGGAATGGTAGAAATTACCCAACACAAGCTGACTGGAACCATCAAATGAAATATCAGCCAAATCCTAAGGGATACAAGCCCAAGTGCCAAAGACCTCAGACTCACCATAGGGTATTCCCAAGGAAAATAAATCAGCACACATACACACCCAAACACAATGTCTATCATGCACAAAAGTATCCATATTATCCAACAAAGCCAAATACACAAGCAAACACACACACATACAAAAAGAGACAGTTGTATGTTCCTAAAGCTCCAAAGAAATTTGCTAAGATAATGATAGGTGGCAACCTCTTAGAGTCAGATCATTTGGCTATAGGTTGTTGGATAACCTTATAGTGCTAATCCCTCAGGACCCAGACAGGTTTGGTTATCTAAAACTTCATTTCCTTGATTGTAGGTTCAGGGAACAACTGAGTGCCACGGAACCTGGTACATGGATAGTGGTTGTCCCGGACACATGACAAGAGATAAAAAAAATCTATCAAAGTTGAAGGAGTTAAGAGGAGCCAAAGTCATATTTGGAGGAAATGAAGCTCCAGGGAAATCAAAGGCATTGGATCCATTAGGAAGAATGGACTAGAAATCACATACGTAGCTTATGTTGAAGGGCTGAATTTCAATCTGCTGAGTATCAGCCAACTCTGTGATAAAGGCTACAATGTTGGATTCAACATGGGTATCTGCCAGATCAAGGATGCTGAAACCAATGAAATTGTACTTTTTGGAATGAGAAAGAAGAACATGTATGTAGTGGACTGGTCAACTACAACACCAAGTACATTTCTATTATCAAAACGTACAGTCAAATCAAGTTGGCTATGACACAAGAAGGTGAGTAACCTAAATTTAAAGACAATCAAAAAGCTTGCAAGGAGTTATCTAGTTGAAGGATTGTCAGACTCAGTGTATAAGAAAGAGAGCATCTGTGATGCATGCCAGAAAGAAAAGTAGATCAAGTCTTCATTCAAGGACAAGCCAAGTCCTTCTTCAACATAGATCTTGCATTTATTGCACATGGACATATTTGGACTTGTTGAACCAGCAATCATAAGTGTAAATAAATATACATTAGTGGTGGTGGATGATTATTCAAGATACACATGGACCATCTTTATGTGTAAGAAAAAGGAAACTTTGCATAAACTTCCACATCTAATGAAAATAGTTCAAAATGACAAGAGTCAAACCATTATCAAGATAAGGTCTGACAGGGTAACTAATTTGGCCAATGGGATTATAACTCGATGTGCCTGACAATGGTATTGCTCATTATTATCGATTGCAAGAACTCTACACAAAGACAATGGAGTGGATGAAAGAAGGAACATAACCTCAAGCGTTTTGCAAAGACCATGTTATTTGAAGCTAGATTGCCTAAGAGATTTTGGGCTGAAGCCATTATCACTACTTGTTACACTCAGAAATAGGTTTATGATTAATAGGCAGCTGTCCAAAACCCCCTATGAAATTTGGACAGGAAAGAAGCCTAATGTGGGACATTTTCATATCATTAAGCAGTGCTTTATTCATAATAATGGCAAGGACAATTTGAAAGCATTTGATGCTAAATCTGATGAAGGTATCTTCTTAGGATACGCAGCTAAGAGTAAAGCTTTTAGAGTGCTGAACAAAAGAACTATAGTCACAGAAGAATCTATCCATGTGGTTTTTGATGAACCTCATATGAATGGAGAAAACATTGATGAGTTAGCCGACAAGATGAATCAGCCAACTATCCAAAAGTGTCCCTATGAAGGAGCAAATATCAGAAGACTCAATCTTGATGATGATGAGTTAGCTGAATCACAGAGACAGCTGGAAGGTTTGCAGCTGAATGATGAAGATCAAGAAGAAGTTGTTCAAGACAACTTAGCTGCAAGAAGAATCAACCCTGTAGACTTACTCCCACCCGATGTGAGATGGCTAAGAGACCATCCACCTTAGCTAGTCATTGGAGATGTAAGAGAATGAGTAAGAACCGGATCAAAACTCAACATGAAGCCATGTACACTTGTTTCATTTCTCGAATTGAGCGAAAAGGATGTGTAACAAGCATTAGATGACACTCATTGGAATCTATCTATCTTTGGAAGAATTTGAATCGATTTGAAATGAATAAAATTTGTGAATTGGTTCAAATGCCTACTCACCAAAATATTATTGGTACAAAGTGGGTGTTTAGAATCAAGATGAATGAGGAAGCATTAGTTATGAGAAACAAAGCAATATTAGTAGCTAAAGGTGTTGGGAAATTAATTCTTAGATTTTGATGAATGCCATGTAAAACTTAGAATAGAAAGTTGGCACCCCATTTTTCCGTTGTAAATTGCATTGTAATAGATAGGGATGGTCGAGCTAAGTCAAGTCGGCTATGCCTCGAACATGCAAGAAGACAACCGGAGACTAGAAGGAAAACTCCGTGTGAGGCGGTGAGTGTGGCAAAGAAGAGAAGACATGAACTCGGCCCGAAGGAGCGGTGAGATGCGGTGAATGAAGTATCGCCAAGTCAACTCAAGATAGCCATGTCTCAAGTTGAAGTGACGAGAAGAGTCATCCAATGATTGGAAGTCGACTAAGTCACCTGGGGAAATTAAGAAAAAGCGATCAAGTCGAGATAATCGAAAGAGATCCGTTACGTAAATCAAGAGAATTACTTAAACAAGTAATACCTCCATACTACCTTTCTTGAAGTGCTCGATCCAAGTGCAAAAGGAATAAACCAATGGGAAGCACTGCACCGTGTCGAACTACGAAAAAGTCAAGAATCGTTCATACGAGGAAACGTAAATTCAAGGATCGTAACAAGACAAGCCAACGACCACAAGTGTCTTTTGAAAATAATCATATCTCTTCAACGGGCAAATTTCCAAAAGAACACCATAAAAGGCCGAGGAGTTTATTTGAGAAAAGGTTACCTTGACAACCCGATCAACGAACATTCAAGCTAACATTTGAAGCGTAACCAAAATATTCTCAAGTTGCTCAAGATCAATCCTCAAGCCTACATTACGAAGAAAATCAATCCCACACTCACATGTGAAGGAAAGACAACTTCAATCGAGTTGAAGAGGAAACAATTTGAAGAATCAAGGGGTCTACATTCCACGGAGGATTGTAGGAATGTTCAAGGTCGAACCGGTCTCAAGTTTTGGAGGGCTTCGTGATCAAATCCAAGGAGCTTGAGCAAGTGGGTGTAGTAGCAAAGCGCCACGCCCTGTGAAGAAAGTCGAGTCGCACGAGAAGCTTGTTTGTGTGACCAAGGCATCTCGGATCGAGTCCCAAAGGATCAAGTCGGTTGTGTGATCAAAACTTGTATTCTGATCGTTAACCACTGTATATTGATCAATACTTAGTGGATTCCTCCGGGAGTTGGAGAAGAGAGGAGTAGAAGAATTACCCCATCTTGAACCTCTATAAAAACTTATTATGTCATTTACATTTCAAAGACTTTAATTTCTACATATTACTTTCATATTTTTGACATATTTGCTATCCAATTGATAATTAACTAAGTACTAAAACCAAGTATTAAAACAAAATTAACCAAATTCAAGGGTGTTAAGTCTTCGTGAAAACATATCACAGTCGAGTTAAGTCTTTAGTCAAAACAGTGAGTTATTCTATCAACGGCTCGCCGAGTCCGTTGAGTGACTAACTCTATTTGATTAACTAACTTAGTCATCCATCAAGGACTGTTTGTGAAGTATTAACTCGAACATTTTAAAAGGACTAAATCGAAAAGTTGGTAAGGTTTATTCAACACCCCCTTCTAAACCTTACACTCTCACACCCCTTAGGACCTCAAGTGGTATCGGAGCGGTTGGTTCATTGAGCCTTCAGACCGGACAGTTCTTGAACTAGATCTCCAAATTTTTCAAAGTTTGTTTTAGTAGTCAAAATTTCTCTTTTATTCAAAGAAAGTTATTATCATGGAAACAAATTTGACACGCATCCCTATGTTCACAATTGAAAATTTTGATGATTAGAAAATTCGTATGCGTGCTCATCTATCAAAGATTACACGATGAGATGTGGATAGTGATAGAAGATGGGCCACTCCAAATCTTAAAAGTGAACACGGTACCGCAAGGAGAGTGCTGCGGTGAAGGAGAAGAAGATCTTTGCTCCCGGACCAACGATGGTTGAAAAACCAAGAATTTGAATGGACAAATGATGACAGGAAAAGATATAACTTAGACAATGTGGCCAAGGACATTCTTTACAAAACCTTAGACAAAACCATGTTCAACAAAGTCAAATCATGCAAAACGGCAAAAGAAATCAGGACAAGCTAACGTTGATTTGCGAAGGCTCGGAAAGCAAATCAAAGAAAATAAACTATTTGTGGTTGTACAAAAATTTGAAAACTTTAAGATGCTAGCAGAGAAACCTTGGATCATTTGGATGCTCGGTTCACTGAGAGATCACCAATGAACTGCCCGCACTTGGAAAAGAATATACACAAAATGAAATGTGTATGAAGATTCTAAGAAGTCTCCCAACTGAGTGGGATATGAAGGTCATGGCCATGAGACATTCCATGGACCTATCAAAAACATCCAACCATGAGCTGTTCTCAGATCTCAAAGCCTACGAATTTGAGCTGAGAAGAAAAGACCAAAAAGAGACAGTTGTGCCCAAAACATTTGCTCTAATTGTTAAGGATGACAAGAGAGAGCCGAGGTCAAAGAAGTCATTGACCAAGAGGAGATTGCCCTGATGGTTAAAAGGTTCAACAAATTCTTCAATAAGAACTACAAAAGAAGCAAAGGTGAATCCTCCAGAAGACACTCAGCTCCCTCCAAGTTAAGGGAAGAAAGACCACCCAAGAGAGCAGAGCATCAAAAAGTTGAATATCAAAGAGTGACAATCCAAGGATGGAAAGAACTGACCAAAACGTTGAAAATCTATCTTTGGGCTGCAGTAACCCGGTCATTATGCCATTGAATGCCCATATCCTGTAGTCAACAAATACAAGAATGAAGAGGAAATAAAAGTCTTTAGGGAAAGAAAGAAGAGGGAAAAAGGAAGGCAATGTTGGCTGCAGAGCTCACGATACAACCAAGTCAAAAGACACAGCAGACTCGGAGAGTAGTGGTGACTACTCAAGTGACTCACGAAGAAGAAGCCTTGATCCGTCTAATGGCTAAAGAACAAAACCAACCCGACCAAGAAGATGAGGTACACTCTAACTCATCACACTCAGATACTAGTGATAGTGATTGTGACACACACACTTCATCACCCACTGATCTTTATGACTCATTAGGTAAATGAGGGAAACAACCTACTTAAGAGCCAAAACTCACGGTGACTAAGGAGCCGAGTACTTTAATTCAAATAGGCGTGAGAATAAAAGTCTAAAGGCTGAAAATGCTAAGTTAATAGCAGAGATAGCTACTATAGAAAAGAGGGAGAATGACCTCAGAAATGTGATAGCCTCATTCACTAAGGCATCCAAATCATTGGATGATCTTATTATGAGTCAAAGAGAATGTGGAGACAAGACAGGCTTAGGATTTAATTCCTCTATGCTATGTCAAGCTCCAAAAGTGATTTTGGAAAAAGGATCTTCAAACAATGAAGTATCTCTAAAATCCAAAACTCCAAATGGTGCACACACATTTATTCCAAAACACAATCACAAGCAAAGCGGCCTTGGTTACAAAGGAAAAGGAAATGGCCAGTTGAGTATGCTTAGAGGACAATCGAGAAGAAATCGAGCGAGTTCATCAAGTAAACTCCAAGCGAGAAGATACTGTAAAGAAGAATCGAGAGCTACCAAAAGCCCCAAAAATTCTATAAAAGAAATACATATGATGGGAATGGTAGAAAATATCCAAGCCAAGCCGATTGGAACAATGTGAACTATCAAAGCAAAGATCTATGGAATACAAGCCTAAGTGGCAAAGGCCTAGAACTCAAAGAAAGGCCATTCCAAAGGCATAAGAGCTATCATCAAAGACACATATGCACCTAGGCAATACACTCAGAGATTTCACAACTACCCAAAGAAGGCAATTGCTAAAACACATACACATGCATACAAACAAAAGAGACAGATGCATGAACCTAGAACCCCAAGCAATTTGCCAAAATTAATTATGATTATGGCACGATAGATGGCAACCCCTTAGAGTCAAATCATTTGGCTATAGGTTGGTTGGATCATCCTATAATACTAACCCCTCGGGACCCGGACAAGTATGGGTACCTAAAACCTAATTTCCTTGATTGGAGTTCAAGGAGCGGTGAGTGCCAAGGAACCTGGTACATGGATAGTGGCTATTCCGACACATGACAGAAACAAGAAAAATTTATCAAAATTCAAGGAAGTTAGAGGTGCAAAAGTCATATTTGGAGGGAATGAAGCTCGGGAATAATAAGAGGCATTGGATCCATCAGAAAAATGGATTAGAAATTACGGATGTTGCATATGTTGAAGGCCTCAATTTCAACTTGCTAAGCATAAGTCAACTCTATGACAAAGGCTACAATGTTGGATTCAATATGGGTGTATGCCAAATCAAGGATCTTTGAAACTAATGAAATAGTGTTGCAAGGATGCGACAAAAGAACATGTATGTGGTAGATTGGTCAACCGCAACACCAAGCACTTGTCTAGCTAGCAAAGAGCACCTTTGAATCAACTTGGTTGTGGCACAAGAAGTTTGAGTCACCTGAATTTCAAAACTATTAACAAACTTGCAAGAAGTAATCTTGTGGAAGGACTTCCGGACTCAAGTATACAAGAAGGAAAGTATATGTGATGCATGTCGAAGGGAAAACAGATCAAATCATCATTCAAAGAAAAGTCATGTTCATCTTCAACAAGAATATTGGACCCGCTACATATGGATCTATTTGGTCCGATTGAACCGGCCAAAGCATAAGTGGGAAGAAATACACATTGGTGGTAGTAGATGACTACTCAAGATATGCATGGACAATATTCATGTGTAAGAAGAAAGAAACTCTGCAAAAACTACTACCCACGGTGATGAAGAGAATCCAAAATGAGAAGAGTCAAACCATTATCAAAATAAGATCCAGTGAGGAACCAGAGTTTGTCAATGGAATAATAACTCAAGATCTTGCATTGAAAATGGTATTGGTCATGAATTATCTCATGACAAGGACTCCACAAAGAAATGGAGTTAGAAAGAAGGAATAGAACTCTCAAAGAAGCGGCAAAGGACTATGTTAGTCAAGGGGGGCTACCTAAAAGATTTTGGGTCAATTTAAAACAATAAACACAACATGCTATACTCAAAATAGATGCATGATAAACAGGACGGTGACAAAGACTCCCTATGAGATTTGGACGGGGAGAAAGCTAAATGTTGCATACTTTAGAATATTTGTATGCAAATGCTTCATCCATAACAATGGCAAAGATAATTTAAAGGCTTTTGATGCTAAAGGCGATGAAGGTATCTTCTTAGGATACTCACCAAAGCAAAGCCCGCAGAGTGCTCAACAAGAGGACAATGGTTACTGAGAAGAATCCATCCATGTGGTGTTTGATGAACCAAATATAAATGGAGAAAACATTGAAGAGTCACCGATAAATTTGAATCAACCAACCATGCGAGAAGAGTCCCTATGTTGAAGTGAGTTGGAGTTATAAGTCCGGATGAAGAAGAGATAGCTGAGTCTCAAAAGACAAGTGGAAAATCTGCAGCTGACTAAGTGATGATGAGAGAGGTGATCAAAATAACACACTGCAAGACGATCGAATCAGCCTAACTTACTCCAACTCGATATAAGATGGCCGAGAGACCATCCACCAGAACTAATCATTGGAGATGTAAGAGAAGGTGTGAAAACTAGATCGAGAACTCAACAAGAAGCAATGTTTGCTTCATCTAACAAAAAAGAGCCAAAAGATGTGCCACAAGCATTGGATGACACACATTGGATTCAAGCTATGCAAGAACAGATGAATCGAGTTTGAGAGGAATAAAGTGGGAATTGGTTCAAAGACCTACCCATCAAAACGTTATTGGCACTAAATGGGTGTTCGAGAAACAAGATGAATGAGGAAGGTTCTATGGTGAGAAACAAAGCAAGATTGGTAGCCAAAGGGTACCGCCAAGAAGAATGAATAGATTTTGATGAAACTTTTGCTCTGTAGCAAGATTGGAGGCTATAAGGATGTTTCTTGCCTATGCGACTCACAAAGACTTTATTGTATATCAAATGGATGTAAAGAGTGCATTCCTTAATGGGTTATTAGAAGAAGAAGTATGTGTTGAACAACCTCCAGGATTTGAGCGAAGACTATTGGAGATAAGGTATACAAACTCAAAAAGGCTTTATATGGATTGAAACGGGCACCCGAGCATGGTATGATACATTATCAAAATTTCTAATCGAGAACGGATTCACAAAAGGCAAAGTGGATAGAACACTCTTTAGAATTCAAGATGAGAAGAGTATCGCTTGTTCAAATATATGTGGATGACATCATCTTTGGATCCACAAACAAAGAGTCTGTGTGATAAATTCTCAAATCTCATGCAAAGCAAATTCGAAATGAGCATGATGGGAGAGCTAACATTCTTCCTTGGACTCCAAGAAAAACACGGTGAAGGATGGAACCTTCATAAGTCGACAAAATACACGAGAGATTTAATGAAGAAATTTGGTATGGAAGAGAAGTCTTCTCGTGAAAATACCAATGAATACATCATCAAAATGGACATGGATGCGGATGGCAAGCATGTAGATCAAACAAGATACTGAGCACTTATGGATCATTGCTCTATCTTACAAAGAAAGCAGCGGACATCACCTTTGTTTGAGGTGTATGTGCAAGATTTCAATCTGCCCAAAAGAAAAGCCACGGATCTGCGGCCAAGAGAATCTTGAGATATTTGAAAGGAAGCCAAGAAGTTGGCTTATGGTATCCAAAAGGAAGGTGGATTCAAGCTAATTGGCTATTCGGACTACGACTATCTTTGGTTGTAGAGTTGAAAGGAAGAGTACCTCGGGCACATGTCAAATGCTTGGAAATAGGCTAATTACCTGGTTTAGCAAGAAGCAAAATACATAGTCATGCGGGCAATTGTTGTGCCCAAGTCTTATGGATGAGACGGTGAAATGAGAGACTATGAGGTTGAGGAAAAGGAAATTCCAATTATGTGTGATAACACAAGTGCAATTGCAATCAATCAAAATCTTGTGTTGCATTCAAGAACAAAGCACATTGATGTCGAGATATCACTTCATAAGAGATCATGTTGAAAAGAAGGACATCACCTTGGAATATATCTCAACCGATAGCAATTAGGCGACATATTCACAAAACCATTATGTGAATCAATATTTGAAGAACTCAAACATGAATTGGGGTTAATTGAGCTAAGTTGACTCTCGGAAGACTCAAAGAAAAGAGATGAAACATGAAAAGTGAAAAAGATTTGAACTCTTAAATCACTAAGTGAATCAATCAGATCGGAGAATTTGCATCGAGTTAGTGACAGATTGAGTATTTATGTGCAAAGAGAGAAGAGTTAAATCGGCTAAGGAATAAATTTGAGTCATTTATGAGCAAAGTGATAAAAACGCAATCGTTTTTACAAAGCGGGAATGTTTTTAAGAATGAAGTCAAAGATAATTATGATGTGCACGTCGGTCAAAAGCGCACACAAAGCTTATGATTGGATATAAATGCTACCGCATTAAATGTGAGAGATTAAAGGTTAAACGGCGTGCAAAATCTAAGCCGTTGATTTTGATCAAAATTTCAAAAACCACCCGCATGTCCTTTCATGACCCATATTTAAACCATTTCGTCCGTTTTTCTCTCACTTTACCAAAACTGTTCATCTCTCTCAAGGCAAAAGAAAGAAACTTCTCTCTCAAAACCCTACAAACCCTCAAGATCATTTTCTAAGTTTCGTTCGATAAAACATCTAGAAATGGCACCTACTCATGATTTTGTCGTTTAGGAAAGCAAATCCACACTTTGGGTCTCTTGTGGATTTCGGACGGACATGCTTAAACAGGATCTGACACTCTCATGAAGAAAATTGCTAAGAAGTCGGAAAAATGCGGATTAAAACCATTTTTGACGATGGAGTTCCCAATGACCTATGTGGAAGAGGTCGCACAATTCTCGTGGACGCCGAAGTTCACGATGAGGGCATCAAGTCCTCTATACACGGAAAAAGAGTTCACCATCACCGCCGAGGATCGGTAGAACACTTTGCTTATTGCGGCGGAAGGATTGCGGGAGATTTATGAGGTGATATTATTGATTTTGCTACTTGGAAGGAAGTAGCCAAGTCCGATCGTCTTTGAGAAAGTGGTCTACTAACTAGAAAGAAGCTGCTCGAAAGAGGACTACCACAAATTCTTTGGACATTGTTGCCAAATGCATAGACATCAAATTTGGCGGCTTTGACCGATTGTCCAAAAGCTAAATTGATCGTAATGGCTGCGATCATTGAAGAAAAAGAAGGTGGAGGTGAGTTTGTATACGAGAAGACTACGCAAAAATGTAGGGAATAAATCCTTCAAGGAGGATGGTACGTTTGGAGGTTCCTAGGATACGGCTTTGGTGATTGGTCGGTGATGGAAGTAAAGGAGTTCCTCTTCGACATGGAAAGGCGTTCCATGTAAACAAGAGAATGTTTCGATCAAACCTCTCTCTGGCGCACTGAAGAGAGCTTACGCTAAGAGAGGCGTCACAGTGAGGGGAATCAGCCACTGAAGATACAACTGTCTCCCCTCCTCCCAAGAAGATGGCTGCTTAAGAAGAAATCGCCCCTGAAGAAAGAAAAATAAAACCGCCGCCCCCGCTTGTTCTTTGGCGGAAGGATCACGGAGATTTATGAGGCTGATATTGACACTGGGCTGCTTGGAATGAACTAGCCAAGTCCGATTGTCTTGAGAAAATGGTCTACACAAACTAACAAGAATTTCTTGAAAGAGAACTACCACAAATTGTGGTCATTGTTGCCAAATGCATAGATATCAAATTTGTGACTTTGACCGAGTTGTCAAAAGCTAAATTGATCGTAATGGTGCGATCATTGAAGAAAAGAAGGTGAGTCAATGAGTTTGTATATAGAAGACTACGCCAAAAATGTAGGGAATAAATCCTTCAAGGAGGATGGTACGTTTGGAGGTTCCTCGGGATACGGCCTGGTGATTGGCGGTGATGGAAGTAAAAGGAGTTCCTTTTGACATGGAAAGCCGTTCCATGTAAACAAGAGGATGTTTCGATTAAACCCTCTCTGGCGCATAGAAGAGAGCTTACGCTAAGAGAGCGTACAGTGAGGGGAATCAAGCGACCACGAAGATACTGATTGTCTCCCCTCCTCCCAAGAAGACTGCTGCTAAGAAGATTGTTGCCCCCAGCAAAGAAAAATAAATCCGCACTGACCCTGCGGAAAGTCACCGCCCCGCTTGGCCGTGTCTCCGCCTCAGTAGCGCATGATGGAGAAGGAACCGTTAATCCCTTCTCCGGTGATCAAGAAGAAGAGGACTGCACAACAAGAAAGGCGAGTTGCCTCTAAGATGTTCCTCTGGTGAAAACAAAAAGAAGAAGAAGACTTTCCAAGCTCTCCGAGCTTGAGAAGACCCCGAGTCTGCTACTCAGTGGAAAAGATACCCGAGGCTGCCGGAGAAGTGGAGTCTCTAGAAGATATTGATGAAACGGCCAAGTCAATCGAGGCCGATCATCAGAGGCAACTCAAGACCCCCGTAGAAGAAGAACAAGCGAGGAACAAGGAATGACCGAGACAACCGAATTACCAATTGAAAGGGTTGTGTCTCGCCTGTAAACATAGGCTCTCGAGAATGTCGAGAAACAAAGCTTGCTACCCTCAATCCCCGAGCAAGAGGGACAACGGAAGACGATGACAATGATGATGATGTGATGATCCTATCCCCACCAAAACCGGACATTCAAAATCGTCTACAAGAATGGAGAAAATGGAAGCTAGTCGATCCAGGAAAGATTCCAAAGACTCGAACTTTTTGAAGAAGAAGAGGAAGCTGTTGAACTTTCTCGGATTGACCAATGTGGTCAAAGATGGATGAAGAAAATCGCATAGATATCTTGCGGATCTTCAAGGACAAGGAGAAGGAGTGATCGCGAGAAAAAGCCGAGGCTCGTGAAAAGGCCGATGTTGTCCCTTTATCGGAACCACCGATCATACACATCCTCATCTCGACGATCTCTCCGGGAGTGATGAGGATCTGGACCCTTCACGCCCGAGGAGAAGAGTTGCAAATGCATCAAACAATGCAAGAATCCAGAATCCTACATGAGCAAAGGATGATGGAGGGACCAGGGGAGTCCTCCACATCACAGCTGGAGATTGATCCCATGGGAGTGGTGCAGCATATTGCCACTGTTGTCGCTGCCACCACTTCCCCAGCTCATTCGGAGGAAGGTATTAAGGGAATTGGCGATGAAACTGGGATTGTGGGGACCCCAGTCGAGCCAACCCCTAATGAAGGTGTCTTACCACCGCCCCAATGGCCGAATACTCAATGGGAACAATAGGGAACGGAGACGAGTGACACCATTCCAAGTCACTCGGTGGTGTGCCGGTGAGGGGGAAACTCCCTCCACCGCAGCAAGGTCGGAGGATCTTGCGGTGACTCCACAACGAATCTAGGAGGCGAAGTGGAGAAGGAACAACAACTCGGATACACAATGACAAGTTGTCACTAACGAGGCTCGACAGGTAAAGATCATCTCGGTGAAGTGCCAATCGCTATCCGAGGCCAATGATGCTACCGATGCGGTCGAGGCACGGGAAGGAAGCGCCCGGGAGTTAACACTGGGCAATGAAAGTGCAATCCATGGAGTTGAGACTCGGTGGATGCCACTCGAAAGACCCCAAGACAGTGACACACCGTCGAAGGGATGTCATGACTCACTGCAGATTGAGACCTGCGGGGAGGTAATGAAGGCCAGCGGGAGGTTGAGACTTCCGGGGTAAAGAGATCAAGCACGAACTTCCCTCCCGCCATCATTGATCCATCAAAAAAGTAGATTAGTGCCCTTCACGATTACCAAGATAACCCCGATGTAACTTTTTCGGGATCCGAAGGTGAAGATGAAGCCGAAGTCATCCCCGATTGCCGATCCAAAAGACTGAGGATGTTCCAACCACGAGTAACTATGACCTCAAGACTACTCGCCAAACATTCAACTTTGATGATGAGCCACCCATGGAAATATCATCATCGTCCGATGATGCTTCCGATAAGGCCGAGGACGAGTCAACTCATGTGGAAAACCGGTGAGACCGAAGAAGGTTGTTGCTCGGACAAATTTGAGCTCGGCAAAGTCGGGTCGACTTCACAATAGACCACTGGTGAAAACAGAGTCCACGCGCGAGGCTCCCAGCCGCAGCGGGTTCGACTCCTCGGGGGACTTCACGAGCACCAATTGTCATTGGCGGATCGGTTGCCCGTGATGATCCTTTTGTAGAATTATTTCCCTCTCTCTGCGGAGAGTGCCCGACCTCCTAAAGAATCGCTAGAGATGGAGAGCACTTCCATAAACCTCGATCCTATTATTCCAACAGACACCATTGTTCAATGAGACTATGACTTTTGATTTGTTGGCCGTCACCGAGATTAATGACAAACGGTGAGGTTCGGGAAGTTTTAAAGCCCTATTTCCGAGATTGTAAAGATGGAGAGGCACCAGGCCTCACTGGACATGAGGTGGATAACAGAGACGCCAACCTTACTACCGTCTGCGAGGCATAATAGTCGAGGATCCGGGATTGGTGGCAACAATAAAGAAGAGACAATGCGCAGCGTGGAACAAGCTCGATATTTCAGACATTTGTTCAACAAGTTGATAGTCTGGCGGGCCGAGAATGCCGATGCGAAGACAAAAATGCAAGAGCACATCGAACAAATGCATGAATCTCACACCACGAGAGATAAAGTTTTGCGTGAATATAATAAGACAGAGCTCTGCGGCGTAGAGGAGAACATGGATCGAAAGTTCGGCCTTCTCATGGCTGAGATGAAGTTGGTAGCGGTGAATCCAATGCCACTCGCTCGAATTCCGACAAAGATACCGGCAGATTGACGAAGAACTCGGCTATCGCCAGACTAGACTTCATGCTTGCTAGCTTGTTTCGGGGTTCTTCTCTCCTTTGATGATGCCAAAAAGGGGGAAGAGGAATACCTAAAAGGCGCTGAAGGGATCAAGTCGAGAAGAAAGACGCTTATTTGTGAAGGGAAAGACAAGCTGAGGAAGTAATAAGAGAGAAGAAAGGAAAATTTGTTGAGGGGGAAAGCTTGAAAGATGTGACCTTCATGATTGCTAAAACCCCCAACAAGGTCTTGTCACGGTGATATCATCAAAGCAAACTCCCGATGACTCTGTCACTCCAACACTGCAAGCGATACCTATGGTGAAAAAGAGAAAGACAATTGAAGCGAGGGATGAAGGGCGTGGAAGGAAAGATGGATGCGAGTTATGAACATTCGAAACAACATGGAGGCATTCCATGACGAGACACTTATGCCATTTGGATGCAAGAACCGAGCAAGATCTGTTGATGAATTCAAGACGCCGCATCTCGAAGGTTACTTCGCATAATATGTCCATGGCTCAAGCCGGGATTTATCTTGGGAAAAAGGTCTCAAACTATGTGAAGAAGGCGACGACGTGCAACTCAGCATCGCTCTGTTGGTCACTCGCCTAGTCACTCAAATTTGGGGAAAAAGAATGCCCCAAGACAATACACGCCCGAGGCGAGAGGAAGAAGCGATGGTGGAGGAAGAGGTTTGAGACCTAGATCTCTCGTCCAAAAAACATTGAGTACATAGATCCGAGGCAAGAAAGGAGGGATCTATTGAAATTTGGATTTGTGAAGTAGCCAACCTGCAAGTGGCTAAGAACAATGCCGAGTATGTGAAGAGAATTGAAGAAGAAAATAAAAGACAAACTCAACTATGGGAGGAAAGACAAGAAAGACCGAGAAGAGATGAAGCCGCTGTGAGAAGGCGTATGAGAAAAATAAAGCGGTGAAGATGAGAAGAAGAGAAAGAGGTCGAAGATGACAGATTTGAATGAGATGAAAGAATGAGGCAAAGAAAGGAGATGAAGTGTTGTTGTCCACCCCTTCATGTATTTTACTATGTAAATACATTTTATGTAAGTCTTACGTACATCGAATAAAATCATACAATTTCTATACTTGTGTAGATATAGAACAACATAGTTACTTTAAGTTCCATTTAAGCTCGATACACCTTGTAAACTATGGACTATGTAAAGAACAAGAATGTTATGATCAATAAAAGATTGATTCTACGCATACATTCTATGATTCTCGCATTATCATGACGTATCTTTCTTTACTTCATTGTATGAATGTTTTAAGTTTTGGCATCATCAAAAAGGGGGAAATTGTTGGGAAATTAATTCTTAGATTTTGATGAATGCCATGTAAAACTTAGAATAGAAAGTTGGCACCCAATTTTTCTGTTGTAAATTGCATTGTAATAGATAGGGCTGGTCGAGTCGAGTGAGTCTAGTCGGCTATGCCTGAACATGCAAGAAGACAACCGGAGAATAGAAGGAAGACTCCATTTGTGAGGCGGTGAGTGTGGCAAAGAAGAGAAGACAGGGAACTCGGATCCAAGGAGCGGTTAAGATGCGGTGAATGAAGTATCAGTCAAGTCAACTCAAGATAGCCATGTGTCAAGTTGAAGTGACAGAAGAGTCATCCAATTATTGGAAGCTGACTCGAAGTCACCTGGGAAAATTAAGAAAATGCAGTCAAGTCGAGATAATCGAAAGAGATCCGTTGCCGTAAATCAAGAGAATTACTTAAACAAATAATACCTCCATACTACCTTTCTTGAAGTGCTCAGTCCCAGAAGCATGCAAAAGGAATAAACCAATGGGAAGCACTGCACCGTATCGAACTCAAAAGCTGAAGAATCGTTCATACGAGGAAACGTAAATTCCAAGGACTGCAACAAGACAAGCCAACGACCACAAGTGTCTTTTGAAAATAAGCCTATCTCTTCAACGACAAATTTTCAAAAGAACACTATAAAAGGCCGAGGAGTTTATTTGAGAAAAGGTTACCTTGACAACTTTGATCTACGAACATTCAAGCTAACATTTGAATCTAGTAACCAAAAATATTCTCAAGTTACTCAAGATCAATCCTCAAGCCTACATTACGAAGGAAATCAATCCAACACTCACCTATGAAGGAAAGACAACTTCAATCAGTTGAAGAGGAAACAATTTGAAGAATCAAGGGGTCTACATTCCACGGAGGATTGTAGGAAGGTTCAAGGTCGAACAGACTCAAGTTTTGGAGGGCTTTGTGATCAAATCCAAGGAGCTTGAGCAAGTGGGCTATAGTAGCAAGGCACTGCCTGTGAAGAAAGCCGAGTCGCACGAGAAGCCAACTGTGTGACCAAGGCATCTCAGATCGAGTCCCAAAGGATCAAGTCATTTGTGTGATCAAGACTTGTATTCTGGACTGTTAACCACTGTATATTGATCAATACTTAGTGGATTCCTCCAGGAGTTGGAGAAGAGAGGAGTAGAAGAATTATCCCATCTTGAACCTCTATAAAAACTTATTGTGTCATTTACATTTCAAAGACTTTAATTTCTGCATATTACTTTCATATCTGTGACATATTTGCTATCTAATTGATAATTAACTAAGTCTTTAAAACAAAGTATTAAAACAAACTTAACCAAATTCAAGGGTGTTAAGTCTTCCACTTTGAAAACATATCACAATCGAGTTAAGTCTTTTGTCAAAAACAAATTGAGTTATTCTATCAACAAAATCAGTGCTGTTGAGTGACTAACTCTGGCGATTAACTAACTTAGTTGTCCATCAAGGACTCGCGGTGAAGTATTAACTCGAACATTTTAAAAGGACTAAATCGAAAAGTTGGTAAGGTTTATTCAACCCCCCCTCTAAACCTTACACTCACACCCTTTGGGACCTACAAAAGGGTATTTCCAAGACAAAGGAATAGATTTTGATGAAACCTTCGCACATGTTGCCAGATTGAAAGGAATAATGATATTTCTTGCTTATGTTGCACACAAGAACTTCACAGTATATCAAATGGATGTGAAGAGTGCATTTTTGAATGGACTTTTAGAAGAATAAGTATATATGAAACAACCTCCAGGTGTTGAGCAGAAAACTATTAGAGATAAGGTCTACAAGCTCAAGAAAATGTTTTATGGTCTGAAGCAAGCACCAAGAGCATGATATGATACATTATCTCAATTCCTAATAGACAATGGAGTCACCAAAGGAAAAGTTGATATAACACTCTTATGAATTCAAGATGGAGAAAGTATATTGCTTGTTCAAATATATGTGGATGACATCATCTTTGGATCCACAAACAAAGAGCTTTGTGACAAGTTCTCAAACCTTATGTAAGGGAAGTTTGAGATGAGTTTGATGGGAGAGCTGACTTTCTTCCTGGGTCTTCAAGTCAAGCAAATGAATAATGGAACCTTCATAAGTCAAACCAAATATACCAGAGATTTAATGAAGAAATTTGGTATGGAAGAGAAGTCATCTGTGAAGATTCCCATGAATACTTCATTTAAGATGGATATGGGTGCATAAGGAAAGCCAGTAGATCAGACAAGATATAGAGCACTTATTGGATCATTGCTCTACTTAACTATAGCATAGCAGACATCACCTTTGCAGTGGGTGTATGTGCCAGATTTTAGTCTGCACCTAAAGAAAGTCATATGACTGCAGCTAAGAAGATTCTGAGATATTTGAAGGGTATCCAAGAAGTTGGCTTATGATATCCAAAGAAAGGTGGATTCAAGTTGATTAGATACTTAGACTCAGACTATGTTGGATGTAGAGTTGACAAGAAGAGTACATCTGGTACTTGTCAAATGCTTAGAAATAGATTAGTTTCTTGGTTCAACAAGAAACAAAACTCAATAACTACATCCACAGTTGAGGCAGAATATATTATTGTAGGCAGTTGTTGTGCCTAAGTTCTAATGATGAGGTAGCAACTGAGAGATTATGAAATTGAAGAGAAGGAAATTCCAATTATGTGTGATAACACAAGTGCTATTGCAATCACTCAGAATCTAGTAATGCACTCAAGAACAAAGCACATTGATGTCAAGTATCATTTTATAAAATATCATGTTGAAAAGAAAGACATCACATTTGAATATTTTCAACTGCGAAGCGGTTAGCTGATATATTCACAAATCCCTTATGTGAATTAGGATTTGAAGAGCTTAAGAATGAGCTTGGTTTGATTGAGCTGAGTTAATATGCTCAAAAGACTCATTCAGCAGAGTTAGAATGGGAAAATTGCATTTCAAAAGAGTTTTACACATCCAGCAGAGTAAAACAGCCTTCGTACTTGTTCAGCAGACTCAAGTTAGATGAACAACTGAGTCTCTTTTAGCAGAATAAAGAGGAAGAGAGAAGCAGAGTCAAGTCATAAATGAAGAAAGCTGACTCATTTATGAACTAAGAGACAAACCGAGGTTGTTTGTAATAAAGTGGGAATGTGTGATGCATGCTGTCAGCATCATCAAATGCGGCTCAGTAAAAGCTGCCGCAGTAAATCATGATTGGATATAAATGATATCGCATTAATTGCGATGTGATTAACGCATTTTCCACGGTTCAATCCTGGTCGTCGATCAAATTTCAAACCTTACAGATTCCAAAATCGTCCGTTCATGTCTCCTATATATCCAAAATCAATTTCTCTCTCTCTTCTCACTTTCACTCTCAAGCTTTCAAAAATCCCTAAGTGTTCTTTGCAGAAACCCTTTCATTTCTTCTTCACGAAATATCAAGAAACTATCCATGGCACCTATGCAATCCACACTCAACTTTGCGAAACTCTCAGAAAAGGTCCACATTGGTTCTCTCGAGTACTTCGAAGGCATTGTCAAGCAATCGTAGGACAATGATCTAGCCAAGAAGATTGCAAGCTACTTTGAAAATCTGGCCTGAAGAAATTTTTGTCAATCAAAATGACGCAAACCTTTCAAGAAGAGGTTGTGATGTTTTACATGAATGCATTGGTTCACGATGATGGTATTCACTCTTCAGTGAATAACAAGGAGATCAAGTTTGATGCAGCCGACTTGACTAAGCTTTTGCACCTTCAATGATGGACTAAAAGAACTAAAGGATCATGAGTTTAACTTTATTAAAATGCTGGAAAGAGATTGCTAAGAAGGAGTTGGCTGAAAAGCTGAATCCCTCAGCTACCAAGGAGGTGATCAAGGAGGAATACCACAAGTTGATGGATGTGGTAGCCAAGTGTGTGGATATGAAGTTTAGGTCGTACAATCAGCTGTCCCAAGCTAAGCTGGCTGTGATGGCTACAATTATGGAGGAGTTGGAGGTGAACTAGAGCGAGTTCATCTTCAACAACCGTGTTAGAATGTCGAGCGTCAAGTTGGATGAAGGGAAGTTCGTGAATTCCCCTGGGTTGTGGGCTAGTCTGAGGTACTTTATGGAGAAGAAGGGTGTGCCCCTTTGCAAAGGGAAGCCCTTCCATGCGGAAAAGATGATGTTCAAGGTTAACTTGCCAGCTACTCAGAAGAAGGCACATGCAAAGAAGATGGGCGCATCTGAGGGGGAATCAGCTAAACAAGTTCCTGAGGAGACAGTTGCCCCGTCGATCTACTCTCCTAAATCTGCTGCTCGTTGCTCCAAGAATAAAAAAGCGCAGACAACCTGCTTCCCATAAGGCAGCTACAAAAAAGTAGAAGACTCAGGCCACTGCTGGCCTGAGATATGAAGAAGAATCAGTTGCCAAGGCTGCTAAAGATCATGCAGCTAAGTCTCCTGCAGCACAGTCAGGTATCCGGGTTGTAGCTAAAAGATCCGATAGGGAGGAGGAAGAAGCCCTTCTGGAGAGGCGCTCCAAGAGACGGCTTGTGAAGAAGTATGATGTAGCAAAAGCTCTTGAAACAACTGCAGCAGACACAATTGATGCTATCGTGCCCCCAATATCCGAGGAAGGTAAAAAGGTCGATTCCAAGGATAACGAAGGGACAACAATGGGTGAACAAAAAACTGATGCTGAAGAAGCTCAAAATAGCTCAGTTGCTGATCAAAGCACTTGGGGCAAAATGTCAATTCTTAGGAAAATGATCGGGCGAAGATAGGTGAGCAAAGCACTTATCTTTGAAGTTTGTAATAATCACCCACTTATAATAATATTATTAATAGTATTTAGTATAAATAATTATATATATGTATATATAAGTATAGTATAATAAATTTCTAATTTATATTTATATTTTCTTAATTAGATGATTACTTTATTATGGGACCTTTTTCAATCTCAAATGGGTACATATATATCAAACTTGCGGTAGACTATGTATCCAAATGGGTGGAAGCAATCCCGACTAAAATAAATGATGCCAGGGTTGTGCTAAAATTTCTACAAAAGAACATATTCACAAGGTTTGCGCTCCACGAGCACTCATTAGTGATGGAGGATCTCATACAGAATAAAATGTTTAACAACATGATGGCAAAATATGGAGTAAAAGATCGAGTGGCTACCGCTTACCATCCATAGTCAAATGGGTTAGCCGAGGTATCCAATAGGGAAATTAATGAGATCTTAGAAAAAACAGTTAGCATAAATCGAAAAGATTGGGCTTTAAAACTCGATGATGCTTTATGAGCTTATCGAACAGCATACATAACACCTCTCGGATATGTCCCGACTCCCCGTGTCGATTAGTTTTCGGAAATCATGCCATCTTCCGTTGAATTAGAACATAAAGCATTTTGGGCGGTGAAGAAGATTAACCGACATGATGCGGTAAAGGCGAAGAGAAAAGCGCAAATAAAGCGGCTGGAGGAGTTCCATCAAGATGCATACGAAAATGCTCGAATCTACAAAGATCGCACAAAGAGATGGCATGACAAAAAGATTCAGAGACGAAAATTCCTACCAGCAGATAGTCTTGTTGTACAATTCATGATTGCGATTATTCCGGGTAAGCTTAAATCAAGGTGGTATGGTCTTTTCGTAATAAAAAAGTGCTATCACCGGGAGGAGCCGTTGGACTATTAGCAACGAATGGTCGAACTTTCATCGTAAATGGACAAAGAATTAAACACTACTATGGGCCAGAAACTCCACAAGAATTTTCGACCATCCGCTTGTCATAAAAACAATCTCTGTAAGTAGTTATTACACATTCCTCTTTCTTTTTGATAATTTTCTCATATGTTCGGACGGCACGGTTTAAGTTTGGGGGAGGTTGTCAAGAATCGTAATCTAAATCTTGTTGCATTTTGCATTGCATTTAGGAATGCATATAGAAGCATTGCATTTTAATTTTCGAAAAAAAAAATCGATTTTTATTTTAATTTTGTTTATTTTTGTTTTAGCATGTTTACCGCTTTAGCACGTTTAATTATTTTTGTGTGTATTTTTATTTTAGGTTCGTATGCCAGACTCCCTATGATTTTACTATGAATATTTTATGGCATGGGATAACATATTTGTGGGAATAATGTAATAAATTCTTAGGAGGAAAGTTATTTAATTGCTTGACATGTGTTAAGAAAATTGGGTATTTGAGCATGATGCAAAAATAAGTCTGCGAGATTTTGTGTCTTAAAACGCTTTATATTATGCGGACTTATTTTTTTCTTCTTGAGTGTGTCATTCATGATTGATAGAATTCTAGAACTTGCTCGGGTATCTTCATTAAAGTCATGTGTCATGTGCAAGTTTTGAAAATGATTAAAGACCATCTTTGTTTAGCCTACTTAGCCTAAAAAGCCTACCTATGAACTCATGATTCCTAGTTAGCCAATTTTGAGCCTAAACTTTTATTCTAAGCCACGTTGATCTTTAAAATTTACATGTTTTTATCCCTACAAATTATTGAGATTATAGAAAATGAATAAGTTTGGGGGAGATGTGGTGAAAATTTATGAAAAGGAGAGAAAGTTGGCAAAAAAAAAGAAGGATAAGCGATATCTGGGTAAAAATACATGAAGCTCGAAAAAGAAAATATCTACGAAAAATTACATAGTGAAAATCGACCAAAGCAAAAGAAAAAAAATTCTGGAAATTATGAAAAAATGAGAGCTTGAGCCTAAAGAAAAAGGAAAGAAGGCAAAAAGGCCTAAGAATGAAAAAATGAGAAATAAGGGTGGAATTGAGTTGAAAAAGAAAAACTAATATTATGTCGAAATTGGGTTAGTGAATTGCAAGTCTGTATGCTTAAATTCTATTTGATCAAGTCAAGTCACTTAATCCAAATTTTCCTACCCTTATCAAAGAGTCTACATTACAACCAAATAAAAAATATTTTTTGATTCTTAGATCGTGCACACAAAAATGGTCGAGATGTTAGACGATTTGCAAGCCTATGGTAGTTCTACTTTCACTGAATTGAACTTGAGCGTAAACATTTACCATACACTTTTGAGAGTACAGTGATACACTATTTACTTGTGAGTCGCGATGTCAAGTACCCGAAAGAGTATTAATGTTGTCAAGTTTATGAATAACGACTTATTAACGATGAGTTACATGGTTTTCCTGAATATGGAGTCGAGTGCTATTTAATGTTTATATTGTTCTTGGGTGTTCTTTCGTTTCCCCTTATACTGTTTTTCTAAAATTGCTCGAGGACGAGCAATGCATTAAATTTGGGGGATTTTGATGTGTGTAAAATATACGTGCATTTCGGGGCTTAAAATGATATATAATTGATGCATTTGCACGCATATTTACAATATTTGTACTTGGTTTCCTTTAAAGGGCATGATACTGCGTATTTTTGTAATTCTTGCTAGAAATGGAGCTTAAATGAAAAAATGTCAGTTAGGATGTCCGGATAAGATTGTCGAATGCAAAGAAAATATCAAAATAACGGAAAAAGTGAACAAAAGCACTTCACACGGCCGGACCGTGTGGTCACACACGACCGTGTGGTCTCACACGGCCGTGTGAAGTGGTGGTGTGAAAATTACACGATTGTGTGAAGAAGGGAAGAAAACAGAGGATGGAGCAGGTCCACACGGTCGGACCATGTGAGGTCACACTGCCGTGTGGACAAGGTCAGCAGCCGCACCAGCCACCCGTTCAAGCTCACACGGCCATGCAAGCAAGGCCAACGCCCACCACCACACGCTTGTGTGGTCCCACACGGCCTGGCCGTGTGGGAGTCTATTTCAGCGTGTTTTTCAAAGTTTGCTTCCCATTCCAACTCTACAAGTGATCTGTCCAAGCATCTATAAAAGGGGACCAAGTATTGCACAAAAAATCATCACTCTCTACATAGAAAACATATCAAATAACACAGGAACCGAAGAATCGAAGAGCTTCTGAGAGAAAAAGGCTAGGTCGCGAAGAACACCACAAAGCTTTCGCATCTAGGAAGCACAAGAGCTTCGAAGGATTGGAGGGAATTCATCCTGAAAAGAAGGGATTTTCTTTCTATGGATAAGAACTCTTGTCTATGCTTATATGATGCCATAATATTGATTCGGATTTGTCTATGAGTTTGGCATATTTTTCGGATCTTAGAGGCATAATCGAAACTGTGGATTTGTATTAAATACGATTATTAATTTTCTTAATTGCTTCATGCGTTCTATTTTATGAATTCGAGTGCTTATTTATAATTCTTTTTTATCTGATCAATAATTTACATGTCATACTTCTAGCCCATAATCCGACCAGGTGAGTTCTAGTAAGATGAAAATCGAATTCAGACATGAAACATGTGTAACAGACGTGTTTGTGAGGAGTTATTCAATTCACAAATCTTTTTGGAATTAATAAGAATTATAACGATCTGACCAGACTACAATTGTTATTAATCAACTGTTTACGCACCACCTGACCAGGGGAGTAATGAATTTAGGAATTTGAACCCATAGAATTGCATGAATTGGTTTTTAAAACTTTATTCGCATTTAATATCGAAGAAGCATGTTGAGATTATGTGCCTAAGGTTGCTCCTAAAGATGTTGAAAATACTTGTGGGGTTCACAAATTTATTTTATATTCTTTCTTAATTTTTGATTTTTTTCTTAGAATAAAAGAACTTGATTTTCGATCGCTTCAATAAAATTGGAATACGGTGTTATTATAGCCTAAGTGTTTCGAGCTTCAATCCCTGAGGAATACGACCTTGCTTGCCATTATTCTATAAACTACACTGTACACTTGCAGTTGTATGAACCAAAATAATTTTTTGGCGAACATATAACACATGTGGGGAAGAATAAGAAGCATATAACTCACGTAAAGAGTATCACCAAGCTTCACGAAGGAGTCAGACGTGCCTAAAAAATTTAATCTCACCCAGCACAACTAGCTAGACTGGTGGTAACTTCCCGGCCATAAAACAAGGAAAAATAAAGTCCAGGATCCTAAACACGGCTCAAAACGTGCAAAACTCCCAGAGAAAAAGAAACCCCACGCGAAAAATAATGAACAGTGAAACGAGAAACATCCTGCGGGAGTGGCCAAGAGGATGCGAGGGCACGCCCTTGAGAGGGCGCATCCCCGTGCAATTGAGGCAACCTTGAGGGCATCTATGAGAGTCCCCTTGAGGGCTCTCTCCCTCACTACGATCCTTCTATTCATCTCTTCACTCTCCATATCTATGTTTACTCCACTATTAACTCCCCACTAATTTTTTACTAAGTATCCCACCAAACAATGAATTCAAATATTTCTTAGCTCATGCACTGCTCTATTCACCTTCCACAGCTGGGGGACTTATGTTGAGGACAAAATTGATTTTTTTCAATTATCTTTATTCTAATTACTTTACGCGTTATTTAATTCTAAATTTATTTAATTAATTATCCAATATTATTAATCAATATTGGATTGTATATATAATTATCTGTACCAATCCGTGCACCCACTTACTTCTACAAGGCCCATGCAGCCAATCAACCCAGGTATAAAAAAGTCCATCCGTCCCATTTGTAAGTATTCATAATTAATTACTCAAAATTATTGCGTCATTTACTCTGGATTTTCTCTCGTACCGAGATTAACTTGAGAGTCGGAGGGGCCTTCCTGAGACAACCCCAGGTCCAATCTAATATTTTTTGAATTGTCGTAGAAAAGTTCCCAACTCAAAACACTATCAGATCCAGAGAAGATGTTGGACTTTTATCAGAATCCCTAACTTAGATTGATCTACGAATTTAAGCAACATCAATTATTTATATTTTTACATTTTTAATATAGTACATAATAACTAGTGTATGACATTACCATTTTCACATAATATAATAAAAATAATATAGTAATGTTTTATTAGAAAAATTGGATAGGCAGTTAACCAATCATTGAACTATGAACCGACAACAAGACTTTTGACCATCAATCCGACTATGGGATATATGCTGATAATAAAATACTCCCTCCTATTCACAATAAATGTCCTTTTGGCACATTATTTTTTTTCCAAAAAGAATGTCTTTCTCACATTTCAAGGTTGGTGAGAGAAAGATTTCTCAAATTACCCTTAAATATATTGTTTTCCAACTAATACTAATACCTAAATTTATTTGTTCCAAAGTAGCATTTATTATTAATTAAGGGTATATTTGGTATTTTAACACAATCCTTAATATGTGTGTTTTTTTCTAAAAAGACACTTATTTTGAATAGGAGGGAGTAATAAATAGTTGGCTATAAGTGGTAATTGTATTGCTTCAACTGCTTAATATCGTATTGAGGTTTCCAATACTATCTTATGACGAGTTTGATATCAATTAATAATTATGCTAATATTTGAGAATATTTTGGTAGTGATTAAGCATAATATAGCCGACTTGTTCATCAGACCAAGGTCATCTCATAGAGCAAGCTCTGACACTAGAAATATAAAGGTTAGATAGTGAGTGATATTAGCCCGAGTTGCTGTAAATTTACCTGATTAGAGTCATCAAATGATAGTACTTGAATGGACTATATAAATAATCGAAGTTCTTGTTTATCGATGAACTAAGAGAAGTCAAGACTCATAAGATATTATAGACCCCCTGCTTGAGTATAAAGAGAATGCCCTCTGTGTTCAAAATTAAAAATGACCGAAGTGTTTTGACGGTGGCATTATGGATAACGGTGAATAACAGAATTCTATTAGAAAAAAAAATATTCTCACAATAAATTCAAACATCACGGAAACTCTAACATTAATCCAAGTTTTTGGATCCGTCTAACGGAAAAGACCCGTTAGACGGTCTAACCCAAATTTTTGTCTTATTCTTATTTGAAAAAATATTCAAATATATACGTATCTAATTGAATTCTAATCTTTTTTTTACGATATATTATTAGATTGCAACAATATATTAAATCTAGAAGATATTATTTTTTAGAGGATATTAATTGTTGGAGAAGAGATGTATTTAATTTAATTTGAATAGAAGTGGTTATTTAGAAATTAAATATTTGGATAAAAGAGAGTTTTTGCTAAGAACGTGTTTTTGGCTTCTTACAAAATCATCAACCCTTGTTTATACTAGGATAACTCTGAAACCAATTACTATAATTTACTTGGATTTAAAGGCTATAATTAACTTGTAACATCCCAATTTTATAAAATAACAATATACGATTTTATAAAGTGCTAAAAAAAATCCAAAACTTGAAAACGCATTTTAAAGAGAAACTAATATTATGACTTATTAAAAACTCCAAATACTCATAAAATATGTCTTAAGATTTTAAAAATAAATTCCAAAAACAATTTATAGTCTCGTGCAATATTAAATAAATTAAAACTAAGTAGTCTTCAAAAATTCCTCGGTCGACTTCCACCGTCTCCTCGACGCACGCTCCGACTCCTTCTTTTATCTGTGGAAATTATACATGGCCCGAGCATTCAAGAGCCCAGTAGGGTCACACAATGTCAAAATTAAATACAATTAAGCATATCAAAATGAAAATGAATTTCATAGCAATCGTTAGCACTCCTGGAGTTTCACAGGAGGGATTCTTTTTCCCCGGACCACTTTCGTCCCTCGCGTCCATAGTCAATAGCAATAGTTCTATAGACAATAGCACATACTCGCAAGATTTACAATAAAAGCATTTAATAAGGATACAAATAAAAACCTCACCTTACATACAGTAGTTTCGTGAAATAAATGTTAGTGAATGCCTAGTATTCAAGTTCTTTGCTTCCTTTCTTTTCTTTTTCCTCCGGTGACCGGCAACATGGCGGCATCGGCTGGAGGTGACGATTCCTCTCCATCTCTCTCTATTTCTTCTTTTTCTTCTTTATTTTTATTTGGGTTTTAGTTTTGGGACTTGGGGTTTGAGAAAGTGGTGGCCATATATGGTGGAGGTGCCGGTGGGGGCATAACACCGGCGATGGTGGCGGCAGGGGGTGTTTTTAAGAAGAAGAAGAATTTACCTTCTTGCTTGGGTAAAAATTGTGAATAATAACTGTAGGAGAGGCTTTGAATTTATAAGTCAAGGTTTCAAGAAATATATGGTATGATTTTGTTTTTAAAATTTAATTGCCAAAAATACTTGATTTACATACCCTAAACGCTTTTGATTTATTTCCCTTATTAACATGATTTTTCTTTTTGTAAAAATTGATCTTCCTTTTTTCTTGAAAGTGAATCAGAAATTAAATCCCAAAAATTAGGGAAGTTAGGGTTTCAAATTCCTAAAATTATTCTTAAAACTGGTTCTAATCAAACCCTAGTTTTATCCAAATATTAGGTTAAAGGTATTACACAACTACTCTGTAATTTTCTACAACTTTTTGTCTCCAAAGTATTTATATATTTTCTACAGACATTTCGAGAGAACTTCTAACAATTAATGGACTCTTTCTTTAGTTTTCTACTCAACAACCTTCTTCAAGCCCAAAAATATTTGGATCAAATCATGATTATTTGGTAAGAATCGACAAATATCATTCTTTTCCACTGATCGATCTCAACCCGAAACACCGACACGATACTAATTGTTAGTAATTAGAGGTGTTCTAATTCAACGATTTCACCAAGAATAAACAATATATTCAAAGAAAATTAATGCAAAAGACACTAGATTTATACATGTGTTGCCACAATGTGTGACTACACGTACTCCTGTTTTGCCACTGCATATTTCATTAGGACAAAACGAGATTACAAGTACAAGAGGATTCTCAAGGGTCAACCCTAATTTGTGTTTTCCTCTCAAAGAGTCTCAATTCTCTCAATACTTTTTGTTACAATGAAAATCCAAACATCTAGTCTATTTTTATATGGGGCTCTCAATCAAAAAAAAAAAAAAAAAAAAAAAAGCTCAAAAATGCATCTTTTAAATTTTATTCGCTAGCCCCCAGGTGTTTGTCTGGTGGCGCAGCTCTCCTTGGAGAGTTTGAGGTCCCAGGATCGAATCCTCTGGCTATCGTTGGAGTGTGGGTTTGGGGTTGTCCACCTCTACAGAGGATTAGTCTCATTACTAGTGTGCGAACGCTCCATAGGCCCGGCGCAGTGTGGGCAATTGTGTATCTAGGTGTGTGGGGATCCTCCTGCGCGAAAAAAAAAAAAAAAAAGATTTATTCGCTACATTGCCCTTAGTGCGCGACTGGGCAATGCCTAGACACTACCCGTCCTATGCCCAATGCCCTCTGCAATGTGTTGGCACTACAGAGTAGGGCCTAGGCGCTACCTGCAATGCAAAAATTCCATCTCTTTTCTTTTTCATCCTCTTTGATTTGGCTCCACTTCTCTCAAGTAGAAAAAGCAAAATTCAAATAGGAATAATATCTGAGAATAATTTTTTTATTAACAAAAGGTTTTGGGAGATTTTATGTCATTATCATCTATAATTTTAGATATACAGAAGTTTAACATCATTTGAGTTATTATCTTTTATTCAAGTTAATTTGAAAAAATAGAAAATTGTGTTACTATGGTGCTACTTAGAGTTGTCAAAACAGGTCAAACCCGTCATGCAGGCCAGCCCCATACCGTGAAATGTAGGTGCTTGGGTTGAGAATTTATAGGTCTCTCATGAGAAGCACCTAAAGGGGTTGGCCCATTTGGGCCACGAATTGAGGCAGGCTAGTCCGTGGCAGGGCGGACCAGCCCGTGGAGTAGCTACTTTTTGTTTTTACTAGAAATATTAATTCCTTCAAAAAAGTATTTTGGCCTTGATTATTTGACATTGAATAAAAACTTCAAATTTTTACTGCCATTAACCATTTACGTTCCAAAGAAATGGCTTTATATCATTCAATGGTGCATTTCTTTCCTTAATAAAGCATTATATTTTTTTTAAAGGAAAAAAGCATTATATTTGTAAAGTACAAAACCTATTTTGAAATTAAAACATAGTTAGCATTATATTGTGTATATTATATTCTGCCATGTGTTTTTTTTATTATACTTTTTTCCCCAAGTACGAGTCTTCACTATTTTCAAGATTTTTTTTTTTGAGGTGCTATTTTCAAGAATTCAATCAACCAGGAACATGGAGAAAATTAAATTTAGCACCCCGAGGATCCAAGATTTAGAGAATGAATTTATTGTTTTTCTTAAATTTAAAAACAAAAGTCAAATTTTCAATGGAATTGTTCTTTTTTATATCAAATTTATGGTTGGGTCGGCCGCGCCCAACTCACAACCCAAAGTTGGTGGGTTGGGTTGAGATTTTCTTGGCCCGCTGTGGCGCGTTGGGTTGGGTTGACAATTATCGTGTTACTCCATAAGGTAGGAATTGAAATTCCAGAATGGACTGGGTCTCTGGAAATGTATATTGGCCTAAATATATCAATCTTTTGAGAAAATTCCATATTTAGTCTAATAGGATTTGGCTTGTTGCAATTAACTCCCACGTTTGCAAGGACAAAAATTGCATATCTAGTCCCACAATATTTTGTCAGTTGCAAATTTTAGTCCTACGGGAACGAAGTTTTGGCAAAATTAGACAAGCTAATACACTTTTTATGCCTGCAATTGTCTGTTTTGCTAGAAATTGGATTTGGTGGATAAAACAAGCCAGATTCCCCAATTAAATAACAATAAATTTAATCAATTGTGTTTTGACTCCATTTGGAATACCCCTCATGTGTCATGTATGACTTTTATGTTTCCCAGTTAATTAAATCATTTGATACATACATGTTCATTATGAGTATTCATTAAAAGTTATGATAAAAAATCGGTAAAAAATAAAAATAATTAATACATGACCTCGTAGAGAGTGATGCTAAACTACGAATGAAAAATAATTATTAGGAAGTAAATATACAACTTAATTTAATATTATTGAATTGTATTTATACTTATGTCTATATTATATAAAAAATAATTTAAGGTACTTATATTAATTAATTAATAATTGCAAAATAAATTATAAAATAATTATTTAACAATGATTTAGTATATTTGTATATTAGTAATATTCTCAATATATTATATATATAATATTTAGATTATACTTGTAAATGGCTTTTGAATAATTATTTATTAATTTAAATTTATAAAGTATATTAAATGAAGTATTATTTGCCTAATATTATAGAATAACCACAGTATGTGTGCTAAACATTTATTTATAAGAAAAAATAAGTATACAGTATAGGCGAAGAGGAGATTTTAATCTTATTAATTGGATTGTTTTGCGTTGTACTTTATAGATCATGCCCATTTCATTATCTAGTTAAGTCATTATTTTATATTAATATGCTCTTTATTTGGTCTGCAAACTAATTCATACATACCAAAGATGCATGTACAGGTGATTGAATGTAATAGTGCGACTACGTCTGCAAAAATCTTGTTCATATGGGACCATTATGCAAAGGTGGGACTAAAAATGCATATGTTAAAATCCCGTGGGATTGAATATGAAATTTTATCCACGTCAAGCGGTCACATGCGCCACACATATAATCTCTATCAATTTGTAAATGAGTATGGGACTAAAGCAGCAACATTTATATCCTATTGTGACTATTAGTTACAACTGGCAATAGGTTGCGCCGAGCCAGCGCGGCCCTAACTTATCGGCCCAAGTGAAAAAAATTAGATCAGGTTGAAAATACTCGGTCCACTATTTTTCTTGACCCAACCTAGCCCAAACCCCTTTTTATGCCTAAATCTGGATGGGCCGCTCGGGCTTCGAGTAGGGCCAAAGTAGGCGCAAACTATTTCGGTCCAAAATAAATGTAGCCTAATCCAGCCCTATCCCCGTATTAGGCTGGAAATTGCCTGCTCTTCTATTAGTACTTAAAAAATACTATGTGACTAAATTTGCAAAATATAAGAACTAAATTTGCAACAGATCAAATCCTATGGGACTAAAAATACAATTTTTCCCAAATCTTTTGGAGTATGTGCGTCTATGAGGCTCCCAAGATGGGATTTAATATAGTGATATTCTTGGATGAAATGGGTTGTGGAAAGGTCCACTGAACCCAAATGTGCAAAATATATATATATATATATATATATATATATATATATGGAGAGGGTTATATGAGACCACCTCATAGGGTAAGTCTATAAGGACCAATCCTGGCCACATATCTAGATTTTTCAATGGTTGTGATTTTAGAGCTAAAAATTGATTAAATGTTGGTAATTAGAGGAAGGGGTAAATTAGTCATCCTACAAAATTACCCAATATTCATGGGATTCATTGCTTTACATTATGATCACACAATCTATCCAAATCTCACTTCAAATTCCACGTGAACAAATCTCATCTTCCTTAATCATCCTCCTTCTTCTTCAACTAACTACTGTGAGAAATCATTCATCCTTCTTCTTCAACGCACTATTGTGTGAAAAAAGTTGCAGACAATTTGCCATAGTTGCTAGAGCTTGACTTCAGTTCGAAGTTTGCTTATGAAGATGTAATTTGTTGCTTGTGTAGATGTGTCATTGTGTTTTTATATACCATTAACTACATAAGCAAGTCATAAGCAACAAATTCATACTATATAAGCAACAATACTATACTACATAAGCAACAAATATACACTACGCATGCACCACGAATATATTAGCTACATAAGCAACTCATAGCAACAAACCCATACCACATAAGCAACAAGCCTATACTACATAAGCAACGAATATACACTATGTATGCACCACGGATACATTAACTACATAAGCAAGTCATAAGCAACAAACTCATACTACATAACCAAATGTTACATATTAGATAAGCAACAAATATACACTACGTATGCACCACTTAATACATTAACTATATAAGCAAGTCATAAGCAAAAAACTCATACTACATAAGCGGTAAACATATACTATATAAGCAAACACGAATATACACTACACATGCATCACGATACATTAATCGCATAAGCAAGTCATAAGCAACAACCCTATACTACATAAGCAACAGAGAAATTTTTTGGTAATCGAAATCTTTGGAGAGAGAGTATGAGTGAAGAGTGGGTGAAATCACGTGAAAGAGGGAATGAAATCTTAGTAATCGATTCTAAAGTGCCAAATTACCACCCTACCCTTTTTAATGTGAAACAAAAAAATAAACATAAAAAAGCGCTAAAAATCTGGACCACCCAAAATTGTTGATCTATGGTTAGGATGTGTCCCCATGGACTCACCCCAAGTAGGAGGACCTATTTGATCCATATCCTATATATATATATATATATATATATATAGGGAGAGGGTTATATGAGACCACCTCATAAGGTAAGTCTATAGGGACCAATCATAGCCACATATCTAGATTTTTCAATGGTTGTGATTTTAGAGCTAAAAATTGATTAAATGTTGGTAATTAGAGAAAGTGGTAAATTAGTCATCATACAAAATTATCCAATATTCATGGGATTCTGTTCACACTATGGTCACACAATCTATCCAAATCTCATATCAATTTCAACGTGCATCCTCATTCTTCTTCAACTCACGATTGTGAGAAACCCTTCTTCATTCTTCTTCAATGTACTTCTTGTGTGAAAAAGTTGCGAGACAATTCGTCATAGTTGCTAGAGCTCGACTACAGTTCGAAGGTTGCTTATGAAGATATAATTTGTTGCTTGAACAGATATGTCATGGTACTTTTGATATATTAACTACATAAGCAAGTCATAAGCACCAAATCCATACTTTACATAAGCAACAAGCTATCTTGCATAAGCAACGAATATACACTACGTATGCACCACGGATATATTAACTTCATAAGCAAGTCATAAGCAACAAACACATACTACATAAGCAACAAGCCTATAGTACATAAGCAATGAATATACACTATGTATGCACCAGAGATACATTAACTATATAAGCAAGTCGTAAACAACAAACCCATACTACAAAAGCAATAAGTCCATACTACATAAGCAACGAATATACACTACATATGCAAAACAAATATATTAACAACATAAGCAAGTAATAAGCAACAACCTTATGCTACATAAGCAATAAATATACACTACATATACAACATAGATATGATTAAACTACACATGCAATATGGTTATACTACACATGCGATATGATTAAACTACACATGCGATATGGTTATACTACACATGCGATATGATTATATTACATAAGTAGTTAACAACAGAATACGCTGAAGAGAGAAAAAAACGTGAATATGAGAGATATGGGTTACTCAAAAATTGAAAGCATGTGCCGCGTGAAAGGGGGAAGGAATTGAATGTGATTGTGATTCATCAAATCTCAATAACTGATTCTATATTGTAAAATGACCACCATACCCTTCTTAGTTGTTGAAACAAAAAAAAAAATATAAAACCCACCTAAAAATCTGGACCACCCAAAATTGTTGATCTATGGTTAGAATGTGTCCCTATGGACTCACCCCAAGTAGGAGGACCCATTTGATCCATATCCTATATATATATATATATATATATATATATATACACGTTGATTTTGGTTTCCATATCACACAATACGCTCCTATTACTTTTGTACCTTTTTTTTACGCTCCTGCATATTTTTTTTATTTTTTTCCGTTTTTTTTGTTCCTGCATTGTTTTACATGTTATATAAGTTGTTTTGATATTGTTTAAATTTGTTTCTATGTTGTTTCTTTATTGTTCCGATGTTTCAAAACAACTTTAACCTATTTTTTATGTTGTTTTTTATTCATATATTATTTTGTACATCGTTTCTATTGTTTCAGTGTTGTTTTATAATATTTTTAATGTTGTTTTAATAATATTTTTTGTTGTTTTCATTTAGTGTTCAATGTATAAATACAATTTTTACCTATTTTCAAGCTCTTTTTATTAATGTGGTGTTTTAAATATTTTTTACGTTGTTTCTGGGTTGTTTCCATGTCCTTTTTAATGTTGTTCCAATGTTTCTTTGTTGTTTCCATGAAGTTGTTGATGTTTAAATACAATTTTTACCTATTTTTAACTTTTTTTGCTCATATGATGTTTCTATATTGTTTCTGGTTTGTTTCTATATTGTTTCTTGGTTGTTGAAACATGTTAGAAACAATGTTAAAACAAAGTGTAAAAATGTCCGGGAATTTTTGCTGAAACATATTGTTGTGTAAAAAAAGGGCGGAAGCATAAATTTAGGTAAAATTATATCAGGAAGCGTAAAAGACTGACATTGACTTAAAAAGGTGGATTTTTCTGTCAATTGCCCATATATATAGTTGTAGTCCATATGGTAATAATTGAAATTATTGAATGAATTGGGTTTTGGAAAGAGGTCCATTTGAGTTCTGACATATTAGAACTAACCGAAGCGATTGGGTTTATTCACTATATTTGTGTTATGTGGCGTCTTGTTTATAACTCTTGTGGACAATATATCGTACTATAAAAGTTTATTTATAAAAAGATTATATATTAACTCCCAAATAGTATGCACCAAACACATGTGTGTATTGTTGGGAAATAAGCACAAAAACAGCAGGGAGTTTATCTACTAAGTTAGGAACAGATAATAATAAAATAACAACAATAACCAAAACTTAAATAGGAGTCAGTTTAGGATAGCCTGGGTCGAAGCACGCCGTAGCGTTCTCTTTAGAGAGGAAACGCTCCCACCGCACCGATAGTATGCTTATAGCACGACCCCTTTCCCAAGATTCGACAACCCTATGGTACTCTCATATGCAACAAAGAGAACCTCAAACTACTTGTATACTCAATGCTCAAAGTATGGAAGAGGAAAATAGAAGTTCGATTGTTGATATTATTTATAGAAGAACATATATATATATATATAAATTAAAAGATCAGTTTAATATAGGGGAAGTTCTCAAAATGAATGACCCACTATCAAATGATAATGGCGGTCAAGAATTACGAAGAAGCAAAAGATGTGTATATATAGAAGAGTATTATATTATCTTGGTAAAAGAAAATCACCTGCCCCTTTTATAAATAAAGTCAAAAGCTAAAGCCACTTATTAACCACTTGAAAAAAATGGGGAAGTGGGTGTAATGTAGCCGTTGTGGGCTAAGCAATAAGGATGTGGTTTTAAATCAATTATCTTATCCAACAATTCCCGGATGATTTAAAACTCGGAAAACAAATTTTGAGAATTGAGATGAGAATATAATATCGTATAATAAGTGTAGGTACCTTCTAGGTTTGAACCTCACTTAGTGTAAATGAACTACCACCTATAGGACAATAGAAACATAAATGGCTTGATCTAAGTCTTTGTGATTAGATAACAATACATCACACACCACGGTATGAGTAAAAATTATGGTTCTATCGGTTGTGCGCTTTTCGGTCATATGCATAAATCTTGTATTAAGAACGTCGTTAGGGAGGAATCTACACCCCCACGTGGCGACCCCATCACCATGTTAATTTAGGTGAATCCTCCAAGGGTGACTTGTGACTAACCACCCCAGAATTATGCCTTAGAATTCATTAAGAGATAAACTCAACCTCAATCATCAAATAAAGAGCACTAAATGCCATAGGAATGGGACTCGAAAAAATTTCGCAAAAATAAATAATTTATTAAAATATTATGCTCTCCAAGCCACCCTTTTACATTTTCGTTTGTACCCATTGAACTTTATTCATGGGATCTCCATACCTTCGATGACGGGTTTCCACTGTGGTGACTTAATTAATAGGCTCCAATCTCATTCTCCTCGATGATTGTAAAACTTGCTAACGCGCTAGTTCCTTTGGGAGTGGATCCGCAATATTATATTCAGACTTGACAAAATCCAATGAAATAACACCATGAGAAATTAGATGTCTAATTGATTTATGTCTCACAGTCAAGTGCCATCTTTTCTCATTATAGTTTTTGCTTTTAACTCTAGCAATAGCAACTTGACCGTCAAAATGTAAAGAAATAGGAGGAATAGGATAGGCAACAGTGGAATATCATTTAAAAAACTTTTAAGTCATCCGGCCTCGGTGTATGCGGCATCTAAGGCAATTAACTCAGCCTCCATAGTTGACCGAGAAATTACAGTCTGCTTAACATACTTCGATGATATTGCTCCACCTGCCAATGTATATATATATATCCACTAGTTGACTTTGTTTCCTCGGTGTATGCGGCATCTAAGGCAATTAACTCATCCTCCAATTTGCATCACTGTTGTTCGCTCGCTAAACACGTATAAAAGTCTATCAATCTTCGCAAAAGAACGAGATCAATTATAGGATAACAAGTTAACCACAAGTCGTCTCTCAAGGAAGACTTAGCTAGCAAATAATTATTATGTATTACAATAAAAATAAAATAAATCCTAAACACTCTAACCAAATTTGTGATTTTTAATTAACTAAAGAAAAACGAGTAAAAGAACCAATTAAAACTCAACACAATTAAACTTGGAGAAAAACGATATGGATAAACGTCTAGAATTTCAGAATCATATCATCAAACTTGCAAGCAAAATATTAACTAATTGATCGTACGATTAACAAATATAACAAATAGGTAAAAACTAGGCCTAGATCTGATAACTCACGTACTCACATATTAGGGCTATCCCTATATAATTTGCTATTTTCATTAAGCCAAGTTAGATAATACATCTCTGATTCATATCTAACCCCCTGATTAATAAACTTAGTCCAGGAATAATTTCTTCTCTGGATCTCAATCATTCCCTCAAAATAACCAAAAGTTGGCCAAACAATATCTTAATCAACAAGCAAAACAATTTATTCAGGAAAACAAATCAATTAGTAAATACTCAAACTTGTTTGTTTGAATAAAATCATCATAATCCTAGAACAAGAAAGTGAGTTCATGCTTCGGGATTGGATCATAATCTCAATTGAAGGAAGAAAAACAATCATAAACAAGGTGTACGAAAAGAGAGAAAACTAGAGTCTAAAAGTGCTAAGAAGTAATGTGTACGAAATTATGTATCCCCCAAGTGCTATTTATAAGCCTAAAACTCTATACAAGGTGGAAGAATCCAATAAGGAAAAGAAAATCGAATAAAATTTTAGAAGAGTCTTCAAGTGCGCGTCTGCCCAGGGTATCACGTGGCCCTCCTTGTGCTCCGTGCACTTGGCTTGTACGGCCTTCCTCGCGCGCGCGTGCTTTGCGCGCGTAGGCTCTGAACTTGCGCGTCCGCGCACAATCTCGTAAAATTTGATGATGCGCACCAAGCACAAGTGCGTGCGCGTTTATTTTCCTCTGTTGTCCTTCATGTGCGCCACGCAACCTTGCGCGCGTGCGCACTCGTGCTTCCGTCCCAATTGTCGTTCGGCCGTTTTAGCCTGTTTTCAAGACTTCGTTTTACAAAAATCTACGAAAATGATAAAATTACACTATGTAACACACGACACTAAAAATAGGGACGTAAAGACACAAAAATACGCACAATCACACACAAGAAAAATAGAAATCGCACAAAAATCAAACACAGAAACATGCAAAATAATTGTAACCTTCTACAACATCAGAAAAACCCATAAAGTTAATAGCATAATCAATAGTCCCTTTTAAATATTTGAACAATATTTCTAATGCATTCCAGTGGAAAGTATTAGGACTATGTGCGTATCTTGCTAATCTACCAATAGCATACGCAATATCCGGTCTAGTATGATTTATCAAATGCAACAAGGATCCAATAATTTGAGAATATTTATGTTGAGAAACACTAGCACCTTTATTTTTTCTCAACTTAACAGTTGGATCATAAGGGATAGATATTAGTCCAAATGGATACGAAAATCTAGAGAGGGGGTGAATAAATTTTCCCAATATTTTTATGCCCTCTTTTTCGAATATGAAGATGGTGAGGAAGTAGAAGTGCAACAAATAAATCAACACACAATGATTTATAGAGCTTCAATCTACCTAGGGCCTACGTGTTATACCACTTGGTATGTTCGAATGGATTTCGAAAAATAAAAAGTTTATTAATAGATACCAAACTATTACAATTTTTACATTGAAAAGTATCACACTCTTCTTACAGCACCGCCTATGAAGATCACCAAATTCTTCTTACAACAATGAAGAGCATCAAACTCATCAACACCTAGATAATCAACCAAGTGTATTCTTACCACAAGAATACTTTACAAGTATGTCTTGTTTTGGATGATTTGAAACAATCAAGATTACAACTCAAATGAAGTATACAACTTTGTAAGTAAAAGTGTAATCAAGAAAAGATAGTCTAATAAAAAAAATGTGAAAGTGATAAGCTTAGGCTTTTACAACAAGTATGTTGAAAGTGAAGAACAAAGAATTTGATGATTTTTTGCTTGTTGTGTTGTATGCTTGTGTTGTGTATTTGATCCTTCAACCCTTCATGTATTTATAGGAGAGCTCCAAGATGTAATCCCCAACATAGGCTCCTCCTAATTGAGTAATTTCTGCAAAAGAAATATCAAACAACTCCAAGAAATGGTTAAGAAAAGATAAAGCCTTAATTTCATGAGAAGTGTGTGCACAACGGATAGTCTCTTGATAAAACACTAGGGCGACCGGTCGCTCTCTAATAAATTTGAATTTTAGAGCCATTGAAAAGTATTTTGACACATGTTGTTGTGGGGGGTCAACCGGTCACTGTCTAGGGCGACCTGTCTCTCTCTAGGACGATCGGTTGCTCTAGGATTGTGACCATTTGCTCTTGAAACAGAGAAGTTCAAAAGAAAAATAACAACATTCAGGCACCAGTTTCCCTAGGGGGTCGATCGGTCTCCCTCCCCTATATCAACACACTATTTGTTCTCTGTTTTGTGAAACTTTCAGGTACGGACCAGTCGACCTCAATACAGAGAAGTTGTCTGATTTGTGTCAAAAATAAAGTTCAAGAAGTACTTCAAAAACTTAGCAAAAATCATTGAAAATGTTTTGAAGTATTTGGACAACATCTGGGGACATTGTTTTGGTATAAAACTCATTTATATGAAATCATCAAAATCAAAATAAAAACATTGATCTAACAGTAGATACTAGATTCACACATTAAATCTTTTCAACAATGTTTCAATGTAATGAGATTGCGACATAGAAATAAAATTTTCTTTTCTAATTATCATTATTCCTAAAATAACATCAACATGGCCAAAGTCTTTTATATCAAAATGATTAGACAAGGATTTTTTGGTATCATTAATAACTTAAATATTGCTACCAAAAATTAAAATATCATCAACATATAAGCACAAAATTACACATGTATCATTGACAACTTAGATATAAACACACTTATCACCTTTATTAATATAAAAACCAATAGAAATTATAACACTATCAAACTTCTCATGCCACTGCATTGGAGCCTGTTTTAATCCGTAAAGAGATTTAAAAAGCTTACACACTTTCTTTTCTTCACCGACCATAACAAAACCTTCTGACTGGTTCATGGAAATTTCCTCCAAATCACCATTTAAGAAGGCGGTTTTTATATCCATTTGATGAATATCTAATTTATAAACAGAGGCAATAGCAATCAATATTCTAATGGTAGTAATTTTTGAAATAGGCGAATAAGTGTCAAAAAAGTCAATCCCAGATTTTTGCCTAAAACCTTAACAACTAGTGTCGCCTTGTATTTTTCTATAGAACCATCAACTCTCAATTTTTTCTTAACAATCCATTTACATCCAATTGTTTTACAACCCAGGTAGGAGATCCGTTAAAACCCAAGTTTTATTAATCATAAGGGAGTTCATTTCATTAACAAATGTTTCCTCCCAAAAATGAGCATCTACAGACAACATAACATCATTATAGGTCTTAGGGTCATCTTCAAGTAAAAAAGTATAAAAATCATCACCAAAATTTTTAGCTTTTCTACTCCTTTTACTCCTCCTAGGCTCAACAAGCTCCTCATTAAAAATAGTAGGAGAATAATCATTAACATTAGAACTAGAACATGCACCAACAGGCCTAGACAACTTATCTTTCATAGGAAATATATTTTCAAAAAAGAGAGCATGTCAAGATTCAATTATAATATTATTGGCAATTTAGGGGAACTTAATTAAACACCAAAAATCTATAAGTAATCTATGTAAAGAATAGCCAAGATAAACGCAATCTGAGTTTTGGGGCCTATATTTTTCTTTTCTTAACAATAAGAATATCAACCTTAGTTAGGCACCCCGCACTTTTAAAAATTTAAGATAAGGCTTTCTATTCTTCTATAATTCATAAAGAGTTTTGTCAGAATTTTTATAAGGAATTCTATTGAGAATTAAGCAAGCGAGAATATAAAGCTTCACCCCAACAATTTTTAGGCAAACTAGAACTAAGTAGCATTGTATTCACCATATCAAGTAATGTCCTATTTTTCTTTACGCACACACCATTAGATTAGGAGAATAAGAAGGTGTCACTTCATGAACAATACCATACAATTTACCAAAATCAAACATTTCATTAGAAGCATATTCACCACCTCTATCGAGCGAATAATTTTTTTCTTTTCAAGTTGATTTCCAACTTTAGCTTTATACTCCTTAAACTTACCAAACAAATTAACTTTTGCAATAATTAAATAAACATAGTAATATATAGAAAAATCATCATAAAAGTAATGAAATAATAATTACCACCACGAGTTAGGACATGATTGCTATCACAAATATTACTATGAATTAATCCAAACAACTTGGTTTCTTTTTCTCTTTTGATTTAAGTGGTTTCTAGGTTGCTCAATTAGCTTGCACCTGATTTCATATTTTCTTTCACGTGAATAGAAGATTTGGGAATGAGATCTAAATGCATCATTTTTTTTTATTGTAGTAGCACATGACCAAGTCTACCATGCCAAGTATCACAACATTCAACATTAGCAGTTGATAAAGAAGAATTAAAATTTTCATTACTAGAAGAAGGGATTACAACTTAAATGAAACAAACCATCCAACATAAAGCCTTTACCAACAAACTGATCATGTTTGGAAATTACAACTTTATTAGATTCAAAAACACCATTTCTAACTAATAAAGACGCACTAATAATTTTTTTCTAATTTCTGAAATATGACAAACATCATCTACAGACAAGACTTTTCCGGATGATAAAGTTAACTGGACTTGGCCTTTTCTTAGGACACGAGCCACACTCTCATTCCCTATGTTCACAGTTCTTGTGCTTGATACTTGATATGACAAAAAAATATTTTTTATCAGCAGACACATGAACATTAGCCCCAGAGTCTATCCACAAATCATTTGAGTTAAAAATAGTATTTAATTATGGACTAACAAAATACCTGTTAGTTGGAGAATCAGAGGCGCCCCCCACAGTCACCACATTAGCTTGTGGTTTAGAAATCGGCGTGGGTTTTGATGTGAACCGCAGCACCAACTGTGTATACGACCCAACAACAATATGTTTTAACCCAAGATCTTCACTAGTTCGGTTAAAGATTAGTGGAAACCTTGACCCGTTGCTTAGCAAAGCAAGAACCCGGTATGCGTAGACGCCACAAACAAATACGAAAGTTTATTTGATAAGTCGGAATTTGCAACAAGATGAACAATCTTGAAGCTCTTCAAAAACACACGGGGTTGGAGAGAAAAATCTCAATTCAATATTCAATATCAAAGTTCCTCTGAAAAATAAACAAGTGTTTGCCTTATATAGGCGACTCAAAATAAACCCTAAACCAAAACAAACCCTAAACCAACTAGGAAACAACTTAAAAATCAGAAAAGGAAATAAAAACTAGACATAACTCAAAAATGTGGCTCTAACACGGCCAGTGTCGTGGGACATGGCAGGCCATGTTCCCATTGTAATCCGGAACCAAACCCAATCTTGCAACACGGCTGTGTTGTTTGACACGGTCAGGCCGTGTTGGCCTCTATTTCGTCCGTTTGAGTCCGAATTAGCTCTAGGTGTCTTCATGAAAGTTGTAGCCCTTTCTCTTAACTGTCCGTAGCATCTTGAATAAGCTCAATATCCATTTTGTAGAGAAAGTTATGGCTAAAATACTAAACCCTGCCAGTGTTGAAAATTGTTGACACGCTTGAATTTGTACTCTCGTTTTTCTTGGCCATCTCTCGAATCTCACAACTACCCTTGGCCAAACTCTCAAGCTCTCTATTTTTATTTTCACCCAAGCTCTCATTTTTCTCGGCTTTTATTTCTTTCTTTTGCTCACTTGTCGGACACTCTTTTTCTTTTGACTCACAAACTCTCGTCCTCACATGATCATTATAGATTTCTTCTGGTGTAAGTATGAACTTTCTCTGCTCATGCTCAACAGTATAGCAATTAGTGTATCCATTATGCACAACTCGCCTATCAAACTGCATGGCCTACCGAACAAAATATGACAAGCCCGCATTGGCACCACATCACACAATATATCATCCTTATAACCCCCAATTTGAAAAGACACTAACACTTTTTGACTAACCATACCTTGCCACAATCACTGAACCATTGTAGGGTATACGGTGGAAGTTCAAGTATATGAATCTCCAACTTCTCCACCGATTTCACACTAGCCACATTTGTACAACTAGTTCCATCAATGATCATACTACACACTTTATCCTTAACTAAGCATCTAGTGTGAAAATATTTTTCTTTGCTCATGATCAACTAACTTTGGCTCAATATTCAAAATTCTATGTGACACTAGTAATAACACATTGCCCTTCACCGGGCTTAACTACCTCGGAACCTCCTCCAACTCCCAGGCATATCACTATAATCTGCTCATCCTCACCTTTGGACTCTATATCACCATTAGCCCGAATTACCATCACTCTTCTATTCGGACATTCACTAACTCTATGACCCCTCCCATGACATTTAAAACACTCAATGTCTCTAGTGCGTGAAGTAGAAAGATCAAATTTACCTGATGGTTTTGCCTTGTCCAAGTCTGTCTTGTTCTCCACAACTTTGGGCTGTTGTGAAAAACGCGCGTCATCCATCGTAGGAGTATTCAAACCCCAAGTACTGGTGCTAGTGTTGGGATTTTGCCGAGTAAAACCCCTCCTCTTGAGCTGTTGCTCAACTTTGACCGCCATATGCACCATCTCCTCAAGATCGACACAATGATGTAAGTCGATGGCATCTGCTATAGGAGTATTCAGCCCTGCGATAAATCTCACCATCGTAACCTCCTGATCCTCTTCTATATTAGCCATCGCCATCAACATCTCCATCTCCTTATGCTAATCTTCTACACTTTTTGACCCCTGGGTCAACCTCTGCAACCTTTGATACACACCTCTGTAATAATGATTCGGAACAAAACGATGTCACATCAAACTCCTCATATCCTCCCATGTGGAAACAGGCCGCTCGCCGCTTCTCCTCCTTGAGACCATTAATTGATCCCACCACACACTTGCGTAATCCAAGAATTCAGTTGATGCCAATTTTATCTTTTTCATTTCGGAATAGTTTTGGCAATCAAACACATTCTCGATTTTTCTCTCCCAATCCAAATAGGCGTTCGGATCACTTTTTCCCTGGAACGAGGGAATTTGCATTTTGATCTTACTCAAATTGCCATCCTCACGTCCCCTATTTCCGCACCGACCTCTACCCGGATTATAATTTTGCTCCCTTTCGGAATCAAAATCATCAATCTCATTTTCCCACTCCTCTAGCTCGAACCTCTTAGGCCCCCGCACCCTAGTAGCAGGCTTCTCGATTCGCGGTGCCTCTCTGGGATCCCCATATGTCTCAAACATTATTTTATTTACCATGTTTGCAATCGCCTCCATATCCAACTTGTTACCCAAATCTGATGGTTGTCGGATTTCTTCGGTCATGTTTAAACCACTCCCTCACGTGTATACGCTCGTGTATCACTCAACTCACAATCTCCAAGTACCCGCACATATCACGATTATAAACTAATCGCGATACCGCAAATGACGCCTTAACACACTAAGAAAATTACCAAGCCAACAACGGATCGTAATAAGATGAAATTGAAGACGAGGGTTTATAATTCTGAATTTTCCATATTTTCGATTTTTGTTTTTGCACGGTTTATGATTCTTTACCCGCCGATTTTTGTGCAATTCGATTTTTTGGCACCCTTTAAGAACTATGGTTTGTGAGAAAATCTGAAAATAACAAGAATTAAAGAACAATGATAGACTTAACTTGCTAGATGGCTCGATACCAACCGATGTGAACCGCATCAACAATCGTGCATACGACCCAACAACAATATGTTGTTAACTCATGTTATTCACTAGTTCGGTTAAAGATTGGTAGACACTCGACCCATTGCTTAGCAAAGCAAGAACCTCGGTATGCGTAGATGCCACAAACAAATGCGGAAGTTTGTTTGATAAGTCGGAATTCGCAACAAGATGAACAATCTTGAAGCTCTTGAAAAAACCCAAAGGGTTGGAGAAAAATCTCAATTCAATATTCAATATCAAAGTTCCTCTCGAAAAATAAACAAGTATTTAACTTATATAGGCGACTCAAAAACAAACCCTAAACCAAAATAAACCCTAAACCAACTAGAAAATAACTTAAAAATCGAGAAAAGGAAAAAAAACTGGACAGAACTCAAAAACGCGGCTCCCAAACACGGCCGTGTTGTGGGACACAACCAGGCCGTGTTCCCATGTCTGGAACCGAACCAAACCCAATCCGCAACACGTAGTGTTGTTTGACACGCCAGGCCATGTTCCGAAAGCACGCCCGTGCTTATGAACATAGACAGGCTGTATTGCCCTCTTTTTCATCCGTTTGATTCTGAATTAGCTCCTGCGGTCTTATGAAAGTTGTAGCCTTTTCTCTTAGCTTTCCGTAGCATCTTGAATCAGCTCAAAATCAATTTTGTAGAAAGTTGTGGCAAAAATACTACACCACTGTTTTAAAATCTTGTGTTGGCATGCTTGGGCGTTTGAAGGCAACCTCATGTTGTTCGATCGTCAATACTTCCTTTCGACACATGATTAACTAATATGACTCAATACTCAATATACTTGGCCTCTAACATCAACTTGGCCACTCAAATGACTCAGAACAACGAAAATAAACACCTAATCTATGATAAACAAATACAAGAACTCAATTACATAATCTTCAAGAACTCGAGATAACTTACATTTGGTGTTTCCGGATCCTCCGTGATCGATTCTCATCGAGTTGACTGATTTTCTCGCCACGGCGGTGAAAACGATTCTTGGCAATATGATTAGTCCTCCACATTGCCCAACACCGAACCGACACCTATTTTTACTTTTTGGCATATTGTTATTTAATTTATCGTTACCAAATACGCCATTAGCCTTTTTTGGTTCAGTTTTCTTGAAACATTTTGGCTTTGGTTTGTGAGAATTTTCAACAATTAAAGCCGTGACTTGAAAAATAGGTTTTTTTAGACTGTTGGGAAGAGCGGTGTGTATCCTCAGTTCTCAAAGCAACAAATAATTCTTCAAGAGAAAAATTTCCAGGCTTATGCTTAAAAGCTCTAGCAAAATCAGACCAAGATGGTGACAATTTTTTAATTAATGAAGAAAAATAAACAAAATCACTTTGTTCGACCCCTTTTGCTTTCATATCATACATGAGGTTCTCAAACTCAATAAATTGATAAGAAACACTTTTAGTATCAACCATTTGAAAATCTAACCAATCATCAATAGAGACACGTTTGAGACCCTTTTCAGCAGTACCATTACGATAATCAAGTGCATTCCACAATTCAAGTGCAGATTTGGTATGAGAAAAAAATACGATAAATACTATCAGATAAAGCACTCAAAATTCTACCATGACAAAGGATATCCTTATCAGCATGGTCATCAATTTTGTCAATAGAGTCTTTAATAGTATCTTTGCTAGTAGGCGTCTCAGTAGACTTAGTAGTATAACATTTACCATTTTCTTTAAGACCAATTGTAATCACAGAAAATAATCTTAATTCAGTCAACCAAAATTTCATTTGTTGTTGCCAACATAAAAAGTTTTTCTCTCTAAACTTGTTGGAAAATAAGCACAAAAACAGCAGGGAGTTTATCTACTAATTTAGGAACAAATAACAATAAAATAACAACAATAACCAAAACTTAAATAGGAGTCAGTTTAGGATAGCCTGGGTCGAAGACGCGCGTAGCGTTATCTTTAGAGAGGAAACGCCCCCATTGACCTGGTAGTATCTTTGATAGCATGTCCCTCTCCCAAGATTCGACAACCCTATGGTACTCTCATGTGCAACAAAGAGAACCCCAAACTACTTGTATACTCAATCTTTGAAAGGATGGAGGAGGAAAATAGAAGTTCGATTGTTGATATTATTCTTTGTAGAAGAACAATATATATATAAATTTGAAGATCAGTTTAATATAGGAAAAGTTCTCAAAATGAATGTGTAACACAAATTTTTTATTGTCTGCAAATTAACAAACAAGAAAAAGTGTACAAATTGAATATATATGAATCAAAATGAAAATATGTAGGTTACAATCCCTATTTCTCCTCTGATTCTTTTATTCAAGAACGAAATATCTGGAATCTGAGAAATTGGAGTTGATTCTTCAGTTTAATCTTCTCCAATCTTAAACTTGCACTTCAATATCGTTAATTCGAGGGCTTGAAAGCTTGATCTCGAATCAAACGTGATATATTTGATGATATTTGATTTGAATATATGAAGTTCTTGGTGAAATTGACCTTTTGATCTTCCTCCAAGATGGTTTGGACTTCAATAACGTCAACTCGAGGGCTTGGAAGCTTATTCCCGAATCAAACGCCGCGATTTGAGTGGACTCCGCGATGAACGCCTTGGATTTCGCCTTGAACACCGTGGATCTCCTTGAATATATTCTTCTTGCCTTGAGAGAATTTTCTCCACCGCCTTCTTGCTTGGATTTCTTCTCTTTGAATTGTGATTTAATTCCTTGAGAATGACCCCTATTTATACTTGTAGGAGAGGGGTCTTTGGATAACTCACATGGTGAGGACTCTAATTTGATTGATCCTTCAAGATTTAATATTATTTCTTTAATCAGAAATTGTGATAATTATCAAAAGAAATAATAATAAATCAAGATTTGACATTTGGCATTCTTTAATTGGCCAACAAAATATATATAAAAATATCAATTAATTAACTATTTAAATAAGGAATTAAATTTGATTAAATCCCTAAATATAAATAGAAATTATAAAATTGATATTTAATATAGAATTTCACATGTGTCACCATCTGATTGGTGTAAATTTAATTTGTCTACAGAATGATCCACTATCAAATGACCATGGCCTGTCAAGAATTACGAAGAGCAGTACATGTGGTATGTGTATATATAGAAGAGTATTATATTATCATGGTAAAAGAAAATCTCGCCCCTTTATAAATAAAGTCAAAAGCTATAGCCACTTATTAATCACTTGCCAAAAAAAAATGGGGAAGTGGGTGTGATATAGCCGTTGGGCTAAGGAATAGGGATGTGGTTTTAAATCAATTATCTTATCCAACATGTTTTTGACCTTCCACACATTGGAGGGAGTGATACCACTAGACCAAATGGCTGGTGGTATCTTATCCAACATGTTTCACCAACTGAACCCAACATTTTTGGAATAAGAAGAATATGACATAATGTAACGATTGAGAATGAATTCAACGGATATGTCGCAAGTTTCAAAAATATTTCTAAGCTCCATATAAACCTCAAATGATCTATGAAATTAGTTATATCCACTCAATAAGCATATATGTATTCTCTATAGATGTTTCATTAATACAAAAGATCCCTTTTACATCGGTTTTGGGAGCCATTATACATCGATTATTCAACCGATATATAATCATTCCTAGATGAAAATAGAATCTTTCTGCATCGGGCTTATTGAATGATTATTGCCACTAGGGTGTTCATTCGGTCAAATCGAACCGAACCGAACTGAAATTTTGGTTAACCGAAACTTCGGTTTGTCAAAATTCAAAACCGAAAACCGAACCATAATATACAATTCGGTTCGGTTTGAAACCGAAATTATTTCGGTTTTTCTTTCGGCTTTTCGGTTAAACCGAATCTCAGCAAAAAATGAAGAAAAAAAAAAGTTGTAGGAGACATACGAAGACTGCAGACAAAAACAGGAAAACTTAAAAAAGGGAATACACTGGACATTGGGATATGTTTAAAGCTTTGAATTCATCATGCAGATGTTTAATTCAAAGAATCTGATATGTTTAATTAAAAAAGGAAAGATTTCTTTTGATGTTTAATTCAAAGAATCTGATATGTTAAAGCTTTGAATTAAACATCAAAGAAATCTTCATCATGCATGTGGATTGCGGAAGAGACAGTAGGACACTCGTGAAATACAGGGCCCTAGCGGGCTAAAAAAATGGGCCCTTATATCGGCCAATTTTTTTTGTCTTAGAATATTGCTATAAATCAAGGCGGAAATCACGTTGCTCGTGTCATATATCACGTTGCTAACTAAATCAATTCAATGAAAGGGCAAAATTAAACAAAAGCTAAAAGAACTAAGCAAAATAAAAAGTATTAACACAATGAAAAAATTAAAACTATTGGTGAAAAATTTGTAAAAAGTTTTTTTTCTAAAAATTGTCATTATTTATAAGGATTTTAGGAAACTATTGTGAAGGATGTAATGTTCATTATCAACTAAAATTGTCAGTATGAGTTAGAGTTTATATGTACCTCACATTCGAGTGAATTATTTATCCTTTTTCACAAATTTAGGCTTCATGTTGAATTTCGTCTTTTTTTTTGGTGTTGTGTGTGTGAAGAGTATGATTTATATACTTAACCATTTGAAAAATTGGGCCCCCAAAACCTTAAGATTTGATTGTGTATTAAATTTAAGGGGTGATTGTAATATTTTCATAAATGTAGGGAGATTTTGAAATGTTGTTTGCATATGAACGAGGAAAATATAAGACGCATCAAACTTAAAAGAATTTTTTTTTATAATTTTCAAAAATCTCTTGTTTTTTTTTTCTTTGTAATTAGCCCAAACCTTAGGGGCTTTTTTGTAATTACCTCTTAAACATAAAAATGGGCCCCTAAAATTTTGGGGCCCTAGGCACAAGCTTGTTGTGCCTACCCTCAAGTACGGGCATGAGCGAGACCGTGGCGCGGTGGATCGGAGACGCGATGCAAGGTGTGGATGATTCAAGACTATGAGTAGAAGATGTTGGGTCTCTCGCCGTTTCCTTTTCACCTTCGGTGTGTGTGCAAAACTTTTAGTAATAAAAAATAATAATAAATAAGTTTGGTTTCGGTTCGATTCGGCGAACCGAACTATTAAATCGCACCGAACAAAAAAACCGAAATTTTGAAAATAAAAAAACCAAAACCGAACCGAATTTTCGGTTCGGTTTGTTTGAAGCTAATTTTCGGTTCGATTTGGTTCGTCGGTTAACCGAATTATGAACACCCCTAGTTGCCACCATATTTTCCTTATAAGACTTATCATATTTTAACTTTCTATATGCTTTTCAAAAATTATGTTTTATAATTTAGTACAGTTTTGAAAATTCGATTTATTTCTTAGTATATTTTTGTAATTTTATTAGAAAAATGTCAAATATATAAAAATTATTTTATACAAATTTTAAATTCATGAATACGTATTCGGATAAGTGCTCAAATACTTGCATAAAAACTAGTATATGTATACTAAAGCCCATAATAACTTGTACTTTTTAAGGAGAATCTGTTGGGTTCGCTATATCGCGGGGCTAAAGCAACGGAAATTTAAAATTTAAATCATGCATACAATTATACATAAAAATAAAGTCCGATTCTCGTAGCGATTTAACGATCGCGCGTTTATACAAGTGGTAAAATAAGATTTAGGATCTTACCTAAAATTGCTTCCTTTTGAAGATGATGTAGAAGGAATCCAAATTCCTCACACGGGGTAAATTCTCAAACTCGCCAATAGAGATTGAAGCGCCTCCCCTCTAATTGAGTCCACCTCTTGGTTGTGACACCGAGATAAATTCTTCGCTAGTAGAGTTTACCACGTTTTCGAAATTGAAAAATAGAATAGAATTTAATTCCAACAATCAACTATTGTTAAAATTTGTAGATGAATAATTATTGGTTAATTATTCTCTACAAAATTTTGAAGAGAAAATGAGGTATTTTAAGAGAGAGAGAGAGACAGATTCTTATTCTTCAAAGACCGAGAGCCATAACTATTGAAGCCAAAAAACTCTCTGCAATATTATACCATTTGCCCATTTTATTCCCCTCTTCATCATGCATCCTTTTTCTGTTTTTGTTTTTTACTTTTTATTATAAAAGAAAAATAATAATGATGGTGTGCATTTGCTCAAGGCAAAAAGATGTGATATTAAAAGAATGTCTCAAAAAGCATTTAGTGGCTCAAAAAACGTCACAACACATTCTATCAGCTATGTGTAATATTTGTTTTTTAATTTTTTTTCTCTCTTAATCATATATATATATATATATCCTATTATATATATATATAAATAAATCTCATTTATTATATTTCTCTTCAATTATTTAATGGGCTTCTACAATTAGGCCTACTAGATTAGGGTATGGGATTGGACTTTAAAGTCCAATTAATTAATTCTACTAATTAATTAATTAAATCCCAATTAATCAATTCAAATATTGATTAATTCTTTCTATTCTAATTATTTAGTTCCTAATCAAATTAGATTTAATTAAATAATAAAATTATATAATTAAATATTTAATTCCACAATTGAATTAAATTAAAACCCAATTAATTAATCTATATCAATTAATTGCATCCAACCATTGGATTTTTCAATCTCAAAATATCAACATCCAAAATTATGTGTGACCCTTTTAGATTCACGACTAACACTAGTAGTAGGCTTACAACTTTTGTAACTTTCGAATAATAATAACTTATTCAATTTATTAATCCAATTAATAAATATACTTAAAGTTAACTCTTTAATTTCAAGAACCTACAAATCATGGTAACACCTAGCAAGTAGCATGATTACTCAGTATTAGGTGAAATAGCGAGTAAACCTATTTCAATTGCAATTGTATACATGTACAATCCTTTCGACAACTAATTTCCCAATTAAATCTTGGGCATAGATTTATAAGTCGAACCCAATTGATTTAATAATCGTGATTCCATTTCAAGTTCTTGTGATTCTTTTATGAATCAAATTCATCGTGCCTTGGCAAGGTCATTGAACCACAAACTATGAAAACACAGAAATTCCCTTATTAAATGACAAGTGTCGAATTCTATGTTGGCCACACACAAACCTCCATGTATATCATTGCAATACCCAAAATACCTCTTTGTGATTGTCAAGCAATCGAAAGATAAATCAAAGTATTGTAGGGTATACACAAGGTATGTAAGTCCAAGCGGCTACGATAATCTAGAGGGGAGGGTGAATAGATTATCTCCATCTTTTCGATTTTACCCTCTTTTTAGAACCGAATGCTCAAAGACAATAATAAAGGTGCGGAATGTAAACAACAGACGTCGATTTATAGAGGTTCAACCCACCTAGGGCCTAATCCTCTACCACCCTAGTATATCCGGGATGGATTTCAAAAAGAAAAAAAAGATTTTATTAATTACCAAAATTAATACAACACCATCTTACAACAACACCTTGAAGAGCACCACACTCTTCTTCAACACCACCTTTGAGATTACCACAATCTCTCTTGAAGATTACCACAATCTCCAACGGAACCTTGTGAAGATTACCACAATCTTCAACCTTGAAGAATACCAAATTCTTCAACACCTCAACAAGAAGATTACCTCAATCTTCTCAAACCTAACACCTAGATCACCCAAGTGTGTTCTTACCACAAGAAAACTCACAAGGATATCTTGTGTTGAATGATGACCCAAAAATTCAAGATTACAACTCGATAATGAATTATACAATAGAGTGCAAGTGTAATCAAGAATAGCCTAGACCTCAAGGATGTGAAAGTAATAAGCCAGGCAAATTACAACAAGAATAATGACAATATAAGACCAAATGTTTGCTTGAGTATTTCTTGTTGTGTTGTATTTTTCTCTCTTGTTGTGTTGCTTCAATTCTTCCTCTATTTATAGAAGATGTCTTGTACATGATAGGCTCCTCTTGGGGACATGAATTCTGTAAAAAATTGCAAGACAATTGAAGAAAAGAGCTGTTAGAAATCCATCCCACAAATTAAGGGAAAGTTGTCTCTTTGTCAAATGGTCGATTTTCTTTGTCAAACTAGAGGGCGGCCGTCGCAAGATAGAAATTTTGAAATCTATCGGCAAATTAACATGGGGCGGCCGGTCGGCGTATGCTTGACGGTCTACCCCACATCAGCCGATCGACCATGCTCATTTGGAGAATCAGGGAGTTCTGTTTCAACGCAATACTTGCAGGCTCGGCCGCACCTGGGCGACCGGTCAACACCAGCGGCCGGTCGACCTGCTCAATATATTCTCTGTCTCCTTTTCTGTTCCAAAATACATCTCCAGTACGGGTTGCCCTATAGGGCGACCAGGTTGGCCTTAAAACAAAAGTGTTGTCCAATATTTTTTTCGAAAAATAAACTCCAAGAAATACTCCGAAAAATAGTAAAACATTTTAGACCGATCGGGAGTATTAGGACAACATTTTGAAACATAGTTTGAATGTAAAAATCAATGACACAAAATCATTAAATATGTTGTCCAATTTTGGACAACCTTTAAAAACATTGTTTTGGTGTAAAAACAAAATCATCAAAATCATGATAAAACCATTTATCAAACAATCTCCCCCTTTTTGACGATTACAAACCAAAACAATTCAACAATGCCGATTTTGAAAACAAAACAATTTTGATAGGCGATTTTGAAAACAAAACAAGTTTTCCGGTCAAAAATAAATATCCGTTGAGAGCGACAACATTCCGCGCAAATGCTCCCCTATCAACATGCACAACAAAGGTAATATAGAAGCAACTTCAACATAAGCTAAAATCTTAGCTTTTCGATATTGAGCTTAAGTATCAAAAACTTAAAAGCTCCCCCTGTCAAAGAGACATCATTAGAACCGTATATAAGTCCATACTACAACCCATGGACCAATAACCATATTACACCAAGTGGACAAAATATGATCCACAACTTATGGCCAACTTATGAAGCCATAGCTTATAGATTCTTTTCGATAAGCTTATCTTAGCTTCTTTTAGCAAGAGAGCTTATAACCTGTTTCTCCCCCTTTGGAATCATCAAAAAGAATGTTAGCACGATAAATACATCATATATTCATATCAAAGTGCGCAACTAAATCGATGTATCGAGCTATTTGAACATTGAAGCTTATAAACCAAATAAGGAGGTAAAAGTCGAATCATACGACTTGAAGAAGCTTATGAAAACTCATTTGATAAGCAAAACATGATCTCTATAAATATATAAGACTTTTGAAAACAAGAGAATCATGTAAGTGATGAATTTTTCATTGAGACATTTTATCGAACACTTGGCGGGCGTCAAAATTAGAAAATGATATATATATAGCCCTTGTAAATGTAATCAAGCCAAGTTTTTCATCACCAAATGCAATTTAACAAATATCATTCATCAACAATCAATAAGCTCATCACAAAAATATATGAATTTCATCAAGAAAAATACATATAGGCCACAAACTCGAGGTTCAACCCAATTGAGCTAAAAGAGAGTGAAATTCTTACCATTCGATCGGTAAATATGAGCATCAATGATGATAACCGAGCTAGGTAGTCCCCAAAATATATGATTCATGCATCAAAACTCATTTGAAGTGAATTGTGTGTGAAATTTGCAAAGGGGACGAAAAATGAACCAAAAAGCCAAAAATGCTAAGTGGAAAAAGAACCATTTTTAATCAAAAATTCCTTAGGCGGCCAGGTCAGGGCATGGGCGATCGGGTCGAGCTGGTGGGCGGTCGGCCCCTCGCCCGGCAGCCCACTATTTTTAGTTCTGTTTTGAAATCTGAAATTTGATCCAAAAAATCGATTTTTTAGCCCCTAAGTTTTAAAAACGTGCAAGCGCAAACGTAGACCTCATTCATTATACATTATGTCATAATCAAGCTCGAAATGAGGTAAAATACTCAGCGGTTAACAATTAAAAAGTCCGCGAGTAGTATCAACTTTACCTTTTGTAAAATCATTTAGCAAAAATAGCTAAGTCTATCATACCATACATGGGGTACTTGTTTGAAACCATACAAGGCCTTTTATAAAGATCATTTGGCTAGAAAAATTTAAACCCGGAGGTTGTTTTACATAGACTCTTACTAGAATAAACCCATTTAGAAAATAGGATTAAACATCCATTTGGTAAAGCTTGAAATTTTCTTAAAACAAGAATGGACAAGTAAAATGCAAATAGCTACTAAATGTGCTATGAGTGCAAATGTTACATCAAAATAAATTATCTTCTTCTTGAAAATACCTTCGAGCTACTAACCTCGCCTTAGTTCGACCAATGTTGCCTTGGTCATCGAGTTTGTTAGGAATACCCTTTTTGTCTACTTCATTACTATCATCATAGGGCATCCAATTGGTCTAGGGTGTTCACAATAGAACATATACATCCAAATATTTTGAGGTAACCAATTTTTGGAGTACTTCATTTCTCATCTACACAACTTAACAAACTCATTAACGGCATCGCTTATATAAGCAAGAAAAAAATAGCACAAGTGTAAAAACATGCCTCAATTATCAATCACAAAATATCTTGCAAAAGAGCATAGTAGAAAAAGAGACAATATATATATGACCATGAAGCAAGAAACACATACTATGCATGTAGAAGACCATCAGAGTCTAATAAATCATGCAAGTTCAAATAAGCTTAAGAAAGCTACAAAAGGTCTCTTTTGAATTTTGAAAATCGATAGCATATAGTTTAGACCTCATTTAAAAAAGTATTTGAACAAGAGTTGACAAAGCAAATATGTGCAATCGAATAGTGCCTTTCAAAAAATCTAAAAATCCTCTTAATGGCACTTGTATAAAATACTTTGAAAAGCAAGCACATAGGCATATGACAAAACATATATCGAGTCTATAAGAGTAAGACTAACACAAGTAAACGATACTCGATAGTTTATGTCTTTCTTGACAAATAATGACGTAAATGGCCATTTGAAAATATGTAAATCCTACACAATACTTAAAACAAATCTAGCACAAATCATAATGATAAAAGTGTAGGCTAAGAGATATCACAAGTAAGCTCATGCCATAAAAATCCATAAGAGATGATAACACACTTTAGTCTAAAAAAAATGCACAAGAGTTTTAGAAACATCATGCAAGGTCTTCTTTTTTTTAAAAAAAAATTTGAAACTCACAAATATATTGAAGACCTAAATTTAAAAATAATGAAAACTCTTTTGCAATAAAAACATGCATACTAACAAAATAAAATGCATATTTAAATGGGGAGATACGGTTTACCAATTTCACCATTTCCATGGGTTGTGCCGTTCCCATTGTTGATGGTCTCTTCTTTCTTTGAAAATCATCTTGTTGATGATGTCTTTGCCATTTCCAAGGATTGTGTTCTTCCCATTTTTGATTATATCCTTTTCTTGGAAATTGATGAAAATGTTTTCTCCTTTGATCAAATGAATTGGTCATTTGATGTCTTCTTGGTGGTATGAATTTTCTCCAATTATTATTTCGCCGGGTACCTAATACAATATTATTTTGTGGTGCCCTCAAATTCTTGGGTCCTTTAGGATTAGCTATGAGACTTTTAGGTCTCCAACAACAATTAGAGCTATTTCTAGCCCGACAAGTATTTACCGTATGACCCTTTTTACCGCAATAAAAGCAAGTAATAATTCTAGAAGTACAATGACCAACATGCTTAGAGACTTGATTCTTTTTCATATGATTGACAACATTAATCTTATGATCAAGTTCTAGTTTCGAATTATCACAACAATCAACAATATCATCGGTACTCAAGTTGGATTTAGATAAATCATTTTTCATGCAATTAATATCCCCAACAAGAGTACTATTTTGTTTTTCAAGGTTTCTAACCTTGTCAAGTGTGGTGGTGTGAGCACATGATAGTGATTCATAGAAAGTAAATAAACTATCCTTTTCATTTTTCAAAACATTGAATTCCTTTTTCAATTTTTTGTACTTAACTAGTTTTCTTCTTCGATGCCCATAAAATATTGTTCGACAACTTCATAGTTGGAAGTTGTAAAAGGCTTGTTCCTTAGATTTGAACTTGTATCCCTTTGAGAAGTAGATGCTTTTGTTTGACTCCTTTCATTTGCAAATACTCCATAGATGACTTCTAATTTTTGCCATACTTTATGTGCCAATCGAATTCCTACAATATGTTCATATTCCAAGTTAGTAAGTGAACAATACAAAATATTGAGAGCTTTACCGTTTAAGGAGATGATTTTCTTCTCTTCATCATTGAGCTTTTTGAATCCTTTAGAGGTGTGAGGTGTGTTCATCATTGGAATGATTTCTCCATTTATGAAGACGTTCCAAATATCGAACCCGCAACCTTGTAAATAACATTCCATTCTTTCTTTCCAAACAATATAATTTTTGGAATCAAATAGAGGTGGCTTGGTGGTGGAGGTGCCATATAGATAAGCTTCGTTCATAGCCGACGATCGTTTCTCTTCACTCGCGATGTGAAACGAGCTTGCCAAAGAGTTTGGCTCACGATACCACTTGTAAGTCAAGCGGATACGATAATCAGAGGGGGTGAATAGATTATCTCCATCTTTCGATTTCACCCTCTTTTTAGAACCGAATGCTCAAAGACAATAATAAAGTGCGGAATGTAAACAACACACGTTGATTTATAGAGGTTCAACCCACCTAGGGCCTAATCCTCTACCACCCCAAAGATATCCAGGGATGGATTTCAAAAAGAAAAAAAGATTTTATTAATTACCAAAATTAATACAACACCAACTTACAACAACACCTTGAAGAGCACCACACTCATCTTCAACACCACCTTTGAGATTACCACAATCTCTTGAAGATTACCACAATCTCCAACGGCACCTTGTGAAGATTACCACAATCTTCAACCTTGAAGAATACCAAATTCTTCAACACCTCAACAAGAATATTACCACAATCTTCTCACCTAACACCTAGATCACCCAGTGTGTTCTTACCATAAGAACACTCACAAGGATATCTCGTGTTGAATAATGACCCAAAAATTCAAGATTACAACTCGATAATGAATTATACAATAGAGTGCAAGTGTAATCAAGAATAGCCTAGACCTCAAGGATGTAAAAGTGATAAGCTTGGCAAGTTACAACAAGAATAATGACAATATAAGACCAAGTGTTTGCTTGAGTATTTCTTGTTGTGTTGTATTTTCTCTCTTGTTGTATTGCTTCAATTCTTCCTCTATTTATAGAAGATGTCTTGTACATGATAGGCTCCTCTTGGGGACATGAATTTGTAAAAATTGCAAGACAATTGAAGAAAAGTCATTAGAAATCCATCCCACAAATTAAGGGAAAGTTGTCTACATGTCAAACGGCCAGATTTTTGTTGTCAAACTAGAGGCGACCGGTCGCGCACGAGATAGAAATTTTGAATCAGACGGCAAATTAACATGGGGTGACCGGTCGACGATGCTTCGACCAGTCCCACCCCCACACTCTGACCGACCATGCCCATTTGGAGAATCGGGAGTTTTGTTTCAACGCAATACTTGCAGAGTGCACCCTGTCGCACTGGCGACCGAGTCGACCTGACGGTCGACACCCAGGGGCACGGTTGACTCGCTCAATATATACTCCGTCTCCTTTTCTGTTCCAAAATACATCTCCGGTAAAGGTTGCCCTATAGGGCGACGGTTGGCCTTAAAACAAAAGTGTTGTCCAATATTTTATCGAAAATAAACTCCAAGAAATACTCCGAAAAATAGTAAAAACATTTTAGACCGATCGGGAGTATTAGGACAACATTTTGAAACATAGTTTGAATGTAAAAATCAATGAAACAAAATCATTAAATGTGTTGTCCAATTTTTTTTAAAATAAACTTGAAGAAATACTCTAAGGAAAATATTAAAACCATTTTAAAACATTTAGGAGTATTTGGACAACTTTTTAAAAACATTGTTTTGGTGTAAAAACAAAATCATCAAAATCATGATAAAACCATTTATCAAACAAGGTATAGTCGTGCCTCAAGTACGAGGATTAATCATGTATTATTGCAATATAAAAAATTCTTATTCGACAATCAAAGCTTCTATCTAAGAATTTCCATTGGGTCATGTTCAGTGAACTTGTTTGCTAACAAGCACCCACATATGTGCATTTGTGTCTCAACACTGATGTTAATGGAATGCAACATCCTCGTCTCATGAGCAAGCACCATATGTACAAGTCTTACGGGGTTATTTAATGTCCTATCTTGAAAAACCCATCGACTTGGAACAAATTTAAGATCAAAGCCTTAGAGACATGTTCCATGATCGCCATCAAATGCGCGACCAAGCCTCATAGCTTAAATTGATCTAAGGACTATATCATATGTGCAAATATGTGATAAATGCAAAACAACATAAGATAAAGAAATGCCTTTATATTATTATAATTTCCAATAAAATTGTTTTACAAGTAGAATAAAATCCAATCTAATTGGAACGCCGGATATTCTACTCTAACAATCTCCCACTTGCCCTAGTTCCAATTGCCCATATATCTTAGGCCCATCTTTTCGAGATGTCCGTCAAATACTTTTTGTGATAAGGGCTTAGTTAGCTGGTCTGCTACATTTTTCTCTTTGAAGCAACTCGATCCACAACAACATCGCCTCTACCAATGATCTCTCCGATTAAGTGGTATCGTTTCATTATATGCTTGGATTTTTGATGAGATCTTGGCTCTTTTTTTGCTTATAGCACCATTGTTATCACAATAAATCATTATTGGATCAACAATAGATGGAACTACACCCAACCCTTGGATGTAGTTTCGTATCCAAACAGCCTCTTTTTTTGCATCCGTCGGCAATATATTCACTTCAGTGGTGGAGTCTGCAGTCGTTTCTTGTTTGGAACGTTTCAAGAAGAATATATATCCGGACATGGACTTAGAGTCGTCTTTATCGCATCGAAACTAGAATCGGTGAACCCTTCTAGTTTTAGCTCTCCAATGCCATATATTAAAAACATATCCTTAGTTCTTCTCAAGTACTCAAGGATCATTTTAACGGCCTTCCGGTGTTCAAGACTGGATTGACCGATACCGCTTCGACACTCAAAGCATGTGCGACATCGGGCTTGGTACATAACATTGCGTACATTATGATTCCAATGGCGGATGCATAAGGTATGCGAGCCATTCTTTCTCTTTCTTTGGTGTCTTAAGAGACATAACTTTAGAAAGTGAAACACCATGACTCATAGGTAGGTATCCTCGTTTGGATTCCTCCATACTAAACCTTTTTAGCACTTTGTCTATGTACATGGACTGGGATAATCCGATCATCTTTCGTGATCTATATCTATAGATCTTTATCCCTAGGATAAAAGATGCTTCTCCCAAGTCCTTCATGGAGAACTGTTTAGACAACCAAGTCCTGGTTGATTGCAACATACCTACATCATTTCCAATGAGTAGGATGTCATCAACATAGAGCACAACAAATGCAATCGCACTCACACTAACCTTCTTATATACACATGGTTCATCCGGATTCTTGTGAAAATCAAATGTTTTGATCGTTTCATCAAATCGAATGTTCCAACTCCTAGAAGCCTGTTTGAGTCCATAAATGGATCTTTGGAGTTTACAAACTTTTTGCTCGCTTCCATTGGATATGAAGCCCTCTGGTTGCTTCATATAGATCTCTTCTTTAATGTTTCCATTAAGAAAAGCAGTCTTCACATCCATTTTCCATATCTCATAGTCATAATACGCTGATATAGCTAACAAGATCCGAATGGATTTAAGCATCGCTACTGGTGAAAAGGTCTCATCATAATCAACTCCTTGCTTTTGAGTATAACCTTTTGCAACCAAACGTGCTTTAAAGGTCGCCACTGTCCATCTACCCCAAGCTTTCGCTTGTAGACCCATTTGCAACCAATGGGAACAATTCCATGTGGTGGGTCCACCAAGGTCCATACCTTGTTGGAGTACATGGAGTCAATTTCGGACTGCATTGCTTCTTTCCATTTATCTGAGTCAATATCGACATCGCTCTTCATAGCTTCTTGGATCATTATCCAAAAGGAGACCTCTTCTTTATTCTCTAACAAAAGGATTAGCCTCTCGGGCGCTTTGAAACCCTTATGGATTTTCGAAGGGGTTGTGCTTTAGATGGTCCATTTTTTGGTGCAATATCTGTGTGGCAACATTTGGGAAATTCTGTGGTTCTTGAATTTCTTCAAGTTCTCTCGCTTCGCCACTTTTTCGAGAAAGAAATTCTTCTTCAAGGAAAGTAGCATTCCCGAAACAAAAACCATTTGTTCCGAAGGATCATAGAAATAGTATCCTATAGACTCTCTTGGATACCCCACGAATTTACATAAGATGGATCGCATATCCAACTTATCTCCCACTTGTTGTTTTACATAAGCAGCACACCCCCATACTTTAAGGTATTTGTAGGAGGGTGTCTTACCACACCACATTTCATATGGTGTGTTGGGAACGGCCTTAGATGGCACCCTATCCAATACGTATGTTGTTGTCTCTAAGCGCAGAGCCCCGTAACGAATGAAAGAGGTAAAATAGTGAAACTCATCATCGATCGAACCATGTCTAACAAAGTTCGATTTCTACGCTCTGAAACTCCATTGAGTTGTGGAGTAGCAGGAGGAGTCCACTGTGAGAGAATACCATTCTCTTTTAGATAATCAAGAAACTCAGTGGTCAAGTATTCACCTCCTCGATCCGATCGAAGAGTCTTAATACTACGACTAGTTTGTTTCTCCACCTCACATCTAAATTCTTTGAACTTTTCAAAAGACTTAGATTTGAACCTCATAAGGTATACATAACCATACCTAGAATAGTTATCGGTATAAGTTATGAAATAGTGATAGTTCCTCGTGCACTAACACTTAGTGGACCACATATATCCATATAGACCAAATCCAACAGATCTTTAGCTCGTTCCACTTGTCCGACAAATGGTGATTTGGTCATTTTTCCTTTAAGACATGATTCACAAGTTGGAAACTTTTGCTCTCCCATAAGGTTGAGTTTTGTCCCAACTTGTGTATTCTTTTTAGAAATATGACCTAATCTAGCATGCCAAATAGTGATGAGAACTATGATTATCAAATTTTCTTTTATTTTGTTGAATTGTGAGAATGGGATTATGGGAGTAAGCGTGTATAAACAATTTGTCAAATAACCGGAATATATAAGTGCATAATCTTTGAAAATGGAACAAGTTCCATTCTCAATTACAAATTTAAAACATTCTCTGTCAAAATAGGAAGAGAGATAATATTTCTAATAATATCCGGAACATAAATACAATTGTTCAAACACAAATTAAAACCATTCTCCAAAGATAGATAAATGGTCCCTATAGCTAATGCAAAGAACTCTTGCTCCATTCCCCATCCGAAGGACCATCTCCTTTCTATCAAGCTTCCCGCTTACCATTATCTACAAATCATTGCAAATATGTGAGCCACAAACCAGGTATCCAATACCCAAGAAGCATCATTAATCGATAAGTTAACTTCAACAAAATATATACCAATGTTTCGGACTCGCAAGGTACTCCTTGCAATTCCTCTTCCAATGCCCCATTTTGCCGCAAAGAATGGCATTTGTCATTGGCTTGAGAATTAACCTTTTCTTGCCATTGTCCTTTGCCTTGTTGTTGGGCTTAAGAGAGAACCCTTTCCTTTCCACTTCATTTTCTTTGACTTTTGCTGACCTTTGATCGGAAGTGGATCCAACAAGCATGATCGGGCTTATCCTTTTTGATAGTAGATTCAACCGTCTTTAACATGTTCACCAATTCAGGGAGACTAGTCTCCATGGAGTGCATGTTAAAGTTGACAACAAATGTGTCAAATGAGGAAGGCGAGATTGCAACAAAAGGTCCATATATAGTTCATTGTCCATAATGACTCTAAGGGGACGTAAGCCTTTCAATGAGCGCTATCATCTTCAGCCCATGGTCTTGGGTCAAGAGCCTCGATCACGACATCCGAAAAGCTCCTTTGATATCCGATATCTTATTTGTCGTGTTCTCTCACCGTACAACTCTTGTAGGTGGAGAAGAATCTCACTAGCATTATCTAGACCTTCATTCTCGCGCTTTGCGGCTCATTTTGACATTGATGCCAACATATAACACCGAAGTCCGGAGATTGTCATCAACATGACGAATGTATTCTCCATAAAGCCGATGTAATATCCTCGGGAGTGGAGGAGGTGCTTGGTCAAGTACATAAGCCCTCTTCTCGCATCAAGGACAATTTTTAGGTTTACCCGATTAACAAAATTTGGACCAGTTAATTTGTTTTGCTCAAGTATGGATCCTAGTAGATTCTTAGCCATTTTTAGTAGAGTTATCTACAAAAATAAATGAAGCAGTAAAAATGAGTAAACTATGGAAAATATATTCATTCAATATAAGGTCTTTAATATTAAATGTCTCCCACTATTTTATTCAAATTTTATTAACACCAAATAAAATTCGGAAAATCTAATTTTCTTAATGGGCTTGAAGCCCAACAAAATATTACATACCCCAATTTTATGAGCCCAAGAGATATTTCTATTGGTAGCCAACTCTTTGACAATTGTATCATTTATACAACCTCAAGATTATTTTTGCGTCACGTTTTCCCATATACCCCAATTTTATGAGCCTATATGGTACTAAGCGTCAAACATAACCCATCAAACCTTCGTGTAGATGGAGCATCAATATGTTCCACGACTCGTGGCCAACATAAAGACGAGTCCATCCCACGAGTATCTCAATGCTTGGTAGATATCACAGCTTTCCAACACAAAATCATTCCACGCCTCATGGCCAGTGACCAAGTGTGGTAGCATCGTCATGTCGTCTACCTTTGATGGAAGGCATGGAACGATGAGTCCTACTTATCTTGTCCATTTTGTTTGATATGGAATTAATTGAAATTAAATTCCTTTTTAAGTTTCAAAAACTTGGGGTTTTAAACTTTTCAAAAAATCTCATCAACTTAATTACTAGATATGAGCGCAAGCAAAAAGCATTAAATAAATCTAGCATACATCCTATGCAAAAAGCGGTGGGATGATCATGGCCATCCTATGCGACCCATTTGAGCCAAAAATGGGTATGTGGTCAATCTGTTGGGAAATTATTTTGTAAGATTTTGATGAATGCCATGTAAAACTTAGAATAGGAAGTTGGCACCCAATTTTTGTTGTAAATTGCATTGTAATAGATAGGATTTGGTCAATGTTTGAGTTAAGTCGGCTATGCCTAAACATGTAAGAAGACAACTAGAGACTGGAAGGAAGACTCATTGCGAGGCAACCGAGTATGGCAAAGAAGAGAATACGGGAACCCGATTGAAGGTGAGATGCATCCGAGTGAAGTATCACTCAAGTCAACTCAAGACAACCAAGTCTCAAGGTTGAAGTGATGGAAGAGTCATCAAATGATTGGAAGGCGACTCGAAGTCACGGTGGGAAGTTAAGAAAATGCAATCAAGTCAAGACAATCGAAAGAGATCCGTTTACGTAAATCAAGAGAATTACTTAAACAAGTAATACCTCCATATCGCCTTTCTTGAAGTGCTCAGTCCCGAAGCGTGCAAAAGGAATAAACCAATGGGAAGCACGCACCATGTCGAACTCAAAAGTCAAGAATCATTTATACGAGGAAATGGAAATTCCAAGGATCGCAACAAGACAAGCCAACGACCACAAGTGACTTTCAAAAATAAGCCTATCTCTTCAACGGGCAGATTTTTGAAAGATCACTATAAAAGGCTGAGGAATAACTCTGAGAGAAGGTTACCTGAACCACGAACATTCAAGCAAACATTTGAACTGTAACCTAATATATTCTCAAATCATTCAAGATCAATCCTCAAGCCTACATTACGAAGGAAATCAATCCAACACTCACTGTGAAGGAAAGATAAATTCAATCAGTTGAAGAGGAATTTTTGAAGAATCAAGGGGTCTACATTCCACGGAGGATTGTAGGAAGGTTCAAGGTCGAACCAGTCTCAAGTTGTTGGAGGGCTTCGTGATCAAATCCAAGAAGCTTGAGCAAGTGGGCTGTAGTAGCAAGGCAGCTGCCCTGTGAAGAAGCTGAGTCGCGAGAAGCTAGGCTGCGTGACAAGGCATCTCGCACTCGAGTCCCAAAGGATCAAGTCAATGTGTGATCAATACTTGTATCTGGATTTTGTTAACAACTCGTATATTGATCAATACTTAGTTGATTCCTCCAGGAGTTTGAGAATAGAGGAGTAGAAAAATTACCCCATCTTCGAACCTCTATAAAAACTTATTGTGTCATTTACATTTCAAAGACTTTAATTTCTCGCATCTTATTTTATCTGCTGATAAATCGCTACCCAATTGATAATCAATGAGTGCTAAAACCAAGTATTAAAACAAACTTAACCAAATTCAAGGGTGTTAAGTCTTAAAATTAAAAAAAAATCACAAAGTAGAGTTAAGTCTTTAGTCAAAACAATTGAGTTATTCTATCAACGGCTCGATCAGTCTGTTGAGTGACTAACTCTGCTAATTAACTAACTTAGTTGTCCATCAAGGACACAAATTTGTGAAGTATTAACTCGAATATTTAAAGGACTAATTTGAAAAGTTGGTAAGGTTTATTCAACCCCCTTCTAAACCTTACACTCACACCCCTCTTGGGACCTACAAGTGGTATCGGAGCGGTTGGTTCATTGAGCCTTCCGATCAAGTTCTTGAACTAGATCTCCAAATTTTTTCAAAGTCCTGTTTTAGTACTCGATCTCTCAAAACTCTTTTTACCAAAGAAAAGTTATTATCATGGAAGCAAATTTGACATGCATCCCTATGTTCACAATTGAAGAATTTGATGATTGGAAAATTCGTATGCAGGCTCATCTATCAAGCATTACATGATGAGATGTGGATAGTGATAGAGGATGGGCCTTTGCAAATTTTAAAAGTGAACACAATCAGAAGGAGAGCTGCGGTGAAGGTGAAGAGGATGTTGCTCCCGGACCAGCTATGGTTGAAAAACCAAGATTTGAATGGACAAATGATGACGGGAAAAGATATAACTTGGACAATGTGGCCAAGGACATTCTTTACAAAACCTGGACAAAGTTACGTTCAACAAACTCAAATCATGCAAAACGGCTAAAGAAATCTTGGACAAGCTAACATTGATTTGCGAAGGCTCAAAGCAAATCAAGGAAAATAAACTATCTGTTGTTGTACAAAAATTTGAAAATTTTAAAATGCTTGCGGGAGAGACCTTGGATCATTTGGATGCTCGGTTCACGAAATTACCAACGGGCTATCTCAGCCTTTGGGAAAAGAATATACAGAAGGAAATGTGTATGAAGATTCTAAGAAGTCTCCCAATTTGAATGGGAAATGAAGGTCATGGCACTAAGACATTCCATGGACCTATCCAAGATATCCAACCATGAGCTATTCTCGGATCTCAAAGCCTACGAATTTGAGGTGAGAAGAAAAGACCAGGAGGAGCAGTAGTGCCCAAAACAATGCTCTAATTGTTAAGGATTGCAAGAGAGCCGAGGTCAAAGAAGTCATTGACCAAGAGGAAATAGACTCGATGGTTAAAAGGTTTAACAAGTTCTTTAATAAGAACTACAAGAGAGGCAAGGGTGAATCCTCTAGAAGACACTCATCTCCCTCCAAGTCAAGGGAAGATAGGCCAACCAAGAGAGCGAGAACATCAAAAAGTTGAATATCAAAGGGCCGACAATCCAAGAATGGAAAGAGAAGGTGATCAAAAGGTTGAAAATCTATCTTTGGAACTACAGCAACCAGGTCACTATGCCATTGATTGCCCATATCCTGTAATCAACAAATACAGGAATGAAGAAGAAAGAAAGGTCTTTGGAGAAAGAAGACAAGAAAAGAAAAAGGCAATGTTGGCCGCCGAGATCAGCTGAGACAACCAAGTCAAGAGACACATCGATTGGAAGAGAGTAGTGAAACCGACTACTCAAGTGACGAAGAAGAAGCCTTTGATCTGTTTGATGGCCAAGGAACAAGACCAACCTGACCAAGAAGATGAAGTACACTCTAATTCGTCACACTTTCATTCTAGTGATCGTGACACACACAATTCATCACCCACTGATCTTTATGATTCATTAGGCAAAATGATGAAAGACTTTGAACACATTAAATCCTCACACACACTACTAAATGAGAAAAACAAAGATACTCAAGAACTAAAACTCACAAGTGACTAAGGAGCCGAGTACTCTAAGTCAAATAGCCGATGAGAATGAAAGTCAAAAGATCGAAAATGCTAAGCTAATAAGCGAGAGATAATGCTATAGAAAAGAGGGAAAATGACCTCAAAAATGTGATTGCCTCATTCACTAAGGCATCTAAATTATTGGATGATCTTATTATGAGTCAAAGAGAATGTGGAGACAAGACAGGGCTTAGGATTTAATTCCTCTGTGCTATGTCAAGCTCCAAAAGTGATTTTTGAAAAGGATCTTCAAGTAATGAAGTATCTCAAAAATCCAAAACTCTAAATGATGCACACACATTTATTCCAAAGCACAATCACAAGCAAACTGGCCTTGGTTATAAAGGAAAAGGAAAACAACGAGTTGAGTGTCTTTGAGAGGGCAGTGAGAAGAAATCCGGCCCGAGTTCCTCAAAGAACTCCAACAGAAATACTCTGAAAGAAGAAACAGAGCTACAAAAACCCTAGAAGTTCTATAAGTGAAACAAATATGAAGGGAATGGTAGAAAGTACCAAGCCAAGTGATTAGAATAATGTGAACTATCGACAAAGACCTATGGAATATAATCCCAAATGGCAAAGGCCAGAACTCAAGAAAGGCCATTTCAAAGGTATAAGAGCTTCCATCAAAGCACACATATGCACCTAGGCACTACACTCAGAGATATCACAACTACCCAAAGAAGGCAATTGCGAAAACACATACACAGCGCAGACAAAAGAGACAATTTTGTATGAACTAGAACCCCCAAGCGGTTTGCCAAAATTAATTATGATTATGGCATCGATAGATGGCAACCCCTTAGAGTCAAATCATTTGGCTATAGGTTGGTTGGATCATCTTACAATACTAACCCCTCGGGACCAGGCAAGTATGGGTACCTAAAACTTAATTTCCTTAATTGCGGGTTCAAGGAACAAGTGAAAGTGCCAAGGAACCTGGTACATGGATAGTGACTGTTCCGGACATATGACAGGAAACAAGAAAAACCTGGCAAAATTCAAGGAAGTCAGAGGTGCAAAAGTCATATTTGGAGGAAATGAAGCTTCAGGAGAAATAAGAGGCATTGGATCCATCAAGAAAAATGGATTAGAAATCACGGATGTTGCATATGTTGAAGGACTCAAATTCAATCTGCTAAGTATTAGCCAACTCGCGTGACAAAGGCTACAATGTTAGATTCAACATGGGTACATGCCAAATCAAGAACATCAATCCAATGAGGTTGTGTTGCAAGGATGCGACAAAAAAGAACATGTATGTCGTGTATTGGTCAACCGCAACACCAAGCACTGTCTGTTGGCAAAGAGCACAAATTGAATCAAGTTGGTCGGGTACAAGAAGCCGAGTCACCTGAATTTCAAAACAATTAACAAGCTTGCTAGAAGCAATCTTGTGGAAGGACTTCCAGACTCAGATACAAGAAGGAGAATATATGTGATGCATGTGGAAGGGAAAACAAATCAAATCATCATTCAAAGAAAAAAACATGTCCATCTTCAACAAGAATATCTGCTACATATGGATCTATTTGGTCCAAAGTTGAACCATCTAGCATAAGTGGGAAGAAATACACCTTAGTGGTAGTAGATGACTACTCAAGATATACATGGACAATATTCATGTGTAAGAAGAAAGAAACTCTGCAGAAACTACCACGGTGATGAAGAGGATTCAAAATGAGAAAAGTCAAACCATTATCAAAATAAGATCTGAGGAGGAACCGAGTTTGTCAATGGTATAATAACTCGTGATTGTATTGAAAATGGTATTGGTCATGAATTATCTCGGCAAAGGACTCCACATTGAGAATGGAGTTGTAGAAAGAAGTAATAGAACTCTCAAAGAAGCAACAAGGACCATGTTAGAAGAAGGGCTACCTAAAAGATTTTGTCAAGCAATAAACACAAAGATTTTATACTCAAAATAGATGCATGATAACAGACAACTGACAAAGACTCCCTATGAGATTTGGACAGGGAGAAAGCCAAATGTTGCATACTTTAGAATATTTGGATGCAAATGCTTCATCCATAACAATGACAAAGATAATTTAAAGGCTTTTGATGCTAAAGTTCGATGAAGGTATCTTCTTGGGATATTCAATTGAAAGCAAAGCCTACTGATTACTCAACAGGAGGATTATGGTTACGGAGGAATCCAGTCATGTGGTGTTTGATGAGCCAAATATAAATGGAGAAGACATTGAAGAGTCGGTGATAAGTCTGAATCAATCAACCATGCGAAGAATCCCTTCTTGTCAAGTTCGAAGGTGGAATTATAAACCCGGATGAAGATGAGATAGCCGAGTCTCAAAAACAATCGGAAAATCTCAGCCTAAATGAAGATGAGAGAGCTGATCAAAGCAACACAACAACCGCAAGACGATCGAATCCATCTAACTTACTCCAACCCGATGTAAGATGGCCGAGAGACCATCCACCTTAACTAGTCATTGGAGATGTAAGAGAAGATGTCAAAACAAGATCGAACTCAACAAGAAGCAATGTTTACCCGCTTCATCTCACAAATAGAGCCTAAGGATGTGTCACAAGCATTGGATAACACACATTGGATTCAAGCCATGCAAGGAGAGTGAATCGTTTGAAAGAAATAAAGTGTGGGAACTGGTTCAAAGACCTACCCATCAAAATGTTATTGGCACTAAATGGGTATTCGAAACAAGATGAATGAGGAAGATTCTGTGGTAAGAAACAAAGCAAGATTGGTAGCCAAAGGATATTGCCAAGAAGAAGGGATAGACTTTGATGAAACATTTGCTCTAGCAAGATTGGAAGCTATAAGGATGTTTTTCTTTTTATCAGCCCACAGAATTTTATTGTATATCAAATGGATATAAAGAGTGCATTCCTTAATGGTTTATTGGAAGAAGAAGTATATGTTGAACAACCTCCAGGATTTGAGCAGAAGACTCTTGGAGATAAGGTATACAAACTCAAGAAAGCTCTTTATGGATTGAAACAGGCACCCGAGCATGGTATGATACATTATCACAATTCCGACTAAGAATGGATTCACAAAAGGAAAAGTAGATAGAACACTCTTCAGAATTCAAGATAGGAAGAGCATCGCTTGTTCAAATATATGTGGATGACATCATTTTTGGATCCACAAACAAAGAGTGTGTGATAAATTCTCAAACCTCATGCAAAGCAAATTGAAATGAGCATGATGGGAGAGCTTCTGACATTCTTCCTTGGACTCCAAGTGAAACAAGTGAAGGATGGAACCTTTATAAGTCAAACAAAATACACCAGAGATTTAATGAAGAAATTTGGTATGGAAGAGAAGTCTTCAAAAAATACCAATGAATACATCGGTCAAAATGGACATGGATGCGGATGGCAAGCTTCTCGTAGATCAAACAAGATACTGAGCACTTATTGGATCATTGCTCTATCTTTGCCAGCGGGCGACATCACCTTTGTCGTAGGTGTATGTGCAAGATTTCAATCGCTCCAAAAGAAAGCCATATGATCCTGAGCCCAAGAGGATCTTGAGATATTTGAAAGGAAGCCAAGAAGTTGGCTTATGGTATCCAAAGGAAGGTGGATTCAAGCTTATTGGCTATTCGAGACTCGACTATCTATGGATGTAGAGTTGACAGAAGAGCACTCGGCACATGTCAAATGCTTGGAAATAGGCTAATTTCTGGTTTAGCAAAAAGCAAAATTCAATAGCCACCTCTACAAACGAGAATACATAGGCTGGGCAACATTTGTGCCCAAGTCCTATGGATGAGACAAAGGTGAGAGACTATGAAGTTGAAGAAAAGGAAATTCCAATCATGTGTGATAACACAAGTGCAATTGCAATCACTCAAAATCATGTGTTGCACTCAAGAACAAAGCATATCGATGTCAGATATCACTTCATAAGAGATCATGTTGAAAAGAAGGACATCGCCTTGGAATATATTTCAATGAGCAAGGCGGTTGGTGACATATTCACAAAACCATTATGTGAGTCAAGATTTGAAGAACTCAAGCATGAGTTAGGATTAATTGAGTGAGTTGACACTCGGAAGACTCAAAGAAAAGAAATGAAACACGAAAAGAGGAAAAAGAGTTGAACTCTTAAATCAGCTAAGTGAATCAGCCGTATCGGAAAGACAGATGTACCGAGTTAGTTGACAGCTGAGTATTTACATGCGAGGAGAGAAGAGTTAAATCAGCTAAGGGACAAGCTGAGTCATTTATGAGCAAAGTGACAAAAACGCATGATCGTTTTTACTAAGCGGGAATGTTTTTAAGAATGACGTCAAGATAATTATGACGTATAGGCAAAAGCCGCACACCAAGCTTATGATTGGATATAAATCTTTGCCGCATTAAATACGAGACATTAAATGCAAATCGGCGTGCAAGATCTAAGCCGTTGATTTTGATCACATTTCAAAACCACCCGCACGCCCTTTTATGAACCATACTTAAACCATTTTCGTCCGTTTCTCTCACACTTTACCAAAAGCGTTCATCTCTCTCTCGAAAGCAAAAGCAAAATTTTCTCTCAAAACCCTTTCAATCCTCGGATCATTTTCTAAAGTTTCGTTCAGTAAAATATTGAGAAATGGCATCCACTCATGATTTTGTCAAGCTAGGAAAGCAAATCCACACGGGTCTCACTTTGTGGATTTCGATGGTATGGTGAAACAGGGTCCGACGACACCCTAGTGAAGAAGATTTGAGAAATTGAAACGCCTGGGTGAAACCGTTTCGAGCGTTGGAGTTTCGATGACCTATGTGGAAGAGGTCGCACGATTCACGTGAACGCCGAGGTTCACGATGAGGGCATCAAGTCCTCTGTTCATGGAAAGGAGTTCATCATTCGCCAAGGATTTGGCGTAACACCGCTTGTTACAGCGGAAGGAGTGTCGGAAATCAATGAAGCGATGTTGACTGGCTATTGCTTGGAAGAAGTAGCTTGATCCGACTATCCGAGAAAGTAGTCTACACACGACTAATAAGAGGTCTTGAAGGAGGACTACCACAAATTGCTTTGGACATCGTTGTCAAATGCATAGATATCAAATTTGGCTTTGACCCGGTATCCAAAGAAAATTTGATCGTAATGGCTGCGATCATTGAAGAACAGAAAGTGAATGAGTTTGTCTCACATGGACTCTGCCGTAACGTTGGGAACAAATCCTTCAAGGAGGATGGAACGTTTGGAGGTTCCCTAGGATACGGCTGGTGATTGGCGGTGATGGAAATAAAAGGAGTCCCTCTTCGACATGGAAAGGAGTTCCATGTAAACAAGAAGATGTTAAGATCAAACCTTTCGGCGCACGAGAAGAGAGCCTACGCTAAGAGAGCGTCATACGAGTGAGGGGGAATCAGGTGACCAGAGATACTGTTTGTCTCCTCTCCTCCAAAGAAAAAGGTGCTCGCTCCGCACTGCTAAGAAGACCCCGCCTGCAGCAAAGAAAAAAGAAATCGCTCCCGCCCTGCAGTCGTGTCTCCCGCCCCTGCGGCCCGCAACGGAGAAGGAATCTCAAATACCTTCTCCGGTCATCAAGAAAAGGAGAAGCGATAAGCCAAGACGGCCGGCTCCTGGAAGAAAACAAAAGCACCGGCCCCAGCCGCCAAGACTCGAAGAAACCTTATCCGAACCATAAGCCCTCTCGGTACAAACAAAAAGAAGAAGAAGAATTTTCAAGCATTCCGAGCTTGAGAAACCGGGCCGAGTCACCACTCATTTGGAGAAGATACCGAGACTACTTGGAGAATTAGAGTCTCAGACGTGATCGATGAAACGGCCAAGTCTGCCGAGGTCGATCACAGAGGCAACCAAGACCCAAGATTGTAGAGAGCAGTGAGGAACAAGGAATGGCCGAGACAACCGAATCACTGTTGACGAGGTTGTTTCTCCACCTATAACAGAGGCTGCGAGGGTGTTGAGCAAACAAGTCTCGCTACCCTTAATCCCCCTCGGAAACGAGGGACAACAAGAGAATGATGAAGACGATGTAATCATGTACTCTCCATTGTATCCAAACATCCAAAATCGTCTGCGAGAGTGGAGAAAATGGAAGCTGAGCCTATCCAGTGCGGTTTGAAAATCCGAGTTCATTCCGAGGAAGAAGAACTCTTGGTTTCTTGAGGTGGACACAAGATCGCAAGCCCTTGATGAGGATAATTGCATCAATATACCGCAGATTCGAAAATAAACGAAAGCTAAAGCGGGCTAAAGCGGTGAGGGCAGAGGCACGTGAGAAGGCCAAAGATCGACCTCTCACTGGCACCACCGATCATACACACCCTCACCTTGACGCCCTATCGAAAGTGATGAGGATCTCGGACCTGTTCTTTGCCCCGGAAGAATTGCAAATGCGCAAGCAATGCAAGAGTCCGAATCCTACATGAGCAAAGAATGATGGAGTGACCAGGAGAGTCCTCCAAGTCACACTGAAATAGATCCTATGGGAGTGGTGCAAAGATATTGCCATCGTTGTTGCTGCCACCACTTCCCGACTCATTCGGAGGAAGGTGTTAAGGAAATGGCGATGAAACGGGATAGTGGGGACCCCAATGAGCCAACCCCTAATGAAGGTGTCTTACCACCGCCCCAACGGTGAATACTCAGTGGGAACAGCCGGAGTCCGAGACGCAGTGACCCCATTCCAAGTCACTCGGTGGTGTGCCCGGTGAGGGGAAACTCCCTCCACTACAAAGAAGGTCGGAGGATCTTTGCGGTGACTCCATAATGAATTTAGGAGGCGAAGTGGAGAAGGAACAATCTGAGAATACACAGCAAGTTGTCATGACGAGGCTCGAGGATTGTGGATCTCGGTGAAGTGCCAATCGCTTCCGCAGCTAATGACGCTTGATGCGGTTGAGGCACAAGAAGGAATCGCCCGGGAGTTAACACTGCAGGTGATGAAAATGTAATCCATGGAGTTGAGACTCCAATGGATGCCACCTCGAAGACCCCAATATAGCGACATGTCGAAAGGGATGTCAGGCCTCATTGCAGTTGAAGCTGCGGGGAGGTAATGAAGGCCAACGGGAGGTTGAGACTTCCGGGGTAGAGAAAGCGAAGCCTGAGAACATCCTCCCGCTATCATTGATCCATCGAGAAAAGGAGATAAGTGCTCTTCACGATTCCCAGGATAATCGATGTAACCTTTCGGGATCGGAATGAGACGATGAAGCCGAGTCATCCCCTCGCGGATCGATCCACGGACTCCGCCGAGGATGTTCCAACCACGAGTAAGTCGACCTCAAGACTACTCGCCAAACATTCAACTTTGATGTTGAGCCACCCATGGAAATCTCATCATCGTCCGATGACGCTTCGATAAGGCCGAGGACGGTCAACTCATTTGGAAAAACTAGCCGAGATCGAGGCCGCCGAAGACAGAACTGAGGCTCGGCAAGCTGGATCGACTTCACAATGGACCACAACAAACGAGTCCCGACGCAAGCTCCCAAGCAGCAGGTTTAACTCCACAAGGGACTTCACGAGCACCACTTATCATTGAACAAATTCCAGTTGACGTGATGATTCTTTCATAGAATCATTTTTTCTCTGGAAGGTACTCCGACCTCCCTGAAGAATCGAGACAAAGATCGCGAGCGCTTCCACTGATCCGATCTGTCATTCCATCGGACACCATTGTTCCAACTAACTATGACTTTGCTTTGCTTGCCGTCGCCACCAAAACATGAAGGAAATTTGAAGTTCGGGAGGTGTTCAAAGCCCTATTTGCCGAGATTGAACGGATGGAGAGGCACCAGGCCTCGCTGGACATGAGGTGGATAACAGGACGCCAACCTTACTGGCGATTTGAGAGGCATCATAGTCGGGGATCCGGGAGTGGTGGCAACAAAGAAGAAACAATGCGTGTGGAACAAGCTCGATATTTGTAACATTGTTCAACAAGTTGTTGGTCCGCGCGCCGAGAATGCCGATGCAAAGACAAAATTGCGAGCACATTGAACAAATGCATGAATCTCACACTCTCGAGATAAAGCGATGCGTGAGCAAAATAAGAACGAGCTCCCGCGTGTGGAAGAGAACATGGATCGAAAATTCGATCTCCTCATGGCTGAGATGAAGTTGGTAGCAAGCTGAATCCAACGCCACCCGCTCCGAGTTTTGTGCGGCTTACTCCGCAGCAGATTCGTAGAGAACTCAACTATCGGCCAGACTCGACTTCTTGCTTGCTAGCTTGTTTCAGGGTTCCTCTCTCCTTTGATGATGCCAAAAAGGGGAAAGAGGAATACCTAAAGGCGCGAAGGGATCTGAAGGCTGAGAAGGAGGAAGCAGATGTGAAGGGAAAGACAGTTGAGGAAGTAATAAGAGAGAAAAAGGGACGTCGTTGAGGGGAAGGTTCGAAAGATGTGACCTTGATGATTGCTAAAAACCCCCAACAAGGTCTTGTCACACGGCTTATATTATCAAAGCCAAACTCCCGGTGACTCGCCACTCCAACACTCACGATGTACCAATGGCTGAAAAGAGAAAGATAGTTGAAGCAGGGATAAAGGAAGTGGAAGGAAGGATGAATGCCGAATTATGGATATTCGAAACAACATGGAGGCATTCCAATGACAGACACACTATGCCATTTCGAGATCTTGAACTGAAGAGCAAGATCTCGTTGATGAATTCAAGACGCTCGCATCTCGAAGGTTATTTCGCAAACATGTCCATGGCTCAAGCCGGGATTTGTCTTGGGAAAAAGGTCTCACACTATGTGAAGAAAGTAATGCTGAGAAACCACAGCGATCACTCTGCTGGTCATTCAATTTGGGAAAAAGAAGGCCCAAAGACAATACACGCCCAGGTAGAGGAAGAAGCGTGGTCGAGGAAGAGGTTTCGGACCTTAACTCGCCCAAAAACATTGAGTACATAGATCCAGGCAAGAAAGGAGGGATCTTTGGTTTGGATTTGGCGAAATAGCTAACCCGCAAGTGGCAAAGAACAATCTTGAGTATGTTAAGCGAATTGAAGAAGAAAATAAAAGACAAACTCATTTGTGGGAGGAAAGACAAGAAAAACTAAGAAGAGATGAAGTCGCCGAGGGGGCGTATGAAAAAGAAGAAGGTGAAGATGAGAAAAAGAGAAAAATGTCGAGAAGATGACAGAGTGAAGAAGATAAAAGAAGGAGGCAAAGCGAAGGAGATGAAGTGTTGTTTTCCACCCATTCATGTATTTTACTATGTAAATAGACTTTATGTAAGTTTTCTCGTACATTGAATAAAATTATGCAACTTCTATACGTGAGTAGATATAGAACAACATAGTTAGTCTAAGCCCGTTTAAGCTCGATACAATTTTTTGGGCTTAAGCACGATACACTCTATGAACAGCTATGTAAAGAACAAGAATGTTCGATCAATAAAAGATCGATTATAAACATACATTATGTGGTTCTACATTTGTCCGTATATATCCTTCTTTGTTAAATAATTGTATGAATGTTTTAAGTTTTGGAATCATCAAAAAGGGGGAAATTGTTAGGAAATTATTTTGTAAGATTTTGATGAATACCATGTAAAACTTAGAATAGGAAGTTGGCACCCATTTTTGTTGTAAATTGCATTGTAATAGATAAATTGGGGTCAAGTGAGTTAAATCACCTATGCCTAAACATGTAAGAAGACAACCGGAGACTAGAAGGAAGACTCGCTGCGAGGCGGTGAGTATGGCAAAGAAGAGAAGACGGAACTCGATCAAGGTGCAAGCGAGATGCGGTGAGTGAAGTATCGGTCAAGTCAACTCAAGACGACCAAGTCTCGAGGTTGAAGTGACAAAAGAGTCATCAAATGATTGGAAGTCGACTCAAGTCACCTGGGAGGTTAAGAAAATGCGTCAAGTCAAGACAATCGAAAGAGATCCGTTGTACGTAAATCAAGAGAATTACTTAAACAAGTAATACCTCCATATGCGCTTTCTTGAAGTGCTCTCGGTCAGAAGCGTGCAAAACGAATAAACCAATGGGAAGCATCGCACCATCCGAACTCAAAAGTCAAGAATCATTCATACGAGGAAATGGAAATTCCAAGGATCGCAACAAGACAAGCCAATGACCACAAGTGACTTTCAAAAATAAGCCTATCTCTTCAACAGGCGATTTTTGAAAGATCACTATAAAAGGCCGAGGAATAACTCGAGAGAAGGTTACGAACCACGAACATTCAAGAAAACATTTGAATCAGTAACCTAAGATATTGTCAAATCATTCAAGATCAATCCTCAAGCCTACATTACGAAGGAAATCAATCCAACACTCACTTGTGAAGGAAAGATAACTTCAATCGAGTTGAAGAGGAAATTTTGAAGAATCAAGGGGTCTACATTCCACGGAGGATTGTAGGAAGGTTCAAGGTCGAACAGTCTCAAGTTGTTGGAGGGCTTCGTGATCAAATCCAAGAAGCTTGAGCAAGTAGGCTGTAGTAGTAAAAAGCGGTTGCCTGTGAAGAAGTTCGAGTCGCACGAGAAGCCAGTGCGTGACCAAGGCATATCCGATCGAGTCCCGAAGGATCAAGTTGTGTGATCACTTGTATCCGGATTGTTAACCACTGTATATTGATCAATACTTAGTGTATTCCTCCAGGAGTAGGAGAAGAGAGGAGTAGAAGAATTACCCCATCTTCGAACCTCTATAAAAACTTATTGTGTCATTTACATTTCAAGACTTTAATTTCGCATCTTATTTTATCTCACGATAAACCGCTTATCCAATTGATAATCAACTGAGTGCTAAAACCAAGTATTAAAACAAACTTAACCAAATTCAAGGGTGTTAAGTCTTCCAATAAAAACAAATCACGTAGTGTTAAGTCTTTAATAAAAACAGATTGAGTTATTCTATCAACGGCTCGAGTCAGTCTGTTGAGTGACTAACTCACGATTAACTAACTTAGTTGTCCATCAAGGTGACACAAATTTTGTGAAGTATTAACTCGAATATTTAAAAGGACTAATTTGAAAAGTTGGTAAGGTTTATTCAACCCCCCCTTCTAAACCTTACACTCACACCCCTTGGGACCTACACAATCTAAGGGTCAAAATAAATAGAACTATTTCTATTACATCTCATTAGTATACATATACATGCATGGTCCTTGATTCTTTTATTCTAATACATTGTAAAAATATACCCACACAAGCGTGGGCCTTTCGTGATCGAACGCCCTCCAATTACAATAAATGGAAAACCTCACCACCTAGTTTACTCTCAATGCGAAAATTTAAATAATTTACAAATAATTGAATAAGAGGCTCGCAGGCCCCAAAAACTCAAAGAAATTAAATACATCCAATCACATTGGTCATAGGCTCATGATCATCCTAAATAAATCATGCTAAAACATCCATCACAAGAATTTAAAGCATTTTAAATTTACAAAATTCTATGTGCCGATTTAATTTTGGGACAAAGCTTATTTTGATTATTTATAAAAACAGTTTTTAATAGTCCTGGAGTTAACAATTTAAATCCATAATGTGAATAATCAAAACTTGGAAATCTGTTCAAATTTCTTTTCAAATCACAGATTCAATAAACAATCTAATATGTTTATCAACCATTTTGAATTTAATATACATTACAACCAATGATCATATAATGTCCAAAACTCCAAATCTTCAAAACTATAAATAATGTGTGATTGAAAATCTGAAACTGGCTGCAACTTGAATATGTTTTTTTTTTTTTTTTGAGAAGAAGAAAATTGCATTTCATTAAGAATAAACACCACCAGGTACATCATTTTCAATAGCAGGTACATCAATTGCACAGAGAGCCTGAATACTAATAGGGATCCCCTGTTTCCAAAACATGTCTTCATTGGAGTGTTGAACATAGTGGGCTAAAGCATGGGCTACTTTGTTAGCGTTCCTACTCACATATAAGAATTTTTTGCAGTGAGCCATTTTAGCATAGTGAAGCACGTCTTCAATAATTAAGTCTCCATGCAGTTCAGGTGTGGATTTTCCATAGATACCATCTATAAGACATTTCGAGTCACTTTCCACTTGAAATCCACTGATCCCCTCTCTAAGTGCGCTTTGTACAGCAAATAATATGGCCACACCTTCAAGAATTGTGCTGCTGCCATCTATGTTTGTGCGTCTTGCTCCAGCTAGCACGACATCTCCTGTACTATCTCGAATGACAAAACCAAGCCCATTTGATCCATCCTTGAAAACTGCAACATCAGTGTTTATTTTCAGTTGGCCTGGCTCTGGAGGTTCCCACTTTTTATCCGTATGCATCTGTTGGTTTCTCAGAGCTATTTGATTGCAGTTCTGAAGTTCTACCATCATTCTTTGAGCACCATCCATTACTTCAAACATATCAAAATGTTTCTTCTCCATGCATACCAAGTTTCGACCGCACCATATCTTCCATGCAATCGTGGCTAGCAGTTCGGCATATTCAGCTGGTTTTTTATCTAACATGGTCCAAAAAAGTTTTTAAAGGAGCCGAAAGATGTGTCATTTAGGTCTAGTCTCAGTTTGCTCAAATACCAAATTGGTCTAATTATGCGACATTCTAAAAACAAGTGTGTTATTGTTTCCGAATCTCCCGCAAAGCTCACATATAGGATCAACATGGAGTCCACGTCTAATTAAGCCCGATTTCGTAGGGAGAGATTCTGTACAACAACGCCACAAAAATGTTTTACTTTCGGGATGATTCGGAGGTTCCACATTTGTTTCCAAGCCCCATTTAGTGTTCTTGCCGAGCTTTCTGGAGTGTTTTCTCCTCATGTGTTGTAATCCAGCGGTAGGCCGATCGAACCGTGAATATTCCCATTTTAGAGTGTATCCGGACTCTCTTGTCGATGGGTATCTTGTACTCAAGTGCATTCGTAGTATTTTATCCCGCGTCGATTTTGTCGAACATTTGTCGGATTTCTTGCCTTTTCCAAAGACCCAAAGTATCCCTGTCAATCAACTTATCAACCCAAGAATGTCGGGATTCTCTCATATGCTCCTTGTAGTCCCTCCAGTTGGTTAATTCCAATCCATTTATCTTGCGTTATCGAATCTGTTCCATTGCCAAGCCGCCACCCTACACCCTCGTTCGACTACAAATTTTGCATTCATTAAACTTCGCCAAAGAAAGCTTGGTCGGTATCCAATCCCGCTTTTGTTATCGAAGTTCTAGTGGTGGTACTTAGCTTGAGGAGACGAGTGATAGTGATTCCGGATTATTAAGTAATCGCCACACTTGTTTTGCCAATATTGCGGTATTAAACTGGTGAATTGAGCGTAAACCCATGCCTCCTTGTGCTTTTGATCTGGTTAAAGTCCCTGACTTACCCAAAGTGAATTTCTGGTCCGTTCGCTTCTATTTCCCCACCAAAATTGCTTTATTTTCTTCGATCTCTTGCCGGTATTTTGTGGAAGTAAGAAACAACTCATTATGTATGTAGGGATTGCTTGAATCACCGCTTTAATGAGGATTTCCTTTCTGCGCGTGAGAGGTCTCTTCTTTCCATCCTTGAGTTTCTCAGATACCCTTTCGAAAAATTTGAAAGATCGCTTTTTTGACTTACCAATAAGCGGGTAAGTTTAAGTATTTGCCATGGTTTTCTACCTCATTTACACCCATCCGTGTGCCAAGAATCTTCCTCGGTTCGTCACTTTAATATTAGCGCTTGTCATGATCTCGGATTTTTCCAAGTTAATCTCATTGACTCCGACATATCTTCATACATTTTGAGGATTTCTTTAATCGTATCCGTCTCTTGTGTTGTTGCTCTATAGAAGAGGATATTGTCGTCTGCAAAAAAGAGGTGCGAAACCAATGGGGCATTTCGAGCAACCTGGAAACCATGCATTTTTCCACTTTGTTCCGCCTTTTTGATAAGATGAGTGAAACCTCTCGCACATAATAAGAATAAATAGGGTGATAGAGGGTCTCCTTGTCGGAGTCCTCTTTCGGAACAAAGAAATCATAAGGTGATCCATTTATCAATAAGGAATACGAGACAAAAAGAACACATCGCATGATAAGATTAATCCAATTTACATGAAATCCAAGTCATCATCATTATTCTGCGAAGGAATGACCATTCCACTCTATCATACGCTTTACTCATATCGAGTTTTAGCGCACAATGACCAGATTTTACCTTTCGTTTTCTTTTTCTTGCTATGGAAAATTTCAAAAGCAGCCATCGCATTATCAGTAATTAAGCGATCGGGGATGAAAGCACTTTGGTTGGGCGAAATAATGTAGGGTAGACACTTTTTCAGCCTATTCGCAATTGTTTTGGTTAGGACTCTAAAAATCACATTACACGCCGATATGGGACGGAACTCTTTGGCCATTTCAGTTTTTTCACTTTGGGAATAAGAACAACAAAGGTTTGGTTTAAACCAGATGGGTCGTGGCCCTCGTTTAAAATTTTTAAGATTGTAGCAACAAAGTCATTTTGAATGATATGCCAAAATTTTTGATAAAAGAGGGGTGACACACCGTCGGGCCCGGGTGCTTTTGAGGGGTGCATTTGTTGTAAGGCTCGTAAATTTCCGCGAATGTGTAAGGTTCAAGAGAGCTTGATTCATGTCCGTTGTGATTGTTGGTTCCATATCGTTTAGTGCCATAGAGTTATCAGGTGGATGAGTACTATGAAAAATATTCTGGAAATACGCAACCATCTCTTTCGCAATATCTTCATCTGTTTCGTGCCATACCCCATCATTATCTTTAATCCGATCAATGGTATTGCGGTTTCTTCTTTGTGAAGCTTTTTGGTGAAAGAACCTTGTGTTTCGATCTCCTTCCTTTAACCACAGCGCACGTGATCGTTGTTGCCACATGATTTCCTCCAATTTGTACATCTCCTCGAGTTCTTTTTCAATGGTTTTGCCTCGACTGATGTTATCAGCCGATTGGTCACCCTTCTGGATTTTATCCAATCTCTCTGATAATGTTTTGATCTTCTCATTTATATTCCCAAACTCCAGCCTTTCCCATGATTTAAGCGAATCAGCACATCGCTTAATTTTAACGTCGATGTTCGCTGTGTGATCCATTGAGTTCCATGTTTGATTTATAATTTTTTCACAGTCCTTATGTTCAGTCCACATTCTTTCAAACCTGAATATCTTGCGGCGCTTTTTTCGATTTTGTGCGTATTTCTTGTGGGTTCCATCAAACTCGACAACGATTGGATTGTGGTCCGACTTGATTCGGAAGATATGTTTCACTCTGTAAAACGGGTGCATATTTTTCCATGTTTCAGTTGCTAAAGCTGTCCAATCTTTCTCGGATATTCTTTGCCCCGCTTGCCCATTCGCCCAAGTAAAGCAAGATCCTCGTATATCCCAAATCAACGAGGTAACATTCATCATTCGTCTCTTGAAAGGCCGTCAAACACGCTAACGACTTTGTGTTTCCTCCAACTTTTTCATGGAGCCATAGTATCTCATTAAAATCTCCAACACACAACCATGGTATGGTGTTATCAATAGCCATTGCTTTCATAAGCTCCCAGGTTCGCCATTTTTTATTATGATCTGCCCATCCATACACTCCTGAAAAAAGCCATTCTGAGTTCGTATAGTTCGCTGCAACCTGACAAGAAATATGATTCGTGGAAAATGATACCAATGAGAGGTCGAGGGGGTCTCTCCATAAAACACAAAGACCTCCCCGTTTATTCTTTCCTTCCCCTTCACAATCAACCGAAAAACATCCAACGTATCCAAACGAGCATGAATTTAAATGTGTTGGAATACTCAATATAAAGTTCTTATACCATATGAAAACTGTATTCAAAATTCCTTAATCACGAAAGGTACAGATATCAAGCATTTCGGTGTTTTTTTTTTATATTTATAAGAAACCACCGAACTTAGTTTATCCAAAAATAAATCGAATAAAACAATTTTATCGCACGTAAAAATTTGTTAAACAAATTTTAACAATTTAAAACATGCATAAAAACACACATAAACTTGTATAATCGCAAAACCGTGGCTCTGATACCACTGTTGAGTTCGCTATATCGTGGGGCTAAACGCAACGGAAATTTAAAATTTAAATCCAGCATACAATTATACATAAAAATAAAGCCCCCGATTCTCATAGCGATTTAACGATCGCGCATTTATACAAGTGGTAAAATAAGATTTAGGATCTTACCTAAAATTGCTTCCTTTTGAAGATGATGTAGAAGGAATCCAAATTCCTCACAGCAAGGTAAATCCTCGCAAACTCGCCAATAGAGATTGAAGCGCCTCCCCTCTAATTGAGTCCACCTCTTGGTTGTGACACCGAGATAAATTCTTCGCTAGTAGAGTTTACCACGTTTTCGAAATTGAAAAATAGAATAGAATTTAATTCCAACAATCAACTATTGTTAAAATTTGTAGATGAATAATTATTGGTTAATTACTCTCTACAAAATTTTGAAGAGAAAATAAGGTATTTTAAGAGAGAGAGAGAGAGACAGATTCTTATTCTTCAAAGACCGAGAGCCATAACTATTGAAGCCAAAAAACTCTCTGCAATATTATACCATTTGCCCATTTTATTCCCCTCTTCATCATGCATCCTTTTTCTGTTTTTGTTTTTTACTTTTTATTATAAAAGAAAACATGATGATGGTGTGCAAGGCTCAAGGCAAAAAGATGTGATATTAAAAGAATGTCTCAAAATGCATTTAGTGGCTCAAAAAACGTCACAACACATTCTATCAGCTATGTGTAATATTTTTTTTTAATTTTTTTTCTCTCTTAATCATATATATATATATATATATATATATATATATATATAAATCTCATTTATTATATTTCTCTTCAATTATTTAATGGGCTTCTACAATTAGGCCTACTAGATTAGGGTATGGGATTGGACTTTAAAGTCCAATTAATTAATTCTACTAATTAATTAATTAAATCCCAATTAATCAATTCAAATATTGATTAATTCTTTCTATTCCAATTATTTGGTTCCCTAATCAAATTAGATTTAATTAAATAATCAAATTATATAATTAAATATTTAATTCCATAATTGAATTAAATTAAAACCCAATTAATTAATCTATATCAATTAATTGCATCCAACCATTGGATTTTTCAATCTCAAAATGTCAACATCCAAAATTATGTGTGACCCTTTTAGGTTCACGACTAACTAGTAGTAGGCTTACAACTTTTGTAACTTTTCCAAAAGGAACTTTGTAATAATAATAATAACTTATTCAATTTATTAATCCAATTAATAAATATACTTGAAGTTAACTCTTTAATTTCAAGAACCTACAAATCATGGTAACACCTAGCAAGTAGCATGATTACCTAGTATTAGGTGAAATAGCGAGTAAACCTATTTCAATTGCAATTGCATACATGTACAATCCTTTCGACAACTAATTTCCTAATTAAATCTTAGGCATAGATTTATAAGTCGAACTCAATTGATTTAACGAAATTGATTTAATAACTGTGATTCCATTTCAAGTTCTTGTGATTCTTTTATGAATCAAATTCATCGTGCCTTGGCCAAGGTCTTTGAACCACAAACTATGAAAACACAGGAAATTCCCTTATTAAATGACAAGTGTCGAATTCTATGTTGGCCACACACAAACTTCCATGTATATCATTGCAATACCCATACCTCTTTGTGATTGTCAAGCAATCAAAAGATAAATCAAAGTATTGTAGGATATAAACAAGGTATAGTCGTGCCTCAAGTACGAGGATTATCATGTACTATTGCAATATAAAAAATTCTTATTCGACAATCAAAGCTTCTATCTAAGAATTTTCATTGGGTCATGTTCAGTGAACTTGTTCGCTAACAAGCACCCACATATGTGCATTTGTGTCTCAACACTGATGTTAGTGGAATGCAACATCCTCGTCTCATGATCATGCACCATATGTACAAGTCTTACGGGGTTATTTAATGTCCTATCTTGAAAAACCCATCGACTTGGAACAAATTTAAGATCAAAGCCTTAGAGACATGTTCCATGATCGCCATCAAATGCGCGACCAAGCCTCACAGCTTAAATTGATCTAAGGACTTTATCATATGTGCAAATATGTGATAAATGCAAAAGAACATAAGATAAAGAAACGCCTTTATATTATTATAATTTCCAATACAATTGTTTTACAAGTAGAATAAAATCCAATCTAATTGGAACGCCGGACATTCTACTCTAACATGAACTATATCTTATACTTCCTAACAATCTCACCAATTTGTATATGGTTGATTTATTATAAGTATTACTATATATAATCGTGTGTTGATTATTTATAAATTCAAATTCAAGAGACCTCCTACGAATAATTATGACCCCATGCACGCGCAATGATTAAAATAGATTAGATAAGTACAGGGAAAGCGACACGATGACATACACTTTTAAATTTTGAATTTGGTTTAGTCGAATACAAATTTTTAAAATTGATGTCGAATTTATAATTTGTTACTTTTAGCCATATAGGCCCCCACATCTTTGGACCTCCCGCCAACCTGTTGGGTGCCAAAAGGTGACTCAAGAAGCACTCGCTCGTCTTGGCCTCATTAATCAATTGGGTCTTCATCCAATCATATCTCTTGGATCAATCGGTCGTCTTGCGTTGTGTTGACTAACAGTCTCCTTGAGGCTCTTCATGCCTTACTCGAGACGGTGTTTCTCCGTCTCCACCACCTCACCTCCGGCTCGAACCAGTCATGAGGTTCAAGATCTACATGAAATTCTCGCATCGGTTTGCGAATAAAAACAAATCGAAAAACAAACTACAAAACATGAAATAACCACTAAACTTAGCGACAACATCCTCGTAGAGATGGATCTCAATCTCCTTGAAGTACAAAGATCCCGGCGAGACTAATAATCGGAAGAGAGCGCTCTCCCATATTGGTCAGCCCATGCACAGACTCCGAAAAGTCACGGTTTGATGAATCCACTCATGATGGTTCACTTTGTTGGGTTCGGTTATATCGCGGGCTAACGCAGCGGAAAATTAAAATTTAAATCATGCATACAATTATACATAAAATAAAGCCCCGATTATCATTGCGATTTAACGATCGCGCGTTTATACAAGTGGTAAAATAAGACTTAGGATCTTACCTAAAATTGCTTCCTTTTGAAGATGATGTAGAAGGAATCCAAATTCCTCACAACAGGTAAATCCGCAAACTCGCCAATAGAGATTCAAGCGCCTCTCCTCTAATTGAGTTCACCTCTTGGTTGTGACACCGAGATAAATTCTTCACTAGTAGAGTTTACCACGTTTTTGAAATTGAAAAACGGAGTAGAATTTATTTCAACAATCAACTATTGTTAAAATTTTGTAGATGAATAATTATTGGTTAATTATTCTCTACTAAAATCTTGAAGAGAAAAGTGGTGTATATTGAAGAGATAATGAGAGAGTTTACACCAAGAGTACAAATCAATATTAAGAAATCAAACTCTCAATCTCATTTGTGAAAACCGTATGTCTCACTTCTTCAACATCCGATTTTAAGGCTTATGTTTTAATCACTATCAAAAACATAATCATTGTCACAACTCAACCTTTTATTTAAAAATAAAAAGTTAAGTCATCCTTTGAAGTAAAAACATTTGGTTGGGTGGCACAAGTAAAAGTAAAGAAAAAGAATACCATAAACCCACATGGTCACATGCATGTATGAGTAATGTGATTTTTTATTTTGTTTTAAATTTTCTCTCTTAATCACATATATATATCCTATTATATATATATATATAAATAAATCTTATTTATTTTATTTCTCTTCAATTATCGATGGGCTTCTACAATTAGGCCTACTAGATTAGGGTATGGGATTGAACTTTAAAGTCCAATTAATTAATTCTACTAATTAATTAATTAAATCCTATTTAATCAATTCAAATATTGATTAATTCATTCTATTCCAAATATTTGATTCTCTAATCAAATTAGATTTAATTAAATAATCAAATTATATAATTAAATATTTAATTTCACAATTGAATTAAATTCAAAACTCGATTAATTAATCTTCATCAATTAATTGTATCCAACCATTGGATTTTTCAATCTCAAAATGTCAACATCCAAAATTATGTGTGACCCTTTTAGGTTCACGACTAACACTAGTAGTAGGCTTACAACTTTGTAACTTTCGAATAATAATAATTTATTCTATTTATTAATCCGAGTTAATAAATATACTTGAAGTTAACTCTTTAATTTCAAGAACCTACAAATCATGGTAACATTTAGCAAGTAGCATGATTACCTAGTATTAGGTGAAATAGCGAGTAAACCTATTTCAATTGCAATTGCATACATGTACGATCCTTTCGACAACTAATTTCCGATTAAATCTTGGGCATAGATTTATAAGTCGAACCCAATTGATTTAATAATCGTGATTCCATTTCAAGTTCTTGTGATTCTTTTATGAATCAAATTCATCATGCCTTGGCCGAGGTCTTTGAACCACAAACTATGAAAACAGGAAATTCCCTTATTAAATAGCAAGTATCGAATTCTATGTTGGCCACCCACAAACCTCTATGCATATCCCGCAATACCCAAAATACCTCTTTGTGATTGTCAATCAATCAAAAGATAAATCAAAGTATTGTAGGATATACACAAGGTATAGCCGTGCCTCACGCAGGATTAATCATGTACTATTGCAATATAAAAATTCTTATTCAACAATCAAAGCTTCTATCTAAGAATTTTCATTTGGTCATGTTCGTGAACTTGTTGTAACAAGCACCCACATATGTGCATTTGTGTCGCAACACCGATGTTAATGGAATGCAACATCCTCGTCTCATGAGCATGCACCATATGTACAAGTCTTACGGGGTTATTTAATGTCCTATCTTGAAAAACCCATCGACTTGGAACAAATTTAAGATCAAAGCCTTAGAGACATGTTCCATGATCGCCATCAAATGCGCGACCAAGCCTCACAGCTTAAATTGATCTAAGGACTTTATCATATGTGCAAATATGTGATAAATGCAAAAGAACATAAGATAAAGAAACGCCTTTATATTATTATAATTTCCAATACAATTGTTTTACAAGTAGAATAAAATCCAATCTAATTGGAACGCCGGACATTCTACTCTTACAGGAACTGTATCTTATACTTCCTAACAATCTCACCAATTTGTATATGGTTGATTTATTATAAGTATTACTATATATAAGTGTGTGTTGATTATTTATAAATTCAAAATCAAGAGACCTCCTACGAATAATTATGACCCCATGCACGCGCAATGATTAAAATAGATTAGATAAGTACAGGGGAAAGCCTGACACAGTGACATACACTTTTAAATTTTGAATTTGGTTTAGTCGAATACAAATTTTTAAAATTGATGTCGAATTTATAATTTGTTACTTTTAGCCATATAGACCCCCACATCTTTGGACCTCCCCCGGCCAACTGTTGGGTGCCAAAAGGTGACTCAAGAAGCACTCGCTCGTCTTGGCCTCGCAGACGAATTGGGTCTTCATCCAATCAGTCGTCTTGCGTTGTGTTGACTAACAGTCTCCTTGAGGCTCTTCATGCCTTACTCTGGAGACGGTGTTTCTCCGTCTCCACCACCTCACCTCACGGCTCGAACCGGTCGTCATGAGGTTCGAGATCTACATGAAATTCTGCATCGGTTTTGCGAATAAAAACAAATCGAAACAAACTACAAAACATGAAATAACCACTAAACTTAGCGACAACATCCTCGTAGAGATGGATCTCAATCTCCTTGAAGTACAAAGATCCCGGCGAGACTAATAATCGGAAGAGAGCGCTCCTCCCATATTGGTCTAGCCATGCACTGACTCAGAAAAGTCACGTTTGATGAATCCACTCATGATGGTTCACATTTGTTGGGTTCGCTATATCGCGGGGGCTAACGCAATGAAAATTAAAATTTAAATCATGCACAATTATACATAAAATAAAGCCCCCGATTATCGTAGCGATTTAACGATCGCGCGTTTATACAAGTGGTAAAATAAGACTTAGGATCTTACCTAAAATTGCTTCCTTTTGAAGATGATGTAGAAGGAATCCAAATTCCTCACAGCAGGGTAAATCCTCGCAAACTCGCCAATAGAGATTCAAGCGCCTCTCCTCTAATTGAGTTCACCTCTTGGTTGTGACACCGAGATAAATTCTTCACTAGTAGAGTTTACCACGTTTTCGAAATTGAAAACGGAGTAGAATTTAATTCCAACAATCAACTATTGTTAAAATTTTGTAGATGAATAATTATTGGTTAATTATTCTCTACTAAAATCTTGAAGAGAAAAGTGGTGTATATTGAAGAGATAATGAGAGAGTTTACACCAAGAGTACAAATCAATATTAAGAAATCAAACTCTCAATCTCACTGTGAAAACCGTATGTCTCACTTCTTCAACATCCAATTTTAAGGCTTATGTTTTAATCACTATCAAAAACATAATCATTGTCACAACTCAACCTTTTATTTAAAAATAAAAAGTTAAGTCATCCTTTGAAGTAAAAACATTTGGTTGGGTGGCACAAGTAAAAGTAAAGAAAAAGAATACCACAAACCCACATGGTCACATGCATGTATGAGTAATGTGATTTTTTATTTTGTTTTAAATTTTCTCTCTTAATCACATATATATATCCTATTATATATATATATATAAATAAATCTTATTTATTTTATTTCTCTTCAATTATCCGATGGGCTTCTACAATTAGGCCTACTAGATTAGGGTATGGGATTGAACTTTAAAGTCCAATTAATTAATTCTACTAATTAATTAATTAAATCCTATTTAATCAATTCAAATATTGATTAATTCATTCTATTCCAAATATTTGATTCTCTAATCAAATTAGATTTAATTAAATAATCAAATTATATAATTAAATATTTAATTTCACAATTGAATTAAATTCAAAACTCAATTAATTAATCTTCATCAATTAATTGTATCCAACCATTGGATTTTTCAATCTCAAAATGTCAACATCCAAAATTATGTGTGACCCTTTTAGGTTCACGACTAACACTAGTAGTAGGCTTACAACTTTGTAACTTTGAATAATAATAATTTATTCTATTTATTAATCCGATTAATAAATATACTTGAAGTTAACTCTTTAATTTCAAGAACCTACAAATCATGGTAACATTTAGCAAGTAGCATGATTACCTAGTATTAGGTGAAATAGCGAGTAAACCTATTTCAATTGCAATTGCATACATGTACGATCCTTTCGACAACTAATTTCCCGATTAAATCTTGGGCATAGATTTATAAGCCGAACCCAATTGATTTAATAATCGTGATTCCATTTCAAGTTCTTGTGATTCTTTTATGAATCAAATTCATCATGCCTTGGCCAAGGTCTTTGAACCACAAACTATGAAAACACAGAAATTCCCTTATTAAATAGCAAGTATCGAATTCTATGTTGGCCACCCACAAACCTCTATGCATATCCCGCAATACCCAAAATACCTCTTTGTGATTGTCAATCAATCAAAAGATAAATCAAAGTATTGTAGGATATACACAAGGTATAGCCGTGCCTCACGCACGAGGATTAATCATGTACTATTGCAATATAAAAATTCTTATTCAACAATCAAAGCTTCTATCTAAGAATTTTCATTTGGTCATGTTCAAAGTGAACTTGTTCGGTAACAAGCACCCACATATGTGCATTTGTGTCGCAACACCGATGTTAATGGAATGCAACATCCTCGTCTCATGAGCATGCACCATATGTACAAGTCTTACGGGGGTTATTTAATGTCCTATCTTGAAAAACCCATCGACTTGGAACAAATTTAAGATCAAAGCCTTAGAGACATGTTCCATGATCGCCATCAAACGCGACCAAGCCTCACAACTTAAATTGATCTAAGGACTTTATCATATGTGCAAATATGTTATAAATGCAAAAGAACATAAGATAAAGAAATGCCTTTATATTATTATAATTTCCAATAAAATTGTTTTACAAGTAGAATAAAATCCAATCTAATTGGAACGGACATTCTACTCTAACATGAACTATATCTTATACTTCCTAACAATCTCACCAATTTGTATATGGTTGATTTATTATAAGTATTACTATATATAAGTGTGTGTTGATTATTTATAAATTCAAAATCAAGAGACCTCCTACGAATAATTATGACCCCATGCACGCGCAATGATTAAAATAGATTAGATAAGTATAGGGGAAAGCCCGATCTGATGACATACACTTTTAAATTTTGAATTTGGTTTAGTCGAATACAAATTTTTAAAATTGATGTCGAATTTATAATTTGTTACTTTTAGCCATATAGGCCCCACATCTTTGGACCTCCCCGCCAACGATTTGGGTGCCAAAAGGTGACTCAAGAAGCACTCGCTCGTCTTGGCCTCGCAGACGAATTGGGTCTTCATCCAATCATATCTCTTGGATCAATCAGTCGTCTTGCGTTGTGTTGACTAACGCTCTCCTTGAGGCTCTTCATGCTACTTACTCGAGACGGTGTTTCTCCGTCTCCACCACTTCACCTCACTGGCTCGAACCAATCATGAGGTTCAATATCTACATGAAATTCTGCATAAGTTTCTGCGAACAAAAACAAATCAGAAACAAACTACAAAACATGAAGTAACCACTAAACTTTACCGACAACATCCTCGAGAGATGGATCTCAATCTCCTTGAAGTACAAAGATCCCAAAGAGACTAATCATCGGAAGAGAGCGCTCCTCCCATATTGGTCTAGCCCATGCACACTCAGAAAAGTCACAAGTTTGATCAATCCACTCATGATGGTTCACACTGTTGGGTTCGCTATATCGCGGGGCTAACGCAGCGGAAAATTTAAATTTAAATCATGCATACAATTATACATAAAATAAAGCCCCCGATTATCGTAGCGATTTAACGATCGCGCGTTTATACAAGTGGTAAAATAAGACTTAGGATCTTACCTAAAATTGCTTCCTTTTGAAGATGATGTAGAAGGAATCAAAATTCCTCACAAACAGGTAAATCCTCGCAAACTCGCCAATAGAGATTCAAGCGCCTCTCCTCTAATTGAGTTCACCTCTTGGTTGTGACAGAGATAAATTCTTCACTAGTAGAGTTTACCACGTTTTCGAAATTGAAAAACGGAATAGAATTTAATTCCAACAATCAACTATTGTTAAAATTTTGTAGATGAATAATTATTGGTTAATTATTCTCTACTAAAATCTTGAAGAGAAAAGTGTTGTATATTGAAGAGATAGTGAGAGAGTTTACACCAAGAGTACAAATCAATATTAAGAAATCAAACTCTCAATCTCATTGTGAAAACCGTATGTCTCACTTCTTCAACATCCATTTTAAGGCTTATGTTTTAATCACTATCAAAAACATAATCATTGTCACAACTCAACCTTTTATTTAAAAATAAAAAGTTAAGTCATCCTTTGAAGTAAAAACATTTGGTTGGGTGGCACAAGTAAAATTAAAGAAAAAGAATACCACAAACCCACATAGTCACATGCATGTATGAGTAATGTGATTTTTTATTTTGTTTAAATTTTTCTCTTAATCATATATATATATATATCCTATTATATATATATATATATAAATAAATCTTATTTATTTTATTTCTCTTCAATTATCTGATGGGCTTCTACAATTAGGCCTACTAGATTAGGGTATGGGATTGAACTTTAAAGTCCAATTAATTAATTCTACTAATTAATTAATTAAATCCTAATTAATCAATTCAAATATTGATTAATTCATTCTATTCCAATTATTTGATTCTCTAATCAAATTAGATTTAATTAAATAATCAAATTATATAATTAAATATTTAATTTCACAATTGAATTAAATTAAAATCTCAATTAATTAATCTTCATCAATTAATTGTATCCAACCATTGATTTTTCAATCTGAAAATGTCAACATCCAAAATTATGTGTGACCCTTTTAGGTTCACGACTAACACTAGTAGTAGGCTTACAACTTTGTAACTTTCGAATAATAATAATATATTCTATTTATTAATCCAATTAATAAATATACTTGAAGTTAACTCTTTAATTTCAAGAACCTACAAATCATGGTAACACCTAACAAGTAGCATGATTACCTAGTATTAGGTGAAATAGCGAGTAAACCTATTTCAATTGCAATTGCATACATGTACGATCCTTTCGACAACTAATTTCCCGATTAAATCTTGGGCATAGATTTATAAGTCGAACCCAATTGATTTAATAATTGTGATTCCATTTCAAGTTCTTGTGATTCTTTTATGAATCAAATTCATCGTGCCTTGGCCAAGGTCTTTGAACCACAAACTATGAAAACACAGGAAATTCCCTTATTAAATAGCAAGTGTCGAATTCTATGTTGGCCACCCACAAACCTCCATGCATATCCCCGCAATACCAAAATACCTCTTTGTGATTGTCAATCAATCAAAAGATAAATCAAAGTATTGTAGGATATACACAAGGTATAGTCGTGCCTCAAGTACGAGGATTAATCATGTACTATGGCAATATAAAAATTCTTATTCAACAATCAAAGCTTCTATCTAAGAATTTTCATTGGGTCATGTTCGATGAACTTGTTCGTAACAAGCACCCACATATGTGCATTTGTGTCGCAACACCGATGTTAATGGAATGCAACATCCTCGTCTCATGACCATGCACCATATGTACAAGTCTTACGGGGTTATTTAATGTCCTATCTTGAAAAACCCATCGACTTGGAACAAATTTAAGATCAAAGCCTTAGAGACATGTTCCATGATCGCCATCAAATGCGCGACCAAGCCTCACAAAGCCTTAAATTGATCTAAGGACTTTATCATATGTGCAAATATGTGATAAATGCAAAAGAACATAAGATAAAGAAATGCCTTTATATTATTATAATTTCCAATAAAATTGTTTTACAAGTAGAATAAAATCCAATCTAATTGGAACGCCGGATATTCTACTCTAACAGAACTGTATCTTATACTTCCTAACAATCTCACCAATTTGTATATGGTTGATTTATTATAAGTATTACTATATATAAGTGTGTGTTGATTATTTATAAATTCAAAATCAAGAGACCTCCTACGAATAATTATGACCCCATGCACGCGCAATGATTAAAATAGATTAGATAAGTATAGGGGAAAGCCCGACACCGTGACATACACTTTTAAATTTGGAATTTGGTTTAGTCGAATACAAATTTTTAAAATTGATGTCGAATTTATAATTTGTTACTTTTAGCCATATAGGCGCCACATCTTTGGACCTCCCGGCCAACTATTGGGTGCCAAAAGGTGACTCAAGAAGCACTCGCTCGTCTTGGCCTCGTAGTGAGATTTAATTGGGTCTTCATCCAATCATATCTCTTGGATCAATCGGTCGTCTTGCGTTGTGTTGACTAACGGTCTCCTTGAGGCTCTTCATGCCTTACTCGAGACGGTGTTTCTCCGTCTCCACCACCACCTCACCGGCTCGAACCACTCATGAGGTTCAGATCTACATGAAATTTTCGTGATCGGCCGCGAACAAAAACAAATCGTAAAAACAAACTACAAAACATGAAGTAACCACTAAACTTAGCCTGACAACATCCTCGTAGAGATGGATCTCAATCTCCTTGAAGTACAAAGATCCCAGGCGAGACTAATCATCAAGAGAGCGCTCCTCCCATATTGGTCTAGCCCATGCACACCCGAAAAGTCACAGTTTGATCAATCCACTCATGATGGTTCACACTTTTGGGTTCGCTATATCGCGGAGCTAACGCAGCGGAAAATTTAAATTTAAATCATGCATACAATTATACATAAAATAAAGCCCACGATTATCGTAGCGATTTAACGATTGCGCGTTTATACAAGTGGTAAAATAAGACTTAGGATCTTACCTAAAATTGCTTCCTTTTGAAGATGATGTAGAAGGAATCAAAATTCCTCACAAAGCAGGGTAAATCCGCAAACTCGCCAATAGAGATTCAAGCGCCTCTCCTCTAATTGAGTTCACCTCTTGGTTGTGACACCGAGATAAATTCTTCACTAGTAGATTTTACCACGTTTTCGAAATTGAAAAACGGAATAGAATTTAATTCCAACAATCAACTATTGTTAAAATTTTGTAGATGAATAATTATTGGTTAATTATTCTCTACTAAAATCTTGAAGAGAAAAGCGGTGTATATTGAAGAGATAATGAGAGAGTTTACACGAAGAGTACAAATCAATATTAAGAAATCAAACTCTCAATCTCACTGTGAAAACCGTATGTCTCACTTCTTCAACATCCAATTTTAAGGCTTATGTTTTAATCACTATCAAAAATATAATCATTGTCACAACTCAACCTTTTATTTAAAAATAAAAAGTTAAGTCATCCTTTGAAGTAAAAACATTTGGTTGGGTGGCACAAGTAAAAGTAAAGAAAAAGAATACCACAAACCCACATGGTCACATGCATGTATGAGTAATGTGATTTTTTATTTTGTTTTAAATTTTCTCTCTTAATCACATATATATATCCTATTATATATATATATAAATAAATCTTATTTATTTTATTTCTCTTCAATTATCTCGATGGGCTTCTACAATTAGGCCTACTAGATTAGGGTATGGGATTGAACTTTAAAGTCCAATTAATTAATTCTACTAATTAATTAATTAAATCCTATTTAATCAATTCAAATATTGATTAATTCATTCTATTCCAAATATTTGATTCTCTAATCAAATTAGATTTAATTAAATAATCAAATTATATAATTAAATATTTAATTTCACAATTGAATTAAATTCAAAACTCAATTAATTAATCTTCATCAATTAATTGTATCCAACCATTGGATTTTTCAATCTCAAAATGTCAACATCCAAAATTATGTGTGACCCTTTTAGGTTCACGACTAACACTAGTAGTAGGCTTACAACTTTGTAACTTTCGAATAATAATAATTTATTCTATTTATTAATCCAATTAATAAATATACTTGAAGTTAACTCTTTAATTTCAAGAACCTACAAATCATGGTAACACCTAGCAAGTAACATGATTACCTAGTATTAGGTGAAATAGCGAGTAAACTTATTTCAATTGCAATTGCATACATGTACGATCCTTTCGACAACTAATTTCCCGATTAAATCTTGGGCATAGATTTATAAGTCGAACCCAATTGATTTAATAACTGTGATTCCATTTCAAGTTCTTGTGATTCTTTTATGAATCAAATTCATCGTGCCTTGGCCAAGGTCTTTGAACCACAAACTATGAAAACACAGGAAATTCCCTTATTAAATAGCAAGTGTCGAATTCTATGTTGGCCACCCACAAACCTCCATGCATATCCCTGCAATACCCAAAATACCTCTTTGTGATTGTCAATCAATCAAAAGATAAATCAAAGTATTGTAGGATATACACAAGGTATAGTCGTGCCTCAAGTACGAGGATTAATCATGTACTATTGCAATATAAAAATTCTTATTCAACAATCAAAGCTTCTATCTAAGAATTTTCATTGGGTCATGCTCAGTGAACTTGTTCGCTAACAAGCACCCACATATGTTCATTTGTGTCGCAACACTGATGTTAATGGAATGCAACATCCTCGTCTCATGAGCATGCACCATATGTACAAGTCTTATGGGGTTATTTGATGTCCTATCTTGAAAAACCCATCGACTTGGAACAAATTTAAGATCAAAGCCTTAGAGACATGTTCCATGATCGCCATCAAATGCGCGACCATGCCTCATAGTTTAAATTGATCTAAGGACTTTATCATATGTGCAAATATGCGATAAATGCAAAAGAACATAAGATAAAGAAATGCCTTTATATATTATAATTTCCAATAAAATTGTTTTACAAGTAGAATAAAATCCAATCTAATCGAACGCCGGACATTTTACTCTAACAATCTCCCACTTGCCCTAGATCCAATTGCCCATGTATCTTAGGCCCATCTTTTCGAGATGTCCGTCAAATACCTTTTGTGATAAGGGCTTAGTTAGCGGGTCGCTATATTTTCTCTGCAAGCAACTCGATCCATAACAACATCGCCTCTACCAATGATCTCTCCGATCAGGTGGTATCGCCTCATTATATGCTTGGATCTTTGATGAGATCTTGGCTCTTATGCTTGCGCTTATAGCACCCGTTGTTGTCACAATAAATCATTATTGGATCAACAATGATGGAACTACACCCAACCTCGACGTAGTTTCATATCCAAACAGACCTCTTTTCTTTGCATCCGATGCGGCAATATATTGACTTCCGAGAGTGGAGTCTGCAGGTTGTTTCTTGTTTGGAACTTTTCCAACTAATTGCTCCCCATTCAAGATGAATATATATCCGGACATGGACTTGGAGTCGTCTTTATCGATCGAAACTAGAATCGGTGAACCCTTCTAGTTTTAGCTTTCCACGCCATATATCAAAAACATATCCTTAGTTCTTCTTAAGTACTTAAGGATCATCTTAACGCCTTCCAGTGTTCATCACCGGATTGGTCGATATCTTCTCGTGACACTCAAAGCATGTGCGACATCGGGCCTAGTACATAACATTGCGTATATTATGCTTCCAATAGCGGATGCATAAGGTATGCGAGACATTCTTTCTCTTTCTTGGTGTCTTAGGAGACATAGCTTTAGAAAGTGAAGCACCATGACTCATAGGTAGGTATCCTCGTTTGGATTCCTCCATACTAAACCTTTTTAGTACTTTGTCTATGTACATTGATCGGGATAAACCGATCATCTTTTGTGACCTATCTCTATAGATCTTTATCCCTAAGATAAAAGATGCTTCTCCCAAGTCCTTCATGGAGAATCTGTTTAGACAACCAAGTCTAGTTGATTGTAACATACCTACATCATTTCCAATGAGTAGAATGTCATCAACATAGAGCACAACAAATGCAATCGCACTCCCACTAACCTTCTTATACACACATGGTTCATCCGGATTTTTATGAAAATCAAATGTTTTTATCGTTTCATCAAATCGAATGTTCCAAATCCTAGAAGATCGTTTGAGTCCATAAATGGATCTCTGGAGTTTACAAACATTTTGCTCGCTTCCATTGGATATGAATCCTCTCGTTGCTTCATATAGATCTCTTCTTTAATGTTTCCATTAAGAAAAGCGTCTTCTTCACATCCATTTGCCATATCTCATAGTCATAATATCCGATATGGCTAGCAAGATCCGAATGGATTTAAGCATCGCTACTAGTGAAAAGGTCTCATCATAATCAACTCCTTGTTTTTTAGTATAACCTTTTGCAACCAAACGTGCTTTAAAGGTCGCCACCTCTCCATCTACTCCAAGCTTTCGCTTGTAGACCCATTTGCAACCAATGGGAACAATTCCATGTGGTGGGTCCACCAAGGTCCACACCTTGTTGGAGTACATGGAGTCAATTTCTGACTGCATTGCTTCTTTCCATTTATTTGAGTCGATGTCTGACATCGCCTCTTCATAGCTTCTTGGATCATTATCCAAAAGGAGTCTCTCTTCTTTTTTATCTAATAAAAGGTTTAGCCTCTCAGGCGCCTTTGAAACCCTTATGGATTTTCGAAGAGGTTGTGCTTTAGATGGTCCGGTTTCACTGGTGCATTATCTCATGGCAACATTTGGGAAATTTCGTGGTTCTTGAACTTCTTCAAGTTCTCCATCGCTTCGCCACTCCTCCGAGAAAGAAATTCTTCTTCAAGGAAAGTAGCATTCCTCGAAACAAAACCTTTTGTTCCGAAGGATCATGGAAATAGTATCCTATAGACTCTCTTGGATACCCCACAAATTTACATAAGATGGATCACATATCCAACTTATCTCCCACTTGTTGTTTTACATAAGCAAAGACACCCCCATACTTTGAGGTATTTGTAGGAGGGTGTCGTAGGTCCCAAGGGGTGTAAGTGTAAGGTTTAGAAGGGGGTTGAATAAACCTTACCAAATTTTCGATTTAGGCCTTTTAAATCTACAGAGTTCTACACACTGTGTCCTCGATGGACAATCGAATTAGTCACTCAAGAGAGTTAATCTCTCAAAGCACTCAAATTGAGTCATTGTTAGTAGAGTAACTCATTTGTTGGCTATAATTTGACTCATTTGTGGTTTTGTTTTCAATGGAAGACTTAACACCCTTAAGTTTGATTAAGCAAGTTTTTACACTTGATTTAGTACTTATAGATTATCAAATGGATAGCAAATTTATCAAACAGATATAAGCAATTAAAAGTGCGTAAATTTAAATCTTTGAAATGTAAATGACACAAAGAAAGTTTTTATAGAGGTTCAAGATGGGGTAATTCTTCTACTCCTCTCTTCTCCAACTCCCCGGAGGAATCCACTAAGTAATGATCGAGTTTACAAAGTGGTAACAGTCCGGATACAAGTCTTGATCACAACAAGCCGACTTGATCCTTTGGGACTCACCGAGACGCCTTGATCACTCGGTGGCTTCTCACGACTCAGCCTTCTTCACAGGCGTTTTGCCTTGCTACTACAAACACTTGCTCAAGCACTTTGGATTTGATCACGAAGCCCTCCAAAAGCTTAAGACTTGGTTCATCCTTGAACCTTTCTACAATCCTTCTTGGAATGTAGACCCCTTGTTTTCAGTATTTTCCTCTTCAATCGATTGAAGTTCTCTTCCTTCACAAGGTAAGTGTTGGATTGATGTACTTGAGATGTAGGCTTGAGGATTGAGATTGTTTCAGCTTATTGATAAGTTTGTATATCTCACGTGTGTCATTCATCCTCTTCTCAAACAAACTCCTCGGCCTTTTATAGTGAACTTTCAAAAATTTGCCCGTTGAAGAGATAGGCTCATTTTTGAAAATCACTTTGATCGTTGGTATGCGCTTCTTGGAATTGCCATTTCCTCGTATGAAATGTTTTATCACCTTTTCGAGTTCGACACGGTGTAGTGCTTCCCATTGGTTCATTTCTTTTGCACGCTTCTGGGATCGAGCACTCCAAGAAAGGTAGTATGGAGATATTACTTGTTTAAGTAAATCTCTTGATTTTCGGCAACGGTTCTTTTACAGATTATCTCGACTTGACCGCATTTCCTCGCTTTCCCAGGTGACTTAGAGTCGCCTTCCAATCATTGGATGACTCTTCGTCACTTGACTTGAGACTTGGCTTTCTTGAGTTGACTTGACCGATGTTCCACTCGCTTGCATCTCACTGCTTCTTGATCGAGTTCCTGTCGCTTTTTCTTTGTTGTACTCACTGCCTCACACAGAGTTTTCCTTCAAGCCTACAGCTTGTCTTCTTGCAAGTTGGAGCGTAGCCGACTTAACTCGCCTTGGCCACTCTAATTGTTACAATACATTTCAAAGCAAGAATTGGGGAGCCAACTTTCTATTCTAAGTTTTACATGGCATTCATCAAAATCTAAACAATAGAATTCCTAACAATTTCCCCTTTTTGATGATGCCAAAACTTAAATCATACAAAGATGCAAATAACAAAGATACATACAGATAGTGTATTGACATAGAATGTATGCACATAATCAATCTTTTTATTGATCATATCATTCTTGTACTTAACAACTGTTTACAAGGTGTATCGAGTATGTAATTGTCAAAAAAATTTAGCATTATTACGAAGACTTACATTGTATGTATTTACATATAAAATACACGAAGGGTTGGACAAAGAACACTTCATCTCCTTTTGTCTCCTTCTTTCATCTTGATCAAGATCTTCTTCTCTTCTTCTCTTCTTCTCGTCATCACCGCCTTCTTTTTTTTCTCATATGCCTTCCTGGCGCCTTCATCTTTCCTTATTCTTTCCTGTCGTCTCTCCCGCCATAGCCGAGTTTGTCTCTTGTTTTCTTCTTCTATCCTTTTTGCATACTCGGCGTTGGTTTTAGCCACTTGCAAGTTCGCCACATGGTCAAGCCCAGCCCAAGAGATCCCTCCTTTCTTTCCCGGATCTACGTATTCAATATTCTTGGGCGAGGCCAGGTCCAAGCTTCTTCCTCCACCGCCGCTTCTTCCTCTACCTCGGGCGTATCTTCGATCGGGCCTTCTTCTTTCCAAACTGAGTGCAGCTGAGTGGAGTGAGCAGAGGATCACGGTTGTCTCATTGCCTCGTCGCCTTCTTCACATAATGTGAGACCCTTTTCCCAAGACAGTCCCAAGCTTGAGCCAAGGACATATTTGCAAAATAACCTTCGATTCGAGCGTTTTGAATTCGCCAACCGATCTTCGCTCTGTCCCGACATCGAAATGGCATACGTGTCTCGCAACCGGAATGCCTCCGTGTTCTTTCAAAATGTTCATCACCCTGGCATCCATTCTTCCTTCCACCTCCTTCATCCCTCGCTTCAATTTCTTTTTCTTCTCACCATAGATACAAAGAGTGTTGGAGTGGCAGAGTCACGGGAGTTTGCTACTTATAATGTCACCGTGACAGACCCCGTTGGGGGTTTGTGCAATCATCAAGGTCATATTCTTTGATCCTTCCTCCTCGCCAGATTTTCCTTTCTTCGATTTCAAAATTTCCTCGGTGATTTTCCCTTCTCATTGTTCCCTTGTCACCGCTTCCTTTCTTTTCAAACTTGAGATTTTTTTCGCTTTAAGGTATTCCTCTTCCCCTTTTTGGCATCATCAAAGGATAGAGGAACCCTGTGGAACATGCTGGCAAGCATGAAGTCGAAGTCTTCGATGGTTGAATTTTGCTTCAAGTCGCTGCGTTGTATGCCGCACGGAATTCGCATCGAGTAGCGTTGGATTCTCAACAAATCACTTCATCTCACCCATGAGAAGGCTGAATTTTCTTGTCATGTGTTCTTCCAAACGTCGTATATCATTTGCATTTCGCTCACGCAGCAGCCTTGATCTCGGGCGGTGTGAGCTTCGTGCATATGGTCAATGTGTTCCCGCAGCCTTTTGCATCAACATTTTTGACTCTCCACACCAAAGCAGACTTGTTGAATAATTGTCTCAAGTATCTCACCTGTTGCTCCACACGCATTGATTCTGCTTTGTTGCCACCATTCCCTTATCCTCGACCGTGATGCCTCTCAAGTCACCGTAAGGTTGGCATCTCTGTTGTCCAGCGCACATCCAAGGAGGCCTCGATGCCTCTCCATCTTTTCAACTTCAAGAAAGAGTGCCTTGAACACTTCTCGCATTTGGTGATTCTTCAATTGCGGTGATGGCCATACAAACGTCGAAATCAAGCTACTGAACAATGGTGCCGAGTGAAAACAGAGCTGGTCCGTGATAGCGTGCTTGCTCATTTTTCGACTCTTCGTGGAGTTCTCGTATCTCCGGTGAGAAAGGGAAAGATTCCACAAAGGATTCATCACCGCCATCCGGGATTTGTTCGATGATAAGCGGTGGGCGTGAAGTTCTTTTTGGGAATCGATCCAACAGAGCTTGAGGAGCCGGAGCAGTGGTCACCGGTTCACTGGGTTTTGTGGTGCGATGAGACTCGCTTGCCGAGCCTCGGCTATCTTAATGCCTTCGTTGGTCTCAATGATTTCTCCTTTTGAGTAGAGGTCCTCGGCCTTATCGGAAGCGTCATCGGACGATGATGAGATTTCCATTGGTGGCTCATCATCAAAATTAAAGGTCCGACGAGTAGTCTTGGGATCGACTTGCTCGTGCCTGGAACATCCGCGGTGAGTCTTTTGGATTTGTCATGGGGTTGACTCGGCTTCTTCTTCGCCTTTCGATCCCGAGTAAAGGTGACATCGTGGTTGTCCGGGAATCATGAAGTGCGCCGATCTCCTTTTCGGATGGATCGATGGTTGCGTGAGGGATGTTCTCTACTCAACACTGTGTTACCCCGGGAAGTCTCAACCTCCCGTGGCCTTCATTTCCTCCAATAGTCTCTCTATCACGCGAGGCCTTGGTCTTCCCTTTCGACGATGTCACTGCCTTAGGGTCTTCTACAAGTGGCATCCATTGGAGTCTCAACCCCATGGATTGCGCTTTCATCGCCCAGTGTTAACTCCGTGGTCGTTCCTTCGTGCCTCTCGATCGCATCGCAGCGGCGTCATTAGCCTTCTTCGAGCGGTGGCACCTCACCGAGACAGTCTCAATCGCCCGAGCTTCGTTGATGGCAACTTCTTTGTTTTTCTTGTGTTTGAGTGTTCTTTGCTTCGCCTCCTACATTCTTTTTGTGGAGTCATCTGCAGATCCTCCGACCTTGCCGCAGGTGGAGGAGTTTCCCTCACCGGGCGCACCACCGGTGAGTGACTTGGAGTGGGGTTACTCGTCTCCAAACTCCCGGCCGTTGCAATTGATGGTTCACCGTTGGGGCGGGTGGTGGCACACCTTCAATAGGGGTTGGCTCGACCGGGGTCCCCACTAGCCCCATTTTCATCGCCATTTCCTTATCGCTTTCTTCTTCCGAGTTAGTCAGGGAAGTGGTAGCAAAGAATATCGGTGGCTATTCTTTGAACCACTCCCATTGGATCGATTTTTGTGTTCGAGGACTCTCCTGGTCCCTCCATCGTCTTTGCTCGTGAAGGATTCTTGATTCGTGCAATGCTTGCCTTTGCATTTGCAATTCTTCCGGGCAAAGAAGCATTCTCGTGTTCCTCATCACTTTCGTGAGAAGACATCAAGGAGAGGATGGAAGTGTTCTGTGGGTGCCGGAGATAGGGCGATGCTTGCCTTCTCGCGTGCTTCCGCTTCTTCTTCAGCCTTGCTTTTCTCTCTCCTTGTCCTTGTAGATCTGCAGAATATCCATGCGCTTGTCTTCATCTGAGCCGGGAGCACATAGATAATCCAAGGAAATTTAGCGCTTCCTCTTCTTCTTCTATGAATTCAGCCGTTGAACTGTTCTCGACTTGCTCGCCTTCATTTTTTCCACTCACGCAGACGATTTTGGATGTCCGGGTAAGGTGGAGATAGGATCATTACATCACTATCCGCTTGGGCCTGGTTCTTTTGTGCTTCACCATTGTATGAGCTACTGTTTGTGTCTTCGGTTGCTCTCTCACGATCACCTTCACAGACTTTTTGTTTCATCAATTACATCCGGAGACTCTACTTCTCCAAAGAGTCTCCCAGATTTTTGCGCTTAGCCGAGTAGCCGACACTGGTTTCTCCTATTCGGATTGCTTTACAAGTCTTCTACGTCTCTTAGTTTGTACCGCAGGGATTTCTGTTCGAGACGGTGTCCTCTCGAGTCTTGGGCGGCCGGGGCCGGTGCTTGTGTTTGTTTCGAGGAGCCGCCGCCCAGGTTTGTCGATCTCCTCTTTTTGACGATCGAGAAGGAATTTGTGAGTCCTTCTCGACCGCCGCCGCAGAGGCAGTGACACGGCCGGGGCGGCAGTGTGACACGCCGGGGGGTGTGACACTACGGCAGGGGCGGGCCGCAGGGGGTGAGCATGTTTGATTTTCTTTGCCGCAGGGGCGCAGACTTCTTGGTAGCCGCAGGGCAGCTTTCTTCTTGGTTGGAGAGGAGGCAATGTGTCTTCGGGGTCACCGATTCCCCTCACCGTGTCGCCTCTCTTGGCGTACGCCGCTTCTCGAGCACCGAAAGATTAGCTCAACATCCTCTTGTTAACATGGAAGGCCTTCCCATGTCTAAGAGGTACTCCTTTCACCTCCAATAGCCGCCAATCACCGTGCCATATCCCAGATCCTCCAAATGACCCATCTTCTTTGAAGGACTTGTTCCCCACGCTCGGGCAGAGTCTCCATTGTGAGATAAACTCAGCCCATTTATCTTCTTTTCTTCGATTATTGCAGCCATCACAATCAATTTTGCCTTTTGGTTGCTTGGTCAAAGCCGCCAAATTTGATGTCGATACACTTGGCAACAATATCCAACAATTTGTGATAATCCTCCTTTCATCTTCTTGTTTGTCTTTGGTATATTATTTTGTCAAAGAACGCGGACTTGGCTATTTTTTTCCATGCGTCAGCCCAAGTTTACATCGCCTTCCTTAATTTGATTTGCTCCTTCACGATAGTGAGCAATATTCACCAAATCTCGCGTTGATAGTCACCGCTTTCCCGTGACAGATGACTTGATTCCTTCATCGTGAATCTCAAAGATTCACGTAGAATTGTGCGACCTCCTCCACGTAGGTCATAGGATACCCAAATGTTAGAAACGTTTTGGCCCCGACGCTTTCTAACTTCTCCGCGATTTTCTTCACCAGGGTGTCGCTTCGGACCCCGCTTCACCATTCCGTTAAAACCACGGTCGAACCGGTGTGGATTTGTTTTCCCAACTTGGTAAAGTCATACGTTGGTGCCATTTTCTAATAATTTCAAAGAAAAGTTCAGTAAATTTGATTTGAAGGTTGATAGGGTTTCGAGAGTATTTGCCTTTGCTTTTCGAGAGAGATTGAACAGCTTTTTAGAAGTGTGAGAGAGAAACGGACGAAAAATGGTTTAAATATGGTTTATGAAAGGACGTGCAGACGGTTTTTGAATCGTGATCGAAATCAACGGCTTGGATTTCGCGACGCATATTGAGCATTTCATGTCTCGTATTTAATGCGGCAAAGATTTATATCCAATCATAGGCTTGGTGTGCACTTTATGTCCGCATACACATCATCATTATGTCGACGTGTCTCTTAAAACATTCCCGCTTAAGTCAAAAACGATCGCGTTTTTGTCACTTTGCTCATAAGTTATTCAGCTTATCTCTTAGCCGATTTAACTCGCTTCTCACATTTCTCTTCTTAGTGACTCAGCCTATCACTGACTTGGTATAGTGACTTTTCCGATACAAATTGATTTATCGAGCTAATTTTTGTTTTCACTCTTTTTCACCTTCTATCCTGTTCCATTTCTTTTCTTTGATTCTTTCGTGTCTCGCCTTAGCTCAATTAGCCCCAACTCATGTTTGAGTTCTTCAAATCTTGACTCACATAATGGTTTTGTGAAGATGTCCTAGTTGTTTGTCGCTTGAGATATATTCCAAGATAATGTCCTTCTTTTCAACATGATCTCTTATGAAATGATATCCGACATCTATATGTTTTGTTCTTGAGTGCAACACAGATTTTGAGTGATTGCAATTGCACTTGTGTTATCACACATGATTGGAATTTCTTTTTCTTCAATTTCATAATCTCTCACTGATGTCTCATCCATAGGACTTGGGCACAACTTGTTTGCCCGCAGCCTATGTATTTCGCCTCACCATTTGTAGAAGTGGCTATTGAGTTTTGCTTCTTGCTAAACCAGAAATTAACTGTTTCCAAGCATTTGACATGTGCCTCAAGTACTTTTCTCGCCCACTCGCATCCAAAGATAGTCGTAGTCTCAATAGCCAATTAGCTTGAATCCACCTTCCTTTCGATACCATAGCCCTACTTCTTGGTTTCCTTTTAAGTATCTCAATATTCTCTTAGATGCAAAGTCATATGGCTTTCTTGGAGCAGATTGAAATCTTGCACATACACCTACAAAGAAAGGTGATGTCCGGCTCGCTATTTGTGAGATAGAGCAAAGTTGATCCAATAAGTGCTCAGATCTTGTTTGATCTAAGTGCTTGCCATCCGCATCCATGTCCATTTTGATCGATGTGTTCATTGGTATTTTTACGTAAGACTTCTCCTCCATACCAAATTTCTTCATTAAATCTCTCGGTGTATTTTGTTTGACTTATGAAGGTTCCATCATTCAAATTGCTTTCACTTGAAGTCCAAGGAAGAATGTCGCCTCTCCCATCATGCTCATTTCAAATTTACTTTGCATGAGGTTTGAGAATTTTTCACATGACTCTTTGTTAGTGGATCCAAAAATGATGTCATCCACATATATTTGAACAAGCAAGATACTCTTCTTGTCTTGAATTTCAAAAGTGTTCTATCTACTTTTCCTTTAGTGAATCCATTTCGATTAGGAATTGTGACAGGTATCATACCATGCTCGGGTGCCTGTTTCAATCCATACGTGGCTTGAGTTTCTACACTTTGTCTCCAAGAGTCTTCTCGCTCAAATCCTCGGAGGTTGTTCAACATACACTTCTTCTTCCAATAATCCATTTAGGAATGCACTTTTTACATCCATTTGATATACAATGAAATTTTTGTGAGTCGTGATAGGCAAGAAACATCCTTATAGCTTCCAATCTTGCTACAGAGCAAATGTTTCATCAAAATCTATTCCTTCTTCTTGGCAATATCCTTTGGCTACCAGCCTTGCTTTGTTTCTTACCACGTAACCTTCCTCGCTCATCTTATTTCGAATACCCATTTGGTTCCAATAACATTTTGATGTATGGGTCTTTGTACTAATTCCCATACTTTATTTCTCTCAAACCGATTCAGACTCTTCTTGCATAGCTTGAATCCAATGTGTGTCATCCAATGCTTGTGACACATCTTTGGGCTCTATTCGCGAGATGAAGCATGTGAACATTGCTTCTTGTTGAGTTCTCGATCTTGTCTTGACACCTTCTCTCATGTCTCCAATGACAAGATCTGGTGGATGGTCTCTCAGCCATCTTACGTCAAGGTTGAAGTAAGTTAGCCGATTCGGGCCGACGGTACCGTGTGTTGCGCGGGTCGCTCTCTTCGTGATCACTCACCACCGCAGATTTTCCACCGCTTTTGAGATTGGCTATCTCATCTTCTTCTCAATTGATAATCCTCGCCTACCTTCAAAGATAGGGACTCTTCGTAAGGTTGGATGATTCAACTTATCACCGACTCTTCAATGTCTTCCCATTTACATTCGCTCATCGAATACTACATGAATGGATTCTTCTTCAGAACCATAGTTCTTTTGTTGAGTATTCTCAGAGGCTTTGCTTTCACCGAGTATCCTAAGAAGATACCCTCATCGCCTTTAGCATCAAAAGCCTTTAGGTTGTCTTTGCCATTATTGTGGATGAAGCATTTACATCCAAATATCCCGAAATATGCAACATTTGGTTTTCTTCCACCCGATCTCATAGGAGTCTTTGTCATTGCCTATTTATCATACATCCTGCTTTTGGGTGTAGCAGTTGTGTTGATTGCTTCAGCCCAAAATCTTTTTGGTAACCCCGCCTACCTAACATGGTCCTTGCCGCTTCCTTGAGGGTTCTGCTCCTTCTTTTCGCAACTCCATTCTCATTGTGGAGTCCTTGCACCGGTGATAGTTCATGACCAATACCATTCTCAATACAAGATCGAAGTTATTATTCCATTGACAAACCAGTTCCTCTATCCGATCTTATTTTGATAATGGTTTGACTCTTCTCATTTTGAATCCTCTTCATCACCGTGGTAGTTTTTGTAGGGTTTCTTTCTTCTTGCACATGAATATTGTCCATGTATATCTTGAGTAGTCATCTACTACCACCAAGGAGTATTTCTTTCCACTTATGCTTGCTGGTTCCATGGGCCAAATAGATCCATATGAAGCAGATGCAATATTCTTGTTGAGGATGGGCATGTCTTTTTCTTTGAATGACGACTTGATTTGTTTTCCTTTCGACATGCATCACATATACTTTTTCCTTCTTGTATATCGAGTCCGGAAGCCCTTCTACAAGATGACTTCTTGCTAGCTTATTAATTGTTTTGAAGTTCAGGTGACTCACTTTTTTTTTGTGCCACAACCAACTTGATTCACCATTGTGTTTTTTGCTAGTAGACAGTGCTTTGGGTGTTGCAGTTGACCAATCCACTACATACATATTTTTCTGCTTCTACATCCTTGCAAAGACAACTTCATTAGATTCAACATTTTTGATTTGGCATATTCCCATGTTGAATCCAACATTGTAGCCCTTGTCGCAGAGTTGATCGATGCTTAGTAAATTGAAGTTTAGTCCTTCAACATATGCAACATCCGTGATTTCTAAACCATTCCTTTTGATGGATCCGGTTTCTTATTTCACCAGGAGCTTCATTTCCTCAAAATATGACTTTTGCTCCTTTGACTTCCTTGAATTTTGACAGATTTCTCTTATTTCCTGTCATGTGTCCGGGAATGTACCACTATCCATGTACCAGGTTCCTTGGCACTCACTGTTCCTTGAACCCGCAATCAAGGAAATTAAGTTTTAGGTACCCATTCTTGTCCGGGTCCCGAGGGGTTAGAATTGTAAGATGATCCAACCAACCTATAGCCAAATGATTTGACTCTAAGAGGTTGCCATCTATCGTGCCATAATCATAATTAATTCGCAAATTGCTTGGGGATTCTAGGTTCATACAAATTGTCTCTTTTGTCTCAGATGCCCGCATATGTGTTTTAGCGATTGCCTTTTGGGTAATTGTGGTGTCTTTGAGTGTAGTGCCTAGGTGCATATGTGTGCCGATGAAAGCTCTTATGCTTTTGGAATGGCCTTTGTTGAGTTCTAGGCCTTTGCCATTTGGGCTTGTATTCCATAAGTCTAGCCGATAGTTCACATTGTTCCAATACTTGGCTTGGATATTTTCTACCATTCCCATCATATGTATTTCTTTTATGAGTTTTCTGGGGTTTTTGGTAGCTCGCTTCTTCTTTACAGAGTATTTTCTGCTTGGAGTCTCACGAGGACTACTGAATCTCTTCTCACTGCCCTTTCAAAGACTCTCAATCGGTCGTTTTCCTTTTCCTTTGTAACCAAGGCCAGTTTGCTTAGTATTGTGCTTTGATTGAAAGTGTGTGCATCATTTAGAGTTTTGGATTTTTCAGACTCTTCATGACTTGAAGATCCTTTTTCCAAAATTACTTTTGAGGTTTGACATGGCACAAAGGAATTAAATCCTAAGCCTGTCTTGTCTCCACATTCTCTTTGACTCATAATAAGATCATTCAATGATTTAGATGCCTTAGTGAATGAGGCAATAACATTTTTGAGGTCATTCTCCTCTTTTCTATAGCAGCAATTTCTCGCTATTAATTTAGTATTTTCATTTTTAAACTTTTATTCTCATCCTATTTGACTTAGAGTACTCGGCTCCTTAGTCACTTTGAGTTTTGATTTTTGAGTAGGTGTTTTCCTCATTCAATAGTGTGTGTGAGGTTTTAATGTGCTCAAAATCTTTCATCATTTTGCCTAATGAATCATAAAGATCAGTGGGTGATGAAGTGTGTGTGTCAGCGCTCACTATCACTAGTGTCCGAGCTTGTTGAGTTAGATTGTACCTCATCTTCTTGATCTTGTTCTTTGGCCATTGCTGATCAAGGCTTCTTCTTCGAGTCACTTGAGTAGTCACTTCATCGCTTTCTCGAGTCACTGTCTCTCTTCGACTTGGTCGCTTTTCAAAGATCTCGCAGCCATCATTGCCTTTTTTTTTCTTGTCTTCTTTCTCTCAAGACTTTTCTTTCTTCTTCATTCTCGCACTTGTTGACTACAGGATATGAGCAATCAATGGCGTAGTGACTGGTTGTCTACAATTCCAACATAGATATTCAGCCTTTTGATCAGCTCTCTTTCTACTCTTGAGTTGTCACCCTTTGATACTCAACTTGTTGATGATCCGTTCTCTTGGTTGGCCTATCATCTCTTGATTTGGAGGAGCCGAGTGTCTTCTCGGAAGATTCACCCTTTCTCTTTTGTAGTTCTTGTTAAAGAACTTGTTAAATCTTTTAACCATCGTGGCTATTTCTTCGGGTCAATTGCCTCTTTGACCTCCTCTCCTTCCGTCTTTGACAACTAGAGCAAACTGTTTGGGGTACGCTTGTCTCTTCCTCGGTCTTTCCTTCTCACCAAACTCGTAGGCTTTGAGGTCCGAGAATAACTCATGATTGGATGTCTTAGATAGGTCCATGGAGTGTCTCAATGCCATGACCTTCATTTCCCATTCAGTGAAGACTTTTTAGATCTTCATACACATTTCTTCGTGTATATTCCTTTCCAAGTGTAGATACTCATTTGTGATTTCAGAAACCGAAGGCCCGCTTGATCCAGGTTTTCTCCCGAGATCATTTTAAAATTCTCAAATTTTTGTACACCACCGATAGTTTGTTTTTGATTTGATTTGCTCCGAGCCTTCACAAATCAATGTCAGTTTGTCCTGCATTTTTAGCGTTTTGCAAGATTTCACTTTATTGAACATGGCTTTGTCCAAGGTTTTGTAGAGAATATCCTTGGCTACATTGTCCAGGTTATATCTTTTTTCTCGTCATCATTTGTCCACTCGGCTTCTTGGTTTTTCAACCATGATCGGTCCGGGTGTCGATCTTCTTCCCCTTCACCGCAACTCTTCGACAATTTGTGTTCACCTTTAATATTTGCAGAGGCCCATCTTCTATCACTATCCACATCTCATCATGTAATGCCGATAGATGAGCTCGCATACGAATTTTCCAATCATCAAATTCTTCAATAGTGAACATAGGAATGCGTGTTAGATTTGCTTCCATGATAATAACTTTTAATGATAGAAAAGAGTTTTGAAAGATTAAGTACTAAAGGACTTTTGAAAAGATTGGAGATCTAGTTCAAGAACTGTGCGGAGGGTTCAATGAACCAACCGCTCCGATACCACTTGTAGGTCCCAAGGGGTGTAAGTGTAAGGTTTAGAAGGGGGGGTTGAATAAACCTTACCAAATTTTCGATTTAGGCCTTTTAAATCTACTAGAGTTCTACACAATTGTCTCTCGATGGATAATTAGTCACTCAAGAGAGTTAATCTCTCAATGACTCAATTGAGCCGTTAGTAGAGTAACTCACCTGTTGGCTATAATTTGACTCACCGTGGTTTTGTTTTCAGCTGAAGACTTAACACCCTTAAGTTTGATTAAGCAAGTTTTTACAAATTTTGATTTAGTACTTATAGATTATCAAATGGATAGCAAATTTATCACAGATATAAGCAATTAAAAGTGCGTAAATTTAAATGCTTTGAAATGTAAATGACACAAGAAAGTTTTTATAGAGGTTCAAGATGGGGTAATTCTTCTACTCCTCTCTTCTCCAACTCCCGGAGGAATCCACTAAGTAATGATCAGTTTACAAAGTGGTAACAGTCCGTATACAAGTCTTGATCACAACAGCCGACTTGATCCTTTGGGACTCGGGCCCGAGACGCCTTGATCACTCACCTTCTCGACGACTCGCCTTTCTTCATGAGGTACGCTTTGCTACTACATGTACCACTTGCTCAAGCACTTTGGATTTGATCACGAAGCCCTCCAAAAGCTTAAGACTTGGTTCAAATTTTTGAACCTTTCTACAATCCTTCTTGGAATGTAGACCCCTTGTTTTCAGTATTTTTCTCTTCAATCGATTGAAGTTCTCTTTCCTTCACAGGTAAGTGTTGGATTGATGTACTTCGAGATGTAGGCTTGAGGATTGAGATTGTTTCAGCTTATTGATAAGTTTGTATATCTCACGTGTGTCATTCATCCTCTTCTCAAACAAACTCCTCGCCTTTTATAGTGAACTTTCAAAAATTTGCCGCTTGAAGAGATAGGCTCATTTTTGAAAATCACTTTGCGCCGTTGGTATGCGCTTCTTGAATTGCCATTTCCTCGTATGAAATGTTTTATCACCTTTTCGTAGTTCGACACGGTGTAGTGCTTCCCATCGTTCATTTCTTTTGCACGCTCGGGATCGAGCACTCCAAGAAAGGTAGTATGGAGATATTACTTGTTTAAGTAAATCTCTTGATTTCTCGGCAACGGTTCTTTTACAGCTTATCTCGACTTGATCGCATTTCCTCGCTTTCCCAGTGTGACTTAGAGTCACCTTCCAATCATTGGATGACTCTTTCACTTACACTTGAGACTTGGCTTCTCTTGAGTTGACTTGACCGATGTTCCACTCACCGCATCTCACCGCTTCTTGCCGAGTTCTGTCTGCTTTTCTTTGTTGTACTCACTGCCTCACAAGAGAGTTTTCCTTCAAGCCTACAGCTTGTCTTCTTGCAAGTTGGAGCGTAGCCGACTTAACTCGCCTTGGCCACTCTAATTGTTACAATACATTTCAAAGCAAGAATTGGGGAGCCAACTTTCTATTCTAAGTTTTACATGGCATTCATCAAAATCTAAACAATAGAATTCCTAATAATTGTCTTACCACACCACATTTCATATGGTGTGTTGGGAACGACCTTAGATGTCGTTCTCTGGGCATAGCCCTGTAATGAAAGAGGTAAAGTAGTGAAACTCATCATCAATCGAACCATGTCTAACAAAGTTTGATTTCTACGCCCGAAACTCCATTGAGTTGTGGAGTAGCATGAGAAGTCCACTGTGAGAGAATACCATTCTCTTTTAGATAATCAAGAAACTCAATGGTCAAGTATTCACCTCCTCGATCCGATCGAAGAGTCTTAATACTACGACACCTCACATCTAAATTCTTTGAACTTTTCAAAAGCTTCGGATTTGAACCTCATAAGGTATACATAACCATACCTAGAATAGTCATCGGTAAAAGTTATGAAATAGTGATAGTTCCCTCGTGCACTAACACTTAGTGGACCACAAATATCTGTATGGACCAAATCCAACAGATCTTTGGCTCGTTCCATTTGTCCAACAAATGGTGATTTGGTCATTTTTCCTTTAAGACATGATGCACATGTTGGCAACTTTTGCTCTCCCATAAGGTTGAGTTTTTGTCCCAACTTGTGTATTCTTTTTTCAGAAATATGACCTAATCTAGCATGCCAAAGAGTGACAGAACTATGATTATCTAATTTTCTTTTATTTTGTTGAATTGTGAGAATGGGATTATGGGGAGTAATCGTGTATAAACAATTTGTCAAATAACCGAATATATAAGTGCATAATCTTTGAAAATGGAACAAGTTCCATTCTCAATTACAAATTTAAAACATTCTCTATCCAAAATAGAACAGAGATAATATTTCTAATAATATCCGGAACATAAAGACAAATGTTCAAACACAAACTAAAACCATTCTCCAAAGATAGATAAACAAATTCCTATAGCTAATGCATCAACTTGCTCCATTCCCCATCCGAAGGACCATCTCATTTCTATCAAGATTCCTCGCTTCTTACCATTATCTCGCAAATCATTGCAAATATGTGAGCCACAACCGTATCCAATACCAAGAAGCATCATTAATCGATAAGTTAACTTCAACAAAATATATACCGAACGTTTCGGACTCACAAGGTACTCCTTTAAATTCCTCTTCCAATGTCCCATTTTGCCGCAAGAATTGCATTTGCCATTGGCTTGAGAATTAACATTTTTCTTGCCATTGTCCTTTGCCTTCTTGTTGGGCTTAGAGGAACCTTTTCCTTTCCAATTCCTTTTCTTAGACTTTGCAGACCTTTGATCAGGAAGTGGATCCAACAAGCATGATTGGCTTGTCCTTTTTATAGTAGATTCGTGCCTTTAACATGCTCACCAATTCAGTGGAGACTAGTCTCCATGGAGTGCATGTTAAAGTTGACAACAAATGTATCAAATGAGGGAGGCAAAGATTGCAACATGAGGTCCACATAGAGTTCATTGTCCATAATAACTCCAAGGGACGCAAGCCTTTCAATGAGTGCTATCATCTTGACCCATGGTCTTGGATCGATGAGCCTCAAATATACGACATCTAAAAAGCTCCTTTGATATCTCGATATCTTATTTGTCGCGTTTCTCTCACCGCACAACCCTTGTAGATGGAGAAGAATCTCACTAGCGTTTCTAGACTTTCATGTCGCTTTGTACTATTTGACATTGATGCTAACATATAACACCGAGCCTGGAGATTGTCTCCAACATGGCGAAGGTATTCTCCATAGCTTCGATGTAATATCCTCAGAGGTGGAGGAGGTGCTTGATCAAGTACATAAGCCCTCTTCTCGATCAAGGACAATTTTTAGGTTTCTCACCCAATCAACAAAATTTGGGCCGCTTAATATGTTTTGCTCAAGTATGGATCCTAGTGGATTCTTAGCCATTTTTAGTAGAGTTATCTACAAAAATAAACGAAGCAGTAAAAATGAGTAAACTATGGAAAATATATTCATTCAATATAAGGTCTTTAATATTAAAAGTCTCCCACTATTTTATTCAAATTTTATTAACCCCAAATAAAATTCGGAAAATCTAATCTTCTTAATGGGCTTGAAGCCCAACAGAAATATTCCATACCCCAATTTTATGAGCCCATGAGATATTTCTATTGGTAGTCAACTCTTTAACAATTGTATCATTTATACAACCTCAAGATTATTTTTGCTTCACATTTTCCCATATACCCCAATTTTATGAGCCTATATGGTATTAAGCGCCAAACATAACCCATCAAACATTCGTAGATGGACCATCAAGATGTTCCACGACTCGTGGCCAACATAAAGACGAGTCCATGCCACGAGTATCTCAATGCTTGGTAGATATCACAGCCTTTCCAACACGTAATCACCCACGACTCGTGGCTAGTGACCAAGTGTGGTAGCATCGTCATGTTGTCTACCTTTGATGGAAGGCATGGAACGATGAGTCCTACCTATCTTGTCCATTTTGCTTGATATGGAATTAACTAAAATTAAATTCCTTTTAAGTTTCAAAAACTTGGGGTTTTAAACTTTTCAAAAATCTCATCAACTTAATTACTAGATTGGTTTTTATTTAATGCAATTCATCATATGAGCGCAAGCAAAAAGCATTAAATGAATCTAGCATACATCCTATGAAAAAACGGTGGGATGATCATGGTTAACCCACGACCCATTTGAGCCAAAAATGGGTCCGTGGTCAATCGGTCAAAATAAATAGAACTATTTCTATTACATTTCATTAATATACCCATACATGCATGGGCCTTGATTCTTCTATTCTATTATATTTGTAAAATATATATACCACACAAGCGTGGCCTTTCGTGATCGAACGTCCTCCAATTACAATAAATGGAAAACTCACCAACTAATTTACTCTCAACGCGAAAATTTAAATAACTTACAAATAATTGAATAAGAGGCTCGCAGCCCCAAAACCCAAAATAAAATACATCCAATCACATTGGTCATAGGCTCATGATTATCCCTAAATAAATCATACCAAAACATCCATCACATGAATTTAAAGCATTTAAATTTACCAAATTCTATGTGCCGATTTAATTTTGGGATAAAGCTTATTTTGATTATTCATAAAAACAATTTTTATTAATTCTGAAATTAACAATTTAAATTCAAAATATAAATAATCAAAATCAAATATATATACATATATACACAAGATATATATACTCGAATTTATGAATAATGGCATAAATACACTTGAAAACTAAAAAGGAATCCTTTTAAAACTATTTCAAAACATGTGAAAGTGCCAGGCCTTTTGTATTCTCGCCAATCATTTCATAACATTGCAATCCAAGTATTAATTGATCATCTGCTCCTAATCGAATGAATTTCATCCAGAACAGATTTTGATACCAAAATCTCCACGGATCGAAGTCGTCGCTGCTCAAGAAATTTCTTCATAAGAAATCAACGAAATCAATTTTTATCCCGAATATAAATCGAATAAAACAATTTTATATCACGTAAAAATATGTTAAACAAATTTTAACAATTTAAAACATGCATAAAAACACACATAAACTTGTATAATCGCTAAACCGGCTCGATACCACCGTTGGGTTCGCTTATATCATGGGGCTAACGCAATGAAAATTAAAATTTAAATCATGCATACAATTATACATAAAATAAAGCACCGATTATCGTAGCAATTTAACGACGTGACGTTTATACAAGTGGTAAAATAAGACTTATGATCTTACCTAAAATTGCTTCCTTTGAAGATGATGTAGAAGGAATTCAAATTCCTCACAAACAGGTAAATCCTCGCAACCCGCCAATAGAGATTCAAGCGCTCTCCTCTAATTGAGTCCACCTCTTGGTTGTGACACCGGATAAATTCTTCGCTAGTAGAGTTTACCACGTTTTCGAAATTGAAAACGGAATAGAATTTAATTCCAACAATCAACTATTGTTAAAATTTTGTAGATGAATAATTATTGGTTAATTATTCTCTACTAAAATCTTGAAGAGAAAAGTGGTGTATATTGAAGAGATAATGAGAGAGTTTACACCATGAGTACAAATCAATATTAAGAAATCAAACTCTCAATCTCATTGTGGGAAAACCGTATGTCTCACTTCTTCAACATCCAATTTTAAGGCTTATGTTTTAATCACTATAAAAATACAATCATTGTCACAACTCAACCTTTTATTTAAAAATAAAAAGTTAAGCCATCCTTTTGAATTAAAAACATTTGGTTGGGTGGCACAAGTAAAAGTAAAGAAAAAAAGAATACCACAAACCCACATGGTCACATGCATGTATGAGTAATGTGATTTTTTATTTTTTTAAATTTTTCTATTAATCATATATATATATATATCCTATTATATATATATAAATAAATCTTATTTATTTTATTTCTCTTCAATTATCTAATGGGCTTCTACAATTAAGCCTACTAGATTAGGGTATGGGATTGAACTTTAAAGTCCAATTAATTAATTCTATTAATTAATTAATTAAATCCTAATTAATCAGTTCAAATATTGATTAATTCATTCTATTCCAATTATTTGATTCTCTAATCAAATTAGATTTAATTAAATAATCAAATTATATAATTAAATATTTAATTTCACAATTGAATTAAATTAAAAACTCAATTAATTAATCTTCATCAATTAATTGTATCCAACCATTGGATTTTTCAATCTCAAAATGTCAACATCCAAAATTATGGGTGACCCTTTTAGGTTCACGACTAACACTAGTAGTAGGCTTACAACTTTGTAACTTTCGAATAATAAAAATTTATTCTATTTATTAATCCAATTAATAAATATACTTGAAGTTAACTCTTTAATTTCAAGAACCTACAAATCATGGTAACACCTAGCAAGTAACATGATTACCTAGTATTAGGTGAAATAGCGAGTAAACCTATTTCAATTGCAATTGAATACATGTACGATCCTTTCGACAACTAATTTCCGATTAAATCTTGGGCATAGATTTATAAGTCGAACCCAATTGATTTAATAATTGTGATTCCATTTCAAGTTCTTGTGATTCTTTTATGAATCAAATTCATCGTGTCTTGGCCAAGGTCTTTGAACCACAAACTATGAAAACACAGAAATTCCCTTATTAAATAGCAAGTGTCGAATTTATGTTGGCCACCCACAAACCTCCATGCATATCACCGCAATACCCAAAATACCTATTTGTGATTGTCAATCAATCAAAAGATAAATCAAAGTATTGTAGGATATACACAAGGTATAGTCGTGCCTCAAGTACGAGGATTAATCATGTACTATTGCAATATAAAAATTCTTATTCGACAATCAAAGCTTCTATCTAAGAATTTTCATTGGGTCATGTTCGCTGAACTTGTTCGCTAACAAACACCCACATATGAGCATTTGTGTCGCAACACTTATGTTAATGGAATGCAACATCCTCGTCTCATGAGCATGCACCATATGTACAAGTCTTACGGGGTTATTTAATGTCCTATCTTGAAAAACCCATAGACTTGGAACAAATTTAAGATCAAAGCCTTAGAGACATGTTCCATGATCGCCATCAAATGCGCGACCATGCCTCATAGCTTAAATTGATCTAATGACTTTATCATATGTGCAAATATGCGATAAATGCAAAAGAACATAAGATAAAGAAATGCCTTTATATTATTATAATTTCCAATAAAATTGTTTTACAAGTAGAATAAAATCCAATCTAATTGGAACGTCGGGCATTCTACTCTAACACACACCACCAAGAAAGAGAACATGCGGGGCATCGTTCAAAGCAAACCTCACTGTGCTCAAGGTGGTGTTTCTTCCCCGTATGCTTAGAAGCGGGTCCGAGAGATGGGAGCAAACTCAACACGATCTTTGAGGCGAGACGCCTTACCATCCAACCGGTGAGGAAGCCAGCCCAGGCTTGCCTTGCTCTCCTTAGACCGGGGCGCGAGCTCCCCTAGCAAAAGAGATAATCCCTTTTTCTTCCTCTTCTCCTTTTTCTTCAAGGCCATCAACTCAATAATATTATAACTCTCCATTCCCGAGAAGCGATAAAGAACAATATCATAAAACAACTAAGTACACAAGTAAGATGCAAATGCAAGACAAGAAAATAAATAGTACAAAATACCCAAGATGTCTAGGACAATGAAGGGATTATTTAATCCCTTCTCCCAATAGGTCTCCACCATCTCCGGCAATAATAAATGGTACTATGAGGTGACTTAGCCTCGTAAGCCCACTCTTGGGGAACATCCCATCCGTTGTACCTGAGACTTCCAAAGCCCACTGGGAGAGGGGATCCCCATAAAGAACTTACACCAATTGCGGGAGAAGAAAAAAAATAAGGTATCCCGTGGAGACATCTTAGCTAAAAATACATAATGAAATCTTTCACAAGTAACGGACAACCCCAACTTCTTCATAACACATTCATACACCTTTACGCGTGCGAAAGACGGGGGAGTCATTTGGCTCGGGCACAACCCACCTTTCTGAAAATTGTTGCAAGAAAGGTGTCTGGAGGAAATGGTGAAGCCAACTGATAAACTATACAAATTCACCATAATGAAGCCTAGTGATCCAGCCCAAAGTCAATATACGAAACTCCAAAAGTAACTCCAACCACTCCTTTAGTCTGCGATACTTATGCTGATACTTATGCCGAAAGACCTCGTCTGAACTCTCACCTTTGAACTCCTCCCAAGTGTTCTCGTTCGGACTTGAATCCGACTTAAAATTCTACGATATTCCCAATAACACACATTGAGACAAAGGGTGAATATTAAATCTTATAGGTAAAAGCGAGGCATAACAAGAGAACTAGACATAGACTGGTCGATGACTCCCAACCTTGGAACGAAGATGTTGGAAGCCCGGGCCCCAAAACATGGCTTGAAATATAAGAAAACTCTGTAGAAGATGGAGAGACACACAAGGAAGAACGAGCCAGAGGCATCTCAGTGTGCTCCCGCCCCGCACGATGGGTGCGAGGGCGCCACCCCACCCCCTCCCCCTCCCCCGAGGCAGTGCGCCCGACCATGGGAGGGCGCTAGAGCGTGCCTTTGGAGGGCCGGGTGGTTACCTTCCTACGACTTTCGGTGGATTCCCCCTTTCTTCACCATTCGGCTCCTCCCGCTCGTCACTCTATTATGAACATTTTTTCCCAATTCTCCACAAACTTTTACCAAGTATATTACCAAGCAAGAAAGTTCAAAATAGGGGATAAGTAGAGAGAAAAAATATACCTTTGAAGACATAACGAATGCACTATTCTCAAGCTTGTCCCTCGGTGTAAAAATGACCAAGACACCTCAAGAGAAGACAAGATAAAGAACAAGACAAACCATCACGGCAGTTGCTTTTTAGCTCCCACACTTCTCCTTCCGTTCCGTAGTTTGGGAGCTAGGGGGCTTATGTTGGGAAATAAAATTGTCCATTCATAATTATCGTCATTATTTATTTGATGCACTTATTTAATCTCATTAATTACTCAAGATATTTATTAATTATCTAGGCGATAAAATAATCGCCATGTAGCCTGGATCCACCAACGCGACCTCTTTCTCCTTTACGCCCACCCGCCCATCGACCCACGTATAAAAAGGTCCCTCCATCTCATTTGTAAGTAATTCACAATTCAAGATTTCACTAATTATCTTTTTGCTCCGGATTTTTCTCTCATTCACATGCCGACTTGAGGCCGGAGGTGTCTCACTAAGACAACCCAGACCCGCCTAACATGGGTTGGTGTTGCAAATTCCCACCTTAGAAGATTTCGATTTTGGAGAAGAATACTTGACCTTTCGTAATCTCTCGACTTAGAGTAATCGCTTTATGAGCAAAGATCAAAATAAAATTAGAAAAGTTACTAAGAGTTTTGGGGGAAAATATTTGGTGAATATGCTTACAAATTCAGTAAATATAAAATTTTATTAGAAAAGAATTTGATTATTTTTGGATAAAATTATCTAGGCCACCAATAATAATGCTATATAAATGTCAACAAGTTGCATTTTAATATCTTGTATATATCAATATCGCAATTAATAATCTTCACACATTAATGCGAAAATGATACCAACTCGTTTTGTTTTATAATCTCGAAACAGTAAACAATTAAAAGAATATATAAAAAGTAAATAATGTCATCATATATCATATATAAATGTTAAATTTATAAAGGTACTTTCTAAAATAATTAATTGAGAGTTATATAACATTGCCTGTGTTCTTGATTTGGATTATATAATGAAACTCAAATCAAAATAGAGGATCGTAAACTTCTGAATCTGATAGTATTTATGTCAAAGATAAATCCATGCGATATGCTAAAAATATAAGGTAGTCAATACCGCATTATATATGCATTATATATGCATTCTAAAGACATGAAAATAGACTAACATCAAACAATATTTGGTAATGTAATAAATATACCCCATATACAAACAAATGATCCACACCTTTGACAAAAATATCTATATACATGGACAAAAGGGCAGGTAGAGATTTTGAACTATATGAATTATCAAACTTACCATATATAATACAAGGTATGTTTGAATTAAATGAATTATCCTTATATATATATATAATATCAAAACTTCCCCAAATAATTCACGCATAATGTATATTTCCCCCCAAAAAAAAACATGATATACACACTAAGTATTAAACTGATATAGAAAATTCCAACAACTTATATTTTCCTACAATCAAAAATCCCCAAAAATTAAAAAATTATATTCAAACTGATTCATCCATAATTAAAAAGAAAAAAAAAAAACTAGAAAACTTGTTTAATTACTCCAAACCTTCCTGATTGGAATTGACCGAGTCACCTTTCCCCAAAACTCGCGGTCCGAACCGAGCCGACTCACTCGCCTTTATCCCTGCCTCCCCAAACTCAAAGAATTTTCCACCCTCTTTATACACCTTTACCATCCCAATCTTATCGCTTAAGTCTTGAACTAAACCCCACATCATCACAATTGAAGGCTTATTTACCACATAAAAATCGATAGCTTTTCTCTACAATCTTGTAATCTCTTCAAAGCACAAACGAAGTTCGACCGAGTCACCAAAACCGAGACAACTTATTCGCTTGGTTAACTCGCCGAGTCGTATTAAAATCTCATTAACCGACTAAACATAATCGCTCAAATTAATCCAATGATCTCTTTAGCTAACATTTCGCCGACGAGATGGGAGTAATCGGGTGCTTTGCGATTTCTTCCATCAAGACGCACTCAGAGAATCGACGCTCGATTAAATCACCGCTCAAGAACGCATTTAGATCCGACGGTCTTGTTTTTCTTTTTGCCGCGTGCACGAGACGACGATTTGAGCATTTAAATATCCCAAAACCCTGGAGGCGGAGAGAAGCGGTTTTGTGTAACGCGTGCACCACCTCACCCACATCGAGAGGTGTTGAGCTAGTTCGGTTTTGATACCTGAATTTCACTGCCTTAGTGATAGTCGCATTTTTGGTTATTACGTTTCTATTAGTTACCGCATTTCTATGTTTGTTGGAGTCTCGTTAGTAGTATGCACGTGGTCAGAGGGGATTCGAGGATACAATCGCGGGTTCTTCATTCTCTATAAGTACTGTATTGTTCAATTGTTCCAGTTGATTTTTTTGGTGAAAATAAAATTCATTTCAGATTCTCTCAATTCCGATATGGCTTTCTTCATTGATATATGAGTTCTTCATGGTACTGAGCAAGGTCAAATATCATGGCTCAAGAGGTGGAGTAATTGATAAAGAAACAGAGAGGAAGGCGATTCTACACAAATGATTTCTCGTGGTATGCAAAAGATCTAGATCCACTCTCTCTCCATGGATCTCGATCATCCGTGCATGGTGTCGGGTTACCAATCAATCGACGGGTTCAAACTATCTTCATTGGAGTAGAGCGATGCGATTAGCTCTAGGAGCGAAATCGAAACTCGGATTCATATATGGAACCGTCACAATTCCTGAAGAAGATACCGCGGAGTTCGAGCAATATCAGAAGGTTGACTGCATGGTTATATCCTGGCTTTTAAATGCTATTTCTAAAGAGATTGTTGAGGCCTTCATATACGTGAAAAGCTCAAAGCAACTATGGGATGAATTGGCCGAAAGATATGGAGAAAGTAACGGTCCTCTACGGTATCAATTGCAGAAGGAGATTGCTAATTTCACTCAAGGTACATCCACTGTCACCACTTATTTCACAAAATTAAAATGCCTCTGGGATGAGTATGCTTGCCTTGTACAGTTGCCTGATTGTGTATGTGGAGCTAGTAAAGAGTTGTGTGCAAATGATATGGATATTAAGCTGATACAATTTTTAATGGGATTAAATGAGAGCTTTGAACCTGTTAAGAACCAAATATTGCTTATGGATCCTCTTCCTACTGTGAATAAGGCATACTCAATGATACTGAAAGTTGAGAAACAAAAGGTGAATAATCACAGAGTATTGGATCCTCTTGATACAACTGCTATGTTTGCTCGCGGTTACAATAATAGTAATAAGTCAGGCTCTGGAAATGGATCTGGATTTGGATCTGGATTTGGTAGGGGTTTCAACAGGAATGGAGGAAATGCCAACACCTTTGGGAGAGGTGGTAGAGGACAGCAACAAAGGAGAACAAAGGAGGAGAAGGCAAGGTTATTATGTGAACATTGTGGTTATAATGGACATGAGATCAAGGATTGTTTCAAACTACATGGCTATCCGGATTGGTACAAGGAGTTAAAGGAACAGAAGCTTGGACAGTCTATTAATATGGTGGAAGGAGCTGAGTCAACTTCACCAGGTTTTAAGGGGGAAGAAACTTCTAGAAAACCAGACTTTCCGGATTTTGCAAGTATGATTCAAAAGGAAATTGCAAAATTCATGTCTAGTCAGAAAGGTGCAGGATCTGAGGACATTCACACATTCTCACATTTTGCTGATTACTCAGGTATGAAGATTACTACGCACTTTGCTTTATCTGTGTTGAACTCACTTGGAAAGAATGATTGGATTGTGGACACTGGTGCTAGTAGACATATTTGCTCATTTCCAGAATTGGTGGATAATCCTGTTACTTTGCCAACATCTGTTACTGTTCATTTACCTGATGGTACACATATATCAGTCACTCATACTGGACATGTCAGATTAACTGATGAAATTATTCTCAAGGATGTGTTGATTGTGCCTAGTTTCAAATATAATTTGCTTTCAAAGCGAGCCAATGCTAGCAGTGAAATGATCTTGAGTGCATATTTTCTCGATACAAGTGTTGGTTGCAGTGACCATAAAGGTGGAAGGGTGAAGGTCATGTGGGAAGGATCTTTTTTGGTTTGTACATACCGGCCGCGTGAGTTCAAAGGGCTCTATTCATAGTGGTGTTATTTTGGATGATTTGCGACTTGGCATAAAAGACTAGGACATACTTCAATGAATTGTTTACAAGATATTCAGCTTTTAAAACCTCCGTAATAAGAATGTTTTGGATGTTTGTACCACTTGTCATGAAGCTAGCAATGCGACTTTCTTTTCCTTTGAGTTCTATTCGCACCTAGCAGCATTTGAGTTGATTCATGTAGACATATGGGGTCCTTATCATGAGCACTCAAATACTAATACAACCTATATGCTTACTATTGTGATGATTATACTAGAGGAACATGGATTTATTTGATGAAACATAAGTCGAGGCTTCTACACATCTTTCTAATTTTATGAAATATGTGCATAATCGCTTCAAAGCTTGGTTCGTAAAGTCGTGATAATGATCGAATTTTTGGGTAAAGATATTGGTTATTTGCAGAGAAGGGGATCTTGCACCAAAAAATCTTGCCCTTACACTCCACAAACAGAACGGAGTTGTGAGAGAAAGCATCGACACATTTTAGAAATTGCTAGATCTTTGATGTTTCAATCAAAAATTCCAAAGAGATTTGGCCTTATTCATTGTGGTCCGTACATATTTTAAACTATCTACCAAGTGCTTTATTGAAGTGGAAATCACCTTTTGAGTTGCTCTACAAAGTGTCTCCCAAATATGATCATTGAGTATTTGGATGTTTGTGTTTTGCTTCTAGAACAAAGGCTGCCACACAAGGGAAAGTTTGAACCACGAGCATCCGCATGTGTGTTTCTTCGATATATCACAGGTATCATGGCTACAGATTTTACAATCTTGATACAAAGGAGATATTCATTTCCAGAGATGTTGTGTTCCATGAGGCTATTTTCCCATTTCACACTCATTGCTCTCTCCAATTGAAGTTCCTTTACCTATTCATATCCCGTAGTTTGAAGAAAGAAATCTTGTCCAAGAACCAGTGACAACAATCGAGATGGAACCGAGGCCGTGGAGCCACACTTGTCCGAGCCACTTGGAAGAGGTCATCGAGTTAAACATGCTCCCCGCTTGGTTAAGCGATTATATAACCAATTCGTTCAACATTTGTCTCCATTACTGCACTCCATCGATTTGAAGAATCCTACCACATATGACCGCAAAGTGTTTTTCCATACATCCACAAACTCATTCATGTCCCCTTCTTACATCGCTTTTTATCTCACATTTCTAATTCTCGCTAGTGAACCCGCTAATTATTCTCGAGGTCGCAAGGATAAGGGATGGAGAGAAGCTATGGATATGAACTTTGGCTCTTGAAGAGAATGAAACCGGGAGGTTGACTACTCTACCATTGGAAAGAAAGCCATAGGCTCTAAGTGGGTGTACAAAATTAAAAGGAACTCGATGGCACTATTGATAGATATAAAGCACGTTTGGTTGCCAAGGGATATTTGCAAATTGAAGGAGTGGATTTCATGGAGAGTTCTTCCAGCTTGCCAAATCGGGTGACAAGTGAGGATGTTAATTGCATTAGCAACACGAGAAGTCGGGATTTGCACCACATTGACATCAATAATGCTTTTTACATGGGTATCTAGATGAAGAAGTCTATATGCTTCCTCCCGAGGGATATTTTAAAGCCAAGAAAGGGAAGTTTGTTCACTGAAAAGGAGCTTGTATGGGTTAAAGCAAGCCTCACGTCAATGGAATTTGGAATTTTTCGGATAAACTTGGGATTTGGATTTGTGCAATCTACGCATGATAATCGTCTTTTTGTCAAGCAACATGGTGTCGCTTATTTGGCGCTTGTGATTTATGGGACGATGTTATTATCATCGTAATTCAGCCTCACTCATACAGATCTCAAGAATTACTTGAATGAGTTATTTACCATCAAGGATTTGGGGCCAGCTAAGTACTTCCTTGGTTTGGAACTGTTACGAAGTTGTAAGGGGACACATTTATGTCAGCGGAAATATATTTTGGATATCCTCAGGGATGCAGGTTTGCCGATGCAAACTCGCGGGCTACTCCTTTTCCACAAGGATTCAATATTACGGCCCTGCCGGTATACCACTTGCTGATTCTGGGAAATTTCGCAGACTGGTTGGGCGCCTATTATACTTGAATTTGTCCAGGCCAGATATCTCATATGGCGTTCAACAACTCAGCCAATGTGTTCATGCACCTACTCGTGCCCACCGGGATGTGGCTATTCATTTGTTAAAATATCTAAAGGGACGCTTTCACTTGGTCTTTCTATCCTCGGGGGGAGTTACACAATTTTGATGCCATCGTGATGCGATTGGGGACTTGCTCTCCTTACTCCTAAGTCCATTACAGGTATTGTCTTCTTTGAAATTCTCCGGTCTCTTGGAAAACAAAGAAACAGTAAAACGGTCTCCAAATCGTCCGCCGAGGCCGAGTACAGACGATGGGCGCCACAAGCAGGTGAATTACAATGGTTGCATAGTCCGGGGCCGTGACTTCATGTACCTCTCTATCTCCTTACCCATTCCTTTGCATGAACAGGACAACAAAGTCGCTCTCCACATCACGGCTTAATCCCGTTTTTCACGAACGAACCAAACATTTGGATATCGAACGTCATGTTGTGAGGAATCGTTCAAGTCCGGTTCATTTATCCTCAACACATCTCTACTTCTCAAGAGCCACCTCTGGATCTTTTCACTAAGGCATTGGGTGGTTCCGCTGTGCTTATTTGCTCAAGTTAGAATGTGTTTGTCTACCCACATTCCTACTGACGGGGGGGTGTTGAGCTAGTTCGGTTTTTACAAATTTGAATTTCACTGCCTTAGTGATAGTCGCATTTTTGGTTATTACGTTTCTATTAGTTACCGCCGTTCTATGTTTGTTGAGTCCATTAGTAGTATGCACGTGGTCAGAGGGGGATCGAGGATACAAATCTGGGCGGGTTCTTCATTCTCTATAAGTACTGTATTGTTCAATTGTTCCGTTGATTTTTTTGGTGAAAATAAAATTCATTTTATTCTCTCAATTCCGTATATGGCTTTCTTCATTGATATATGAGTTCTTCAAGAGGGCCCACGCTGCGCGGTGGCGCCACGCGGAAATCGGACAATTTCAGTGTAGTTGTAGCGCCGCCGTGGAAAGACGGAGAGCTGGTCCCTCGAGGATGAAGGGCCCCGCTTGATGACGGGTGGATGACGAGGAGGCACTTGAGGCGACCACGCAGTTTCGGTGTGGTGGAGGCGTCCCATGAGGGTGATGATGGGGCGGCGCGGTGGCGCGTGAGGTTTCGCAAGGAGAAGGAGAGCGGAGAGGCGGTGGTCATCCGGCGGAGATGATGGTGAGTGGGTGGTGGCGCGTAGGAGGGCGAGGCGGATGGATAAGGCGTTTGGGTTAGAGAGTAAGCGCGCTTTGGATAGAGAAGCTTTGTCTTTGATGATCCCTAAAATATCTCTCAAACTAATTATTCTTCCCATGGATTAATATTGAGAAAGAAATAACTAAGTAGGGATGGCAATGGAAGCGGGTCAAAACCCGCCTCGCATCAAACCCGCCCGACGGGGCGGGTCTAGACTTGATAAACGGTCCCGGGCGGGTCTCGGGTCCAAGATTACAAAACCCGCTCTGGTCCGCGGGTCCGGTCCAATAGAACCCGCTTTGACCCGCCCGCATATTAATTTTACTATATTTTTAAATATATATTGAAATATTTTTGCATTATGTATTTTTAAATTTGAGTGTTATATGTTTAAAAATATTAGTTGAGTACTAATATAATATTATTTACTTTTAAAGTTTAATTTACTAATATAATATCTTGTAATATTCTACTTTGAATATTTATTTTAAATATTAGTTGAGTATTATTGTAGTATACTAATAGTATTTTTTTAAAAAATCTTAATAGTAGCCAATTCTAAAAAATAGTTATAATAAGTTGAATAATTATATTTATTTATTTTTTAACCTATTGGCATTAGATTACTTTTGAAAATTTGGTCAAAAATAGAAAAATATAAATTATTATAATTTAAAAAATACTTGGCGGGTCTATGTCTAGACCGCCCGGCGGGTTTTGAGGCGGGGCGGGGCGGGTCCCGGTCTAATTTTTCCTTGGCGGGGCGGGTCCCGGGTTTGGCCAAACTCGCCCCAAACCCGCCGTTGCCATCCCTATAACTAAGACTCGGGGAAGATGATATTTTCTTGTTTGTTTTACTCGTAAATTAAATTATATATATATACACACACGCGCATGTATAGTTGGTTAGTTTGAAAAAGTCTAATGATTTAACGTTTGGTTACAAGATCTATGATCGAAATTTTTTGGTAATTCATGCATAAATAAATTAATATCCAAATTCACTATATTAATATGTTTTTTTTTTTTGACAACTATGTTTTTTCTTAATGAGAATGGGTTGGGTCTTCCAATATAATTAGTAAGTCTTACTTTGAGTTCTATATTCTTAATTACTTTGGTCAAATAGTGCAGGTTGAATCTCTCTATGCCTCAAAAAGCCATTTTTGACCAATAAATATTATATTCCCTTCTTAATTTGTTAGTGGTTCCAATTTCTTTAATTAGAAGTATTTAACTGAAAATAAATTTCTACCAGAGTACACATTCAAATCAAGCAGCAAATTAGCTATTTGAATAAGTGGTCTTTTTTAATATCCAAAAATTAATTACAAGACTTGGATTAAGTTTTGATGATACTTTTAAAAAAGTTAAACTTTTGTTTATGCTTTTGTACTACATTCCTCCATAAACAAAGTAATAGGGTAATTTTTCAGGAACCGAAAAACTTTACTTTATTTTGAAAATGGAATCTTATCCCAAAAAAGAAATACAACTAACAAAATTTGAGACACAAAACATTACGTTATTAATTATGTTGACATTGCACCTTACAATGTTAATTATTGATGGAGTCATGGTTAGACTTTAAGTTTTTAATTATAAAATTTGTAAGTGGATTACGCTTAGAAGTTAAAAAAATGAGAGAAAATGAGTAGTGGGAACCATATGGGTCCGTGAGATATGAATATTATTTGTTGGCCATCTATAACCCAAAATTCTATTTTAGTGCAGCTTTTGCACTAAAATAGTGCAATTTCTGCACCAAACTTAAATTCCATCTCCAATCCACCTACTTCAAATTTTACACTAAAAAGAATATTCTTTGAATATTCCTTGCTATTTCAAATACAATAAATATTCTATATTTACCAAATATATATTAACATATTAATACATATTAGTATAAGTAATTAATTTATTTATAATATTATTAATTGTAGATTAAATTGTATGCATTAAGTTTAGTAACATAAATAATGCTCTCATTTAATGTTTGAAACTTATTATCAAAAACCAATTTTAGTAATATAAATAATTTATATTAATAATACCATTATAACTAGTAAAATTAAAATTTTATTTAAAAGTAGATAAAAATAAACAGAAAAAACTTTATTGAAATATCAGATTAGAATTAAAAAAATGAAATTCTGTTACAAGTTTACATGAAATGTAAAATGAAAAAAGTTAATGCATCCATTAAAACAAAAAGAAAAAGAAAAAAATGAAAAGGTAGAGAGCGCTTGAACAGAGTGCGCCATATATGGCGCAACATCATTGCATCTTCATTTTGAAGCAGGGAATAGCGAATCGATTGGACTTGATTTTCCACGCCAAATTTGGAGTTTTGGTGGGGATAGCGATCGATTGAGATGCTCTTAAACGGTTGGTTGCGCTTAGTAATCATGTCAGGTTAGTCGCTTTGATATATTGAGCCAAAGGCTCGTTATAATTATCATAATTTTCTCATGATAATACTTGGTTATGATTGTCTTCCTATTCATTCAAAGAATAAGATTTGAATATTTTGCCATGAATCAGATAAAGTTGAGCTGTTGATTGACTACGAACAATTCATGCATTGTAAAAGTTTCTAATATGGCTAATGAGATATTTTTTGTTTCTGAAAAGTACTGCACTAGAACCGAAGGAGAAGATGGGGAAATTTTCATGAAACCCACCCCCTGCGCCACCAAAAAATTTTTGTTTGCAACTTAATCTCTGAACTAAATGAAAATTTCTACCTTCATATCTTCTCCTTCTCCGCAGACTGAATATTCCCATCAGATCTGCCCGCGGAGTGGAGAAAATGGGACCGTTGAAATTTTTGTGTAGTTCAGAGAATTAAATAGAAAAAAATATTTTAGGGGGTGATTCCAAAAATTGGGCATAATTTGGGGCTACATTAAATTTTCTATAGGTACTTACAAGTTATTATGCATGATTTCCAAACGAATTACTCAGACTAAAAATTATCCAGGACACTAAAAACAATTTTTTTTCAAGTAAATTAAAATAAAACACATAAGTTTTGAAACCCCAATCAATTATATAAATGACATTCATCTCCACTAGATTTTTTTATTCGATGCATAATCAATAAAATGGTCAAGTACCCAACAAGCCGAAACACTATTTTGACAAAAAATCAATGAAACTATAACATATTATACAAGCATATACGAATGTTTACGGACACATAATTCAAACATTTACGATTAGATACAAAAATGGAAAAAAGTCGAACCTAGTAAGCTAGTAAATATAAGAATTGAGGAAGAGTTAAATGAAACTCTGAAGTTGATTTAATTGCTAGAGGAAATTTTAATACACCCCCATTCCCCCAAAACTATGTCATTTTCTACATTAACCCCTAAAGTAATTTTTTTTCTACTTAACCCCTTGAATTACACGAAATTTTCTACAAATAATCTTCTCGCCCTCACGCGAATCTGATGGGAATATTTCGCCAACGGGGGAGGATGAGTTGGGACCGTAGAAATTGTTGTGTAATTTAGGGGGTTAAGTAGAAAAAATAAAGTTTAGGGGATAATGTAAAAATCGCGCATATTTTAACGGGTATATTAAAATTTCTCAAGAATATTTATGGATTGTTTGTGATCTCGTATTTTCGGCATCAGCTTTGGTGTGTAGCTGGTGATTTTAACACCGTCATGTTTAACCATGAAAAAGAAGGACGATTGCCATATATTGAAATTGGTTTATGAAAATTGAGTTTTGACCAGTTATTTAAGTGGGTTCGTTTATCTATAATTGGAAATAAATTGGATAAATGTAATCTACACCGCGAGTAGATGAGTTTAGCATAAAGGAAGCTACTTAAACGCATTATATATGGAAATGTGAAAATGTGGGAATGTAAAGCTTTAGTCACGTCTCACATTGAAACAAGGAGCAAATAAAGCTACCTTGTATAAAATTTCACCAATCTTAAGGAATAATCATGTGAAACTTCTTATAGTGCACCCTAGTGGACCATGTGGGTTTTGACTAGCTTTTAAGCAAGCTCAAGATGCACCAAGGACGCAAGTGAGCACCATCCGAGTCCGAGTCCGCACATATTGCACTTGTCGCTTTGGGCACTTTAGAGGCGCACTTGGTGCATGGCATTTCGCAGTCGTTGATGTGGTAGAAACATTTAGACCATGACACATGGCAAGAGAGCACGCAGATGGATGTGTCTATTCGTGTGGTCGCGATTTCAGAGTGATTTGAGGGTCGATTGGTAGGCCGGGTGTTGATCGGGCGCGAGGGAACAGTCACAATTGTCCATGTAGTAGGATCGCATGGTATATGAGGCTTTTTAACAGATTATTACAATTTTTTCCAAGTTACACAAATAAATCGAAAAAAAGGGTTAATAAAATAATCAAAAACGGCTTGAGGTAGCTGATTTTATCTCAAAATCGCGACACCTCGATGCCATTTTTATTATGTCATTTCCTTTTCAATTAAAAGAAATTAAAATCTCTTTAAGAATCATCATTTTTATTAATGTTTTTAATTTGTGTTTTTTAAATTAGAATCAATTCTCTTAGGGTTTTGATTGTTTCATTATTTTATTAATTCATTATTAATCATTTGAGTTTGTGTTTTTTTGAACCAAGAATTATTTGAGTTAAGGAGGTATATTATTTGATATATAATACTAAACAATTTATCAATTTATTTGTTATACTATAAAATATTTGTTATTTGCAATGCTTATAAAATACTATATATTATAATATTATACTAATAACATATATTTTTAAAATTTTGTCATAATACACACAAAGCAATACATTTTTAAATATGTAGTACACCCCGTGCCACAACCACGCCACGACGTTGTCGCCACTCGCTCACAGACATTTTCTAGGAAGAGGCTCGTTTGCTTGTTGTGTCTCACACGTTGTCGCTAATACGATAATTCAAATTAAATGATGGACGACTAGATGAAGAAGTAGTCGAACTCGAATCTCCACGATAATGTTGAAATAAAACAGAGACACGTTAAATTGAGGATGATAAGTGTCATAAATTCGTCTTCGAACAAAGTTAAGGTACCCCATACCAATATCGCCTCCAAGTAGTGCGAGAATGACCGTCGATGATGGCATACCCTAGTGGGGTGATCGCTCGCCCACGTGTTTGTTGATTCACATAATAAGCGTAAGTGTTGTCCATACCATGTAACGCCGAAAGTGTTGATGTAGATAGGCCTCCGACATAAACCGGTGGTGTAGTCGTATCATGTCAACCGCTGCCGTGCCCCCCTGGTACTAATCTCTCCGGTTTCCTTACACATCTTCTTCCTTCCTCGATGTACCAGCCTGTGGTGGTATCAGAGGCGCACAGCCGCCGATCATATGTAGGAACCGAGACTCGATTCTCCCAAAGTATGGTCAAACCTCCGTATATATCTCATCAAGGACCTCCCGAATGAGTCATAATCATCCTTTCTTCGAGTAATCCTTAATTTCTCAAGTGATTGTTCAAACAAACATAAAACACAATAAAATTAAAATCATAAAGATAAATACGCCTTAACTATATATCATATAATCTAAATGTACAATAGCATCACATGCAAATTTGACGGTGATGGTGATATTCCCGAGTCATAGACTTATGTGACGGAGATATCAAACGACGTAATGTTATCAAACCACCATATCTATACCTCGCCTGGACGCCTGGATGCATTGCAATAATGTGTTGTAACAATAACTTCATGTGGGTATGCTCACGAGAAATATATAATTGGTGTTTAATAGTCCAATTTTTACCTCGATTGTCTGTGCACGATCTATATCATGCAATGTTTTGTGATGTGGTGGGAAGCTCGTGGATTAATTGCATCATGTCAAATCGCCGCATAACTCGCCTTGTATGATGTAACACTATAATCGCATAGTTAATCGCTGGACATGATGATCTCCACACATCTATGAGACACCTATCACCAAGCTCCTTAATGCCAGCAACGTAAAGTCATAAGGTGTCCAAATAAAATGGTAGTCCTCCATTCGTCCTAATGTCCCTAATAATCCGTAAAGAATGACTTTTATGTCCGTAAAGCTTTGATATGGCTCCACCAGAATATATAATGTTATATTTTGAATTAATTATTTTCATAAAACATTTATATAATTTTATATGTTTGTGTTTGTCAAATACCGTACCATACGATGGATGTAGAAGCACAAGGTCATCGCCTCCAAATATCGGATCAACATTAACGACTTCCTAAATCTATGGGCACTGAAGTAATACACGACCAAGCCCAAATATGCAAGATACTATATTTTATAATAACATATAAATGTTAAAAATAAAGTTAGTGATGGTATTAAAATACTCGTAACATAAGCAATGGTCCACCTATGACAAGTTTTCCTTTACGAGCCGCACTACATAACTCACGCACGTAAAGCTAACACCGCACTACCCCAACTATGTCTTCCATAATTTGCTATTTGCTCCATATGACATACGTACAACATGGAGACTAAATTACCTAAAGAATCCGGACACATAACACGCTTCTAATATATAGAATGCACAACATCTAGAATATCGCCGCCATAATAACAGATCGCTATTCATTACTAGATGGTCTAACGCGTGTTGTCGGATATCAATCAAACAAATACGAGCCCTTCAATCGCTTCCGATGCGTGGGAGAAAGCCTAGGTGATAATAACAAGACTATGCCACGCTTGTACAAATTCTATTTGTATCCTCACCAATAATAGGGTAACCTCAACCGGAAGACCCCAAATAATCGCTACATCATGTAATGTGATAGATGTTAGTCCAATTGGCTACGATAATCTAGAGGGGGATGAATAGATTATGCCCGCTTTTTCAAATTCCGCCCTCTTTTTCGAGTGAACAAGCAAAGATAGAAATCAGAATGCGGAAAATAAACAACACTCGTTGATTTATAGAGGTTCAACCCACCTCAGTGGCCTAATCCTCCACCACCCAAGATTCCTGGATAGATTTCAAAAAGAAAAAGATTTTATTAATTACCACAATTAATACAACACCACCTTTGAGGATTACCACAATCCTCTTACAACACCTTCAAGGAGATTACCACAATCTTCCTTCAACACATATGAAAAGTACCACACTCTTCAACACCTAAGATCACCCAAGTGTGCTCTTACCACAAGAACAACAACAAGGATATCTTATTTCGATGATGGACAAAATTCAAGATTACAACTCGATAATGATAATACAAATATTGAGTAAAAGTGTAATCAAGAATGTAAAGACTAGACCTCAAGAGTGTGCAAGTGAAAGTACTTAGGCTAATACAACAAGAGTTTTTGACAATGTGTTTGCTTGTATGGTTTTGCTTGTATGTCAGGTTCTCTCTTGTTGCTTGAATGGTTCCTCTATTTATAGGAGATGTCTTGGTTTGATTTCCGGACATTGGCTCCTTCTTAGAGAGTACTTTTCGCAAAAAATAATGTAATTAAACTCAAGAAATAGTGCTAGAAATCAACCCCTTAAATTAGGGAAAAGTGTCGAGAACCCAATGATAGTTTGTCAAAACCATATAGCGACCGGTCACAAGCAGAGATAGAAATTTGAAAGTATTTTCACGAAAATGCACAGGGAACCGATCGACGCTGGTCCGACTGCGCCGCCCGTGTGGACTGGGCTTGGAAAATGCACACAGAAGTTTCAGATCAAAACTTGAACGTTGTGCACCGGCCGCCCTTGGGTCGACGGCCGCCTACACCGCCGATCTCCGGGTCGATCGTCGTCGCTCTATCCTATTTTCTTTCCATCCCCTTTCTCGCTTTCAAAACTCAACTCAGTACGGGTTGCCCTATAGGCGAGGTCCAACACGAGATGTAGTGTTGTCCAATTTTTGTCGAAAATAAACTTCAAGAAATACTTAAAAATTAGTAAAAATATTTTATGTCGATCGAGTATTTGGACAACATTTAGAAACATTGTTTTGGTATAAAAACATTTATCTAACAAACTCCCCTTTTGATGATCACAAACCAAAATAATTTTATGAGGGCGATTTTGAAAACAAAACAATTTTCCCCAAAGAGTAAACTATCCGTTTAGAGCAATAGCAAACTATGCTTAGTGACCAAGTAGAAGGAGTTAAAATTTTCAAAGGCATTTTACAAAAGCTCCCCCTATCAACAAGCACATTAAGAAGAATCAATACAAAAGTCGAAGCTTTAGCTTGTACAAAGTAAACATGAAAACATGAGCTTGGAAGCTCCCTCGTCAAAAACGATCATTGATCATGCATATAAGTCCATAATTCATCCAATGGACTAGGTATACTTACACAGCCTTTTGGCTTTAAGGAGCCATAGCTTATAACTTCTTTGAGCTAATGAGCCAATTTCCCGCTTTCTCCCCTTTGGAATCACCAAAAGAAAGTTAGCACGATAAAAATATAAGTAATGTGTATCAAAGTGCGCTAAGTAGTCGATTTATCGAGCTTTTGAAATTTTAAGCGTAAAATCCATTGAACAAGGGAGACGTTGATCATTTTAAATGCACAAGCTCGTTTAAGTGGAAAAACATGATCTCTATATGTATAAGGAACTTTTAAAATCGAGAGAATCATGTAATTGGTGAAATTTTTTTTTGCGACAATTCATCGAACACTGACGGGCGTTAAAATTGGAAGAAGTTGTATATAGCCCTTGTAAATGTAATCAAGCCAAAAATTTCATCACCAAATCAATTCATACAACATTCAAACAACAATAATTAAGGAGCTCATCACAATCATATAGAACAAGTATCAAGAAATTTACATATCAGTCAAATTCTTATGGTTCAACCCAATGAGTTATGGAGTAGAATTCTTACCATTCAATCGGTAAAAATGAGCAATAATAATGATAATCGAGCATAATGAAGTCCAAGATATAGAATTAGTACAATAAAACTCATTTGAAATGAGTTTTGTGTGCAAATGACAAATGTGACGAAAAATGAGTTGAAAGAGCCAAAATGGCGAAGTCCTGGGAACAGAGACGGTTTTACTCAATTTTTGGCTTAGGCGATTGGCCTGAGTCGATGGCGACGGTCGAGGGCTAGGCCGACTGGTTGACTCACCCAACCAAACCCACGGTTCGCTTTGTTTTACAAAAATCAAGTTTGATCCAAAATCAAATTTTTCGCCCCTATGTTTTAAAACATGCAAAATGCAAACATAGACCTCATTTAATATGTATTATGCCTAACCGAGCTCGTATTGATGCAAAAAGTCTCAAAGATAGCGGTTTTGTAAAAATGTCCGCCAATTGATCTTGAGATGGTACGAAAGATATCTCAATTTTTTGTTTTGAAATACAATCCCTTAGTAAATGATGTCAATCTCAATATGTTTAGTACGGTTATGAGGAACTGGTTTTGAGCAATTTATAGAGGATATGTTATCACAAAAGATAGGAACATTTTCAAAAGAACATTTGTAATCCGCTAAAGTTTGTTTCATCCAAAGAAGTTGAGTACAACAAAAAGCCGCAAAATATATTCGCTTCGGCCGTTGAAAGTGAAACACAATTTTATTTCTTTTGAAAACCAAGAAACTAGGTAATCGCCCAAAAATCGACATAATCCGGAAGTACTTTTACAATCATCAATATTACCCGCATAGTCCGAATGACTATAACCTCGTAAGAGAAAAATTTTCATTCTTTGATAAAATAAACCATATTGAATAGTGCCTTTCAAACATCGAAAAATCCTTTTAACTAAGACTCATATGAGATTCTTTGGGATTTCTTTAAAACGAACACATAGGCATACAAAGCATTAAGAATGTCCTATCTACTTGCGGTTAAATAAAGTACACTACCAATCATACTCGATACTTTGATTCATCAACGGACTTGCCTTTTTCATCTTTGTCGATTTTGACATTTGTTGTCATATGAGTATGGATCAGTTCTTCCTTCTTTAATGCCGAACTTTTTCAAAAGTTCTTTTGTATATTTTGATTGCGAAATATAAATACCTTCTTGGCATTGCTTAATTTGAAGTCAAAGGAAGAAATTAAGCTCCCCCATCATACTCATCTCAAATTCACCTTGCATCAACTTAGAAACTTTCTTGCACAAGGATTCATTAGTAGCACCAAAAATAATATCATCAACATAAACTTGCACAAGTAAACAATCTCGCTACTTTTTCAAACACAAAGAGAGTAGTATCAACTTTACCTCTTGTAAAACCATTTTGCAAAAGAAAAGAGCTAAGTCTATCATACCATGCACGGGGTGCTTGTTTTAAACCATACAACCTTTTTAAATTTATAAACATCATTAGGCCTAGAAAAATTTTCAAACTCCCGAGGTTGTTTTACATAGACTTTTTCTTGAATAAAACCATTTAAAAATGCGGATTTAACATCCATTTGGTAAAAACTTGAAATTTTTAAAACAAGAATAGGCAAGTAAAATGCGAATAGCTTCTAAACGTGATACGGTGCAAATGTTTCATCATAATCAATACCTTCTTCTTGACAATACCTTGAGCTACTAACCTTGCCTTGTTTCGAACAATGTTGCCTTTATCATCGAAGTTTGTTCCAAATACCCATTTTGTACCAATAATTGTTTGAGATGGAGGACAAGGTACCAATTCCCATAAATCATTTCTTTCAAATTGATTCAACTACTCTTGCATTTCCAAAACCAATCCTCATCTTCAATAGCCTATTTAGCATTTTTAGGCTCTTTTTGAGATATAAGAGCTCTCTCGCAAATTTTCTTCGTCATCACTTTATCAAGGGGATCACCAATAATAAGATCTTTTGGGTGATCTCCTTTAAATTTCAATGCCATGGAAGATCCAAGTATCATCTTTGTCTTCTCGAGGAACATTTGAAGTGGATGGTTGATCATTAGAGGTAGAAGGTTGTGGCATAAAAAGCCGAAGTCATCCGAACTTTAAGACAATCAACAAGCTCTTTGCAAGGAGCCATCTCGTGGAAGGATTGCCGATCAAAGTGTACAAGAAGGAAAGTGTTTGTGATGCATGCCGATGGGAAGCGAGATCAAATCATCATTCAAATAAAAGTCTAGTCCATCTTCAACAAGGATATTGCATCTGTTTATATGGATTTATTTGGTCCTGTTGAACCAAACCAAAGATAAGTGGAAAGAAATACACCTTAGTGGTGGTGGATGATTATTCAAGAAATACATGGACAATCTTCATGTGCAAAAGAAGGAAACCTGCGTAAATTACCTCGGTGATGAAGTGAATTCAAAATGAGAAGAGTCAAACCATTATCAAGATAAGATTCGATAGAGGAACCGAGTTTGTCAATGGGATAATAACTCAAGATTGTAGAAAATGGCATTGCTCATAAGTTATCTCAGAAAAGGACTCCACAAAGAGAATGGAGTAGCGTAAAGAGGGAACAAAACACCAAGGAAGCCGCCGTAACCATGTTAATGGGCTGTGATTGCTAAAAGACTTTGGGTCAAGCCATAAACACGCATGTTATACCCAAAATAGATGCATGATTAATAGACAAATGACAAAGACTCCCTATGAAATATGGATAGGAGAAAGCCAAATTTTGGGTATTTTAGAATATTTGGATGTAAATGCTTCATCCACAACAATGGCAAAGATAATCTAAAGGCCTTTGATGTTAAAGTCGATGAAGATATCTTCTTGGGATACTGGGATGAAAGTAAATCCTATGTAGTGTCAACAAGAGGACTATGGTCACGAAGAGTCTATTCATGTGGTTTTTGATGAACCTAATATGAATGGAGAAGACATTGAAGAGTTAGCCGATAATCAATCACCACTATGCGTAAGAGTCCCTATGTTGAAGCTAAAGTCCGGAGCAATCAATCAAGATGAAGATGAGACAAATGGAAAATCGCAACTAAATGATGATGAAAGAGTTGCTCAAGACAACACAAGTGAGACATCCGAACCCAACTCGATTTACTTCAACCCGATGTGAGATGGCCGAGAGACCATCCACTAGAATTAGTCATTGAAACGTGAGAGATGGGTGAGAACCGGGATCCGAGCTCAACAAGAAGCAATGTTCACTTGTTTTATTTATCAAATAGAGCCAAAAGATGTGTCCCAAGCATCGATGACACACATTCGATTCAATCCATGCAAGAAGAGCCGAATCGAGTTTGAAAGGAACAAGGTATGGGAATTGGTGCAGAGACCAACCCATCAAAATGTTATTGGTACAAAATGGGTTTTCGTAAAAACAAGATGAATGAAGAAGGATTTGTGGTAAGAAACAAAGCAAGATTGGTAGCCAAAGGGTATTGCCAAGAAGATGGAATAAATTTTGATGAAACATTTGCTCCTGTTGCTAAAAGATTAGAAGCAATAAGTATGTTTCTTGCCTATGTCGCACACAAAAACTTCGTTGTATATCAAATGGATGTGAAAAGTGCATTTTAAATGGATTGTTGGAAGAAGAAGTCTATGTTGAGAAACCTCTAGGTTTTGAGCAGTAAAACCATTGAGATAAGGTGTACAAGCTCAAGAAAGTTCTATATGGATTGAAACAAGCACTCCAGAGAGCATGGTATGACACATTGTCTCAATTTCTAATCGACAATGGATTCACCAAAGGCAAAGTAGATGTAACACTCTTCTTTAATTCAAGATGGGGAGAGTATATCGCTTGTTCAAATATATGTGGATGATATCATTTTTGGATCCACAAACAAAGAGTCGTGTGATAGGTTCTCAAACTTCATGCAAGGCAAATTTGAAATGAGCATGATGTGAGAGCGACATTGTTTCTAGGACTTCAAGTTTAAACCAAGGATGGAACCTTCATAAGCCAACAAAGTACACCGAGATTTAATGAAGAAATTTTGTATGGAAGAGAAGTCTTCTCGTGAAAATACTAATGAATACATCACCAAGATCGACATAGATGCGTATGGTAAAGTCAGATCAAACAAGATACAGAGCACTTATTGATCACCGCTTATCTAACAACAAGTAGGCCGTACATCACCTTCAGCAGAGGTGTATGTGCAAGATTCCAATCGCACCAAAAGAAAGCCATATGATCGCAGCCTAAGAGAATCCTAAGATATGCCAAGAAGTTGGCTTATGGTATCCAAAGGAAGCGGGGATTCAAGCGTATTGGTTACTCGATCGACTATGCCGGATGTAGAGTTGATGGGAAGAGTACTTCAGAACTTGTCAAATGCTTGGAAAAGATCGTTTCCTAGTTTAGCAAGAAGCAAAAATTCAATAGCCACATCTATACCAAGGCAATCACATATGGGCGCTTGTTGTGCCCAAATCTTATGGATGAGACAACAACTAAGAGATTATGAAATTGAAGAAAAAGAGATTCCAATTATGTGATAACACAAGTGCTATTGCAATCACTTAACTCCGTGTTGCATTCAAGGACAAAGCACATTGATGTCAGATATCATTTTATAAGAGATCATGTTGAAAAGAAAGACATCACCTTGGAATATATCTCAACTGATAAGCAGTTAGCTGACATATTCACCAAGCCCTTATGTGAATCAAGATTTGAAGAGCTTAAGCATGAGCTAGGGTTAATTGAGCTGAGTTGACACTCAGAAGACTCAATGAGAAGAGATGGAACATGAAAAGATGAAAATAGAACAAGTCTCATGAATCAGCCAAGTGAATCACCAGACGGAAAGTCACCAGATCGAGTTAGTGACACCGAAGTTGTTTAACGAAAAGAAAGAGAAGAAGAGTTGAGTCATTTGTGTAGTAAGTCGAGTCATTTATGAGCTAAGTGACAAAAATGCAATGTTTTTTAATGAGCGGGAATGTTTTTAAGGATGACGTGCAGTAATAATGATGGGTACAATAAAAGTCGCACAAAGAAGCATATGATCGATATAAATGCTGCCGCATTAAATGCGAGAATTTAAATGCAATGTGACGCAAAATCGAGCCGTTGATCTTGATCAAAATTCAAAATCAAAAACCCATCCTTTCATAACCCTTATATACGGTTTTTCAATCCTCTCTCTCTCACTTTTTCCAAAACTGTTCATCTTCCTAAGCAAAAGAACGCAAACTTTTTCTCTCTCGAAAACCCAACAAGTTCTCAAATCGGTTTACCAAGTTTTCTTCAAGAAACTCACTAAAAATGGCACCAACACATGATTTCACCAAGCTCGCAAAGCAAATTCATACAGATCAATCAACTGTGACTTTGGGGATGATAAAGCAGGTTCCGATGAAACCCTTGTGAAGAAAATAGCAAGATAAGATGAAAAATTAGACTAAAACCTTTTCTCACAATGGAGTATCATATGACATGCGTTGAAGATGTTGCCCAGTTTTATGTTAGCGCCGAGGTGCAGGATTTGGGATTAAGTCCTCCGCCCACCGCAAGAACATATTAATCATCGCAGTATGACCTTATGAGCACTATTTACCGCCGTCCGAAGGCATGCAAGAGATATATGAAGTCGATGTCAACTTGGCTGTTGCATGGAAGGAAGTGGCCAAACCCGAGTGTGCTGCGAAATTGGTCTACACAGCTGAGAAGAAGCTGCTGAAAGACGATTATCATAAATCGATGATATCGTAGCAAGCGTGTAGACATGAAGTTTGGTAGCTTCAATCACCGTCCGAACCTAGCCGATCGCCATGGTCGCGATCATGGAAGAAAAGAAGATCAATGGGCGTAATTTGTATACAATGCATCGCTGAACGCCGCAACAAATCCATCAAGGAGGACGGATCTTTGGAGGATCACTTGGCTATGACCTAGTTATTCGCCATCCGATGGAGGTTAAGGGTATTCCTTTAGACATGGAAAGTCTTTCCATGTAAACAAGAAGATGTTCCGAGCCAACTTGTCCGACGCCCAGAAGAGAGCCTATGCCAAAATGGCAGATACCAGTGAGAGGGGGAATCACCTGACCTCGTTGATACAATCGCTTCCTCCCCACTAAAGAACAGAGTCGTCCTTGCAAACTGCGAAGAAAACGTTGCCCTCGCAAAGAAAGAAGAAAGATGCACCGCCCCGCAATCGAGTCGCCGCCCACGCAGCCGAGGAGAGAAGGAAGCCCAAATACCTTCTCCGCCATCGAAAGAAGAGGATTGCTAAGCCAAGAAAGGCAGCCTCGCCAAAGGAAGATGCTCGCCCCGCCGCCAAGGAATCAAAAAAAGAAGTTTTCGAACTGTAAATTCTCTCGTGTGGACCAAGAGAAGAGAGAAGACTCACCAAGCTCTCAGAGCTTGAGAAGACAATGAGTCGCCACTCACCGAGAAATCTCCGAGATCCGCTGAAAAGTGCGGTCTTCTAGACGTTATTGAAGAACTAAAAGTCTCACGAGGATAGTCAGCAGAGGCACCAAGACCCACTGTGGGAATGTAACAACCGAGGATGAAGTTAATGAGACAAAGCAGATCCCCCGCTAAAGGCGATGTTGTCTCCACCTACCACAGATGCTATCAAGGAGAAGAGCAAGAGAGTATGCTACCTTCCATTCCCCGAAAAGGAAAGGCAACAAGGAGAGGATGAAGATGACGATGTAATTATGTACTTTCCATTGTATCCGACATCCGTAACCGCCTCGAGAGTGGAGAAAATGGAAGTTGGGTCGCCGAGGTACAAGCTTTGAACGCTATGAATTCATTGAGGAAGAGGAAGAATTGATGAAATTCCTCGATTGACCACCGTCTTCGTGCACTGGCGAAGATAATCACCGACATCTTGTATATCTTCAAGGAGAAAGAAAAGGAAAGGTTAGCAAAAGAAGCCAAGCTTGTGAAAAGGCGAATATATGCCTCTCACCGAACTAGCGACCATACTCATCCTCACATTGACATGCTCGGGAAGTGATGAGGACATGGATCTTGTTGTCGCAGCGAGAAGTTGAACATGCAACAAGCCATGCAGAATCCAAATTTATGCATGAGCAGCAGATGATGGAAGGACCAGAGAGTCCTCCAAATCTCTCCCGAAATTGATCCGCTGGGAGTGGTACAAAGACACCACGCTTATTGCCGCAACCACATCCCCAATTCACTCCTGGGAGGACTGGGATCCAAGGGACTTGACGATGACACCGGGAACTTGGGCACCCAAGTTGAGCCAACCCCTAATGAAGGTGTCTTACCACATGCCCTCACGGCCGAACACTCAATGGACACACCAGAGTCCGAGCAGAGTGACCCCACCATCGCCACTCGCCTAGTGCGCCACCGAGGGGAAACCCACTCCACCGCAGCCAGTTTCCGAGGATGTCGCAAATGATCGCACAATGGCGTAGGAGGCGAAGTGGAGAACGAAAAAGAAAAAGAAATAGAACACGCCACTAACAAAGCTGGACAGCTTGAGTTCTGCCCCGCTGACGTACAACAGCCTTTGCAGCCGAGGACGCGTTGTTGAAGTCGAGGCACGTGACGGATTTTCCCTGAGTTAACACTGTGGCAATGAAAGTTCAATCCAAGGAGTTGAGACTGTCGGGATGTCACTACAGAAGACCCTAAGACAACCAAGGCTCAGCGGGTTAAGAAAACGTACAGCCTCGCCGCAGCTTGAGACGCATGAGGTAATGAAGGCCCAAGGAAGCCGAGACTTCCCGGGTAAAAATCAAGGAGAAAAGAGCATTCTCAAATCATCATTGCCGACTCGTAAGAGGAAATCAACGCCATGATTCCTGTGATAATCCCGATACAACATTCTGGCTCAAGACGAGGCCGAGTCCACCCCCCGCCGCAGCGACTCACCGAGGATGTTCTTCCAAGCACGAGTAAGCCGTAACCAAAGTCGCCATCAAACGCTCAATTTGATGATGAACCAAGCCCTCAAAGCTTCATCATCCTCCGATGACACCGATGGTGCAGCCGAGGACAAGCAAATTCATTTAGCAGACCCATCGAGGCCGAGAAGCCGTTAAGACAAACTGAGGCTGGGCCACTGACAACTTACTCACCAAGTGCCCACTGAGACCGAGTCATCAGGCAGTTCCCAAAGTCCGCAGCAGCTCGACTAACCAGCACATCATAGGCACGAACAACGGATCAATCAATACCTTATGTGCGTGATGATGCATTTGAAGAAACTTTCCTTTCCGATGGAGCCTCGATCTTGAAGAAAAAATAGCTCGCGAGCCGAGATGCTTCAACTTAAGAGTCGATCCAGCTTATTCCCTCCGATTCAATTGTTCCAGCAGATTTTGATTTTGATGTCTTGGCCACACCAAATCGAGGTGACAATGAGGTACGTGAAGTCTTCAAGACAATCCTTGGTGAGATTGAGAAGATTGAACCGCACTCAGCCTCACCGATATGGGCCGACAACAGGATGCCAACCTCACACAGTACTTCATGTAGGATAATGGTCCGAATCGTGGAATGGTGTCAGCAGCAGAGTACAATGCGATATGAACAAGTCGATATTTTAAAGCATTGTACAACAAAATGTCGGGTCCGAGCGCTGAGCATGCTGATATGAAGTGAGGATGCAGAAAATATTGATGTAACGCATGCCCTCATACAATGTAGATGGAGCTTCAAGGTGAATTTGTAGGTCCCAAGGGGTGTGAGTGTAAGTGTTTAGGGGGGGTGAATAAACCTTACCAACTTTTCGATTTAGTCCTTTTAAATATTCAGAGTTAATACTTCACAAACCGAAGTCCTTGATGGACAACTAAGTTAGTAAATCAACAGAGTTAGTTACTCAATGCACTGACCGAGCCGTTGATAGAATAACTCAATTGCTTTGACTAAAGACTTAACTCGATCGCGATTTGTTTTCAACTAAGACTTTACACCCTTAAATTTGGTTTAGTATTGATTTAATACTTGGTTTTAGTACTTAGAGATTATCAAGTGGATAGCAAATTTATCACAGAGCTAAATAAATAAGGTGCAAAAATTAAAGTGCAATAAAAATGTAAATGACACGATAAGTTTGTATAGAGGTTCAAGATGGGGTAATTCTTCCACTCCTCTCTTCTCCAACTCCCGGAGGAATCCACTAAGTATTGATCAAGATACAGAGTGGTAATGTACCCGTATACAAGTCTTGATCACACATCCGACTTGATCTTTGGGACTCACCGAGATGCCTTGGTCACGTAGTCAAGCTCGTGACGACTCAAACCTTTCTTCACAGGGCACCGCTTTTACACAGCCCACTTGCTCAAGCTCTTGATTTGATCACGAAGCCCTCCAAAACTTGAGACTAGTTAGACCTTGAACCTTCCTACAATCCTCCCGTGGGAATGTAGACCCTTTGATTCTTCAACAATTTCCTCTTCAACCGATTGAAGTTATCTTTCCTTCACAAGTGTGAGTGTTGGATTGATTTTCTTCGTAGAATGTAGGCTTGAGGATTAATATTGAATGATTTGAGAATATCTTAGGTTACGCTCAAATAATTCTTGAATGTTCGTGGTTGTAACCTTCTCTCGCAGTCATTCCTCAGCCTTTTATAGTGATCTTTCAAAAATCCGCCCTGAAGAGATAGCTTATTTTTGAAAGTCACTTGTGGTCGTTGGCTTTGTCTTGTTGCGCCCCTGGAATTGCCACTTCCTCGTATGAATTGTTCTTCACTTTTCGAGTTCGACATGGTGCAAAGCTGTTTCCCATTGGTTTATTCCTTTGCACGCTTCTGTGGATCGAGCACTTCGAGAAAGGTAGTATGGAGGTATTACTTGTTTAAGTAATTCCTTGATTTGTGTGCAACGGATCTCTTCCAGCTTATCTCGACTTGATCGCATTTCCTTGCTTTCCCAGGTGACTTAGAGTCAGCTTCCAATCATTGGATGACTCTTCTCACTTCAACTTGAGACTTGGCTATCTTGAGTTGACTTGACTGATACTCTACTCACCGCATCTCACCGCTTTCAGTCGAAGTTCCTTTTCTTTCTTTTGCTATACTCAGTTGCCTTGCATGAGTCTTCCTTCTAGTCTCCAGTTGTCTTCTTGCATGTTTAGGCATAGCCGACTTAACTCGCCTTGACCAAATTTCTATTTATTACAATGCGCTTTACAAACTAAAATGGGTTCCAACTTCCTATTCTAAGTTTTACATGGCATTCATCAAAATCTAAACAATAAATTTCCCAACAATTTCCCTTTTGATGATGCCAAAACTTAAAACATTCAAAATGTAAATAGCAAAGATACATACAGATAGTGCATTCACAAAGAATGTATGCGTAGAATCAATCCTTTTATTGATCATAACATTCTTGTCCTTACACAATCAAGCATAAAGTGTATCGTGAGCAAACACCTATGTCTACGCAAAAATAGAGAATTTTCAAATTTATTACAAAAGACTTACATAAAATGTATTTACATAGTAAAATACATGAAGGGGTGACAAAGAACACTTCATCTCCTTCGCTTCCTCCTTCTTTCTTTCTTCTTCTTCACTCCGCCATCTTCTCGTCTTCTTTTCTTTTTCTCATCTTCACCGCTTTCTTCTTCTTTTCATACGCCTTCCAAAGCCTTCATCTCTTCTTATTTCTCTCTTTGTCTCTCCTCCCATAGCCGAGTTTGTCTTTTATTTTCTTCTTCAATTCTTTTCATATACTCAAAGATTGTTCTTAGCCACTTGTAGATTGGCTACTTCGGCAAAAACCAGCCTCAAGAGATGCCTCCTTTCTTGCCTGGATCTATATAATTAATAATTTGGGGCAGAGGCCTAGGTCCGAAACCTCTTCCTCCACCACGCTTCTTCCTCTATCTCTTCCTTCCGGGGCGTGTATCAGATCGGGGTCTTCTTCTTCCCAAAAGGAGTGACTAGCAGAGTGACCAAAGCAGAGCGACCGCGCGTAGTCTCGTCGCCGCCTTTCGCCGCCTTCTTCACATAGTGTGAGACCCTTTTCTCAAGATAAGTCCTGTGCTTCGAGCATGGACATGTTTGCGAAGTATCCTTCGGGACATGCGAAGGCTTTAAATTCATCAACGATCTTAGCTCGGGCTCCCGATGATCCGAGATGGCATGTTGTTCTCGCTTCACCGGAATGCTTCCATGTTGTTTCGTAATATCCATAACTCGGCATTCATCCTTCCTTCCACTTCCTCCATCCCCGCTTCAATCGTTTTTCTTGTCACCATAGGTACAGCAGAGTGTTGGAGTGGCAGAGTCATCGAGTTTGCCGATAATATCACCGTGATAAGACCTTTGTTGGGGTTTTTGCAATCATCAAGGTTACATCTCTCGATCCTTCCCCTCAACAGATTTCCATTTCTTTTCTCTTGAAACTTCCTCACTGTTTTTCCTTCACAACCGCTTCCTCCTTCTCAACTTCGTGATCCCTTCGCTTTTTAGGTATTCCTCTTCCCCTTTTTGCATCATCAAAGGAGAGATGAACCCCGAAACAAACTAGCGAAAGCAGAAGTCGAGCCCACTGATAGCCAAGTTTTGCTTCGAGTCTGGCCGTGGAGTATGCGGCGCGAAACTCGAGCGAGTAGCTGATTCAGCCTTTAATTAACTTCATCTCACCCATGAGAAGGCTGAATTTTCGATCCATGTTTTCTTCCATACGCAGGAGCTCATTCTTATTTTGCTCACGCAGCAGCCTTTATCTCAAAGAAAGGTGAGATTCATGCATGTGCTCATTGTGTTCTCTCAATTTTGTCTTTGCATCAAAGATTCTCACCGCTGCACCAACAAACTTGTTGAACAATGTTCTCAAATATCTAGCTTGTTCCACACGCATTGTTTGTCGTTGTTGCCACCACTCCCCGGATTCTCACTATTATGCCTCCAAGTCGCCAGTAGGTTGGCATCTCTATTATCCAGCTCATGTCCATCGAGGCCTGGTGCCTCTCCATCCGCTCAATTTCAAAGAAATAATGCTTTGAACATCTCCCGAACTTCGCTTGTTCCTTCACACCGACGCAAGCAAAAGCCAAAATCATAGTCACCGAATGATGGTATCTCGATGGAATGACAGATCTAGTTTGTGGAAGCGCCGAGATCTCTTTCTCGATTTCTTCGTGGAGGCGGGTACTTCCGAGAGAAGGAAATGATTCTACAAAGGATCATCACGAGCAATCGAATTTGTTCAATGATGAGTGGTGCTCATGAAGTTCCTTGTGGAGTCGAACCCGCCGCAGCCTTTGGGAGCCCGCGCAGCGGGACTCTGCTTTCACCGGGGTCCGTGTGAAGTTGACCCACTTGCCGAGCTCACTGCTCTCAACATGCCTTCGTTGGTCTCAAACGGGTTTTTCCACGTGAGTCGATCGGTCCTCGCCTTATCAAGATCATCTGGGATGATGATGAGATTTCCATGGGTGGCTCATCATCAAAGTTGAAAGTTTGGCGAGTAGTCTTGAGGTCGGACTTACTCGTGGTTGGAACATCCTCACCGAAGTCTTTTCGATCACCACAGGACGACTCACCATCGCTCCTTCCGATCCGTGAAAGGTTACATCGATTATCCTCGGGAATCGTGAAGTGCACTTATCTCCTTTTCTAATGGATCAATGATAGCAGAGGGATGTTCAGATTTCACTTTCTTTTTACCCCGGGAAGTCTCAACCTCCCGTTGGCCTTCATTACCTCCTCGCAGCCTCAATCAATAGCAATGAGGTCTTGACATCCCTTTCGACCGTGTCACTGCCTTAGTGGTCTTTCGGTGGCATCCATTGAGTCTCAACTCCATGGATTGCACTTTCGCCGCCGTGAGGGTTAACTTCCAGTGGTTGTTCATTCATGTGCCTCGATCGCATCGCAGCCATTATTAGCCTTCAGAGCTAGCTGGCACACTCACCGAGACAGCTTCCTCAATCGTTCGAGCCTCGCCGATGACAACTTGTGGTACTTTGGTTTGTTCCTTCTCCACTTCGCCTCCTAGATTCATTGTGGAGTCACCTACAACATCCTCCAACCTTGCCGCAGCCGAGGGAGTTTCCTCACCGGCACACCACCGAGTGACTTGGATTAGGGGTCACTCATCTCCGCATCCCTACTGCTCCCATTGAGTATTTCGTCAAAGGTGGTAAGACACCTTCATTAGGGGTCGCTCGACCGGGGTCCCCACTATCCCATTTTCATCGCCAGCCCCCTTAGTTCCTTCTTCCGAGTGAGTGGGAAGTGGTGGCAAAGAACAACGGTGGCAATATGCCGCACTACTCCCATTGGGTCTATTTCTAGTCAGTGTTTTGGAGGACTCTCCTAGTCCCTCCAAAGATCCTTTGCTCTTGAAGGATTCTCGATTCTTCCATTGCTTGCCGATTTGCAATTCTTCTCGCGGGCAAAGAACAGGTCCGCAGATCCTCATCACTCGATAGACGCCAAAGTGAGGATGTGTATGTTCTCAGAGGCCGGTGATAGGGTATGCCGCCTTCTCACGTGCCTCTCGCCCTCACCGCTTTAGTCCGTTCATTTTCTTTTCAATTTCCAAAGTGATATTTATGCAATTATCCTCGCAAGGGCTTGCAACACTCGGTCCACTTAAGAAATCAAGAGTTCTTCTTCCTCAAAGAATGAACTCGATATTGAAACCGCACTGGATAGGCTCAACTTCCATTTTTCCACTCGCGGCAGACGATTTTGATGTCCGGATACAATGGAGAGTGCATGATTAAATCGCCTTCATCATCCTCTTGCTTTGAGCCTGTGTATTGAAGGTAGCAGACTTTGTCGCCGACACCTTCAAAGAAATACCGTTCACATAGTGGAGAAACAACCCCGTCAACAGTGACTATTGTCTCACCCATCTTTTGTTCCTCGCTTGTTCGACTACAAACTAGGTCTTCAAGTTGCCACCTTTGATCACCAAAGCAGATTTGGCCGTTTCATCAATCACGCCTGGAGACTCTCCTTCTCCAGCTAGCCTTGTATCTTTTTCCACCGAGTGGCCGACTCACCGCTTCTCAAGCCTCGAACGCTTGAAAATTCTTTTCTCCTTCTTTTCTTGTTTGAACCAGAGGGATTGCTGTTCCGACAAGGTTTCTTCCGAGTCTTGGGCAGGGCGGGCCGTTGTTTTTTCTCGAGGAGATGGCCATCTCGCTTATTAGTTCTCCTCTTCGACAACCGGAGAAGGTATTTGAGATTCCTTCTCACCGCCGGGCCGCAGGGCAAGGAGACACATGCCATGGGGCAGTGACTTACACGCAGGGCATCCTTCTTCTTGGCGGAGAAGAGACAAGCTTGTATCTTCAGTGGTCACCGATTCCCCTCACTGACGCTCTCTTAGCGTAGGCTCTCTTCTCGTGCGCCAGAGAGGTTTGATCGAACATCTCTTGTTTACATGGAACGCCTTTCCATGTCGAAGAGGACTCCTTTTACCTCCATCACCGGCCAATCACTGCATCGATCCCAATGATCCTCCAAATGCTCCATTCTCCTTGAAGGATTTGTTCTTACATTTCGCGCAGTCTCAGTCAGACAAACTCAGCCTAGCCACTTTTTTTTTCTTCAATGATCGCAGCCATTACGATCAATTTCATTTTGGACAGCTTGGTCAAAGCCGCCAAATTTGATGTCTATGCATTTGGCAACGATGTCCAACAATTTGTGGTAGTCCTCCTTCACAGCCTTCTTGTTAGCCGTAGACTATCTTTTCAAAGATAGTCGGGTCTTGGCTACTTCCTTCCAAGCAAAGAAAGCCTAAGTCAACATCAAGATCATTGATTTCTCGTGCTCCTTCCACGGTAACGAGTTGTTCTCGCCAAATACTTGGCGTTGATGAAGAACTCCTTCCCGTGAATGCAGGATTTGATCCCCTCATCGTGAATCTCAAAGATTCACGTAGAATCGTGCGACTTCTTCCACATAGGTCATCGGAAAGTCCATCGTTAAAATGGTTTTAGCCTCAATCGCTTTGAGTTTTTCAAAGAATCTTCTTTATGAGGGCATCATCGACTGCTTGACCATACCTCGAAATCCACATGAGATCGGTGTGTATTTTCTTTCCTTGCTTGACAAAATCATGAGTGGATGCCATTTTTCAATATTTCACCGAATGAAACTTAGAAGGTGATTTGAAGATTGATAGGTTTTGAGAGAGTTTTTGCCTTTGGTAACGTGAGAGAAACGGACTAAAATGGTTTAAGTATGGTTCCCGAAAGGACGTATGGGTGGTTTTTGAAATGTGATCGAAAGCAACGGCTTAGATTTGCACGCCGATTAGCATTTAATGTCTCGTATTTAATGCGACAACATTTATATCCAATCATAAGCTTCGTGTGCAGCTTTTGCCTCAGACACGCCATAATTATGCCGACGCTATTCTTAAAAACATTCCCGCTTAGTAAAAACGATCGCGTTTTTGTCCTTTGCTCATAAATGACTCACCTTATCCCTTAGCCGATTTAACTCTTCTTCTCACAGCTTCCTAGTGACTCACCGCCACCTAACCCGCAGATGACAATTGTCTTTCCGAGCATGGTCGATTCACTTAGTCGATTTGAGAATTCATCTCTTTTTCCTTTTCGTGTTTCATTTCTTTTCTTTGAGTCTTCCGAGTGTCACCACCAATTAACCATAACTCATGCTTGAGTTCTTCAAATCTTGACTCACATAATGGTTTTGTGAATATGTCGCCTAACCTGCTTATCGCTTGAAATATATTCCAAGGTAATGTCCTTCTTTTCAACACGATCTCTTATGAAGTGATATCCGACATCGATATGCTTTGTTCTTGAGTGCAACACAGATTTTGAGTGATTGTAATTGCACTTGTGTTATCACACATGATTGGAATTTTTTCTTCAACTTCATACTTCTCACTCACTGCCTCATCCATAGACTTGGTACAACAAAGAAATTTCGCAGCCTATGTATTCTCGTTTCACCAGAGGTGGCTATTGAATTTTGCTTTTTGCTAAACCAGGAAATTAGCCATTTCCAAGCATTTGACATGTGCCTCGAGGTGCTCTTCCGTCAACTCTACATCCAAAGATAGTCGTAGTCTCAATAGCCAATTAGCTTGAATCCACCTACCTTTGATACCATACGCCAACTTCTTCGCTTCCTTTCAAATATCTCAAGATTTCTTGGTCCGCAGCTATGTGGCTTTTTTTTTGAGCAGATTGAAATCTTGCACATACACCTACAACAAAGGTGATGTCTGGCCCGCTTTGCGGAGATAAAGCAATGATCCAATAAGTGCTCAGATCTTGTTTGATCTACAGCTCGCTATCCGATCCACATCCATTTTGATCGATGTATTCATTGGTATTTTCACAGAAGACTTCTTCCATACCAAATTTCTTCATTAAATCTCTCGTGTATTTTGTCCGACTTATGAAGGTTCCATCCTTCACTGCTTCACTTGAGTCCAAGGAAGAATGTCACTCTCCCATCATGCTCATTTCGAATTTGCTTTTGCATGAGGTTTGAAAATTTATCACACAGCCTCTTTGTTTGTGGATCCAAAATAATGTCATCCACATATATTTGAACAAGAAATATACTCTTCGCATCTTGAATTCTCAAGAGTGTTCTATCCACTTTGCCTTTGTGAATCCGTTCTCATTCAGAATTGTGACAAAGTATCATACCATGCTCTGGGTGCCTTGCTTTAATCCATATAGAGCTTTTTGAGTTTGTATACCTTATCTCCAAGAGTCTTCTGCTCAAATCCTGGAGGTTGTTCAACATACACTTCTTCTTCCAATAAACCATTAAGGAATGCACTTTACATCCATCCGATATACAATAAAATTCTTGTGAGTCGATAGGCAAGAAACATCCTTATAGCTTCCAATCTTGCTACAGGGGCAAATGTTTCATCAAAATCTATCCCTTCTTCTTGGCAATATCCTTTGGCTACTAATCTTGCTTTGTTTCTTACCACGTAACCTTCCTCGCTCATCTTGTTTCAACACCCATTTAGTGCCAATAAAATTTTGATGGGTGGGTCTTTGAACTAATTCCCATACTTTATTTCTTTCAAACTAATTCAAATTTCTTCTTGCATAGCTTGAATCCAATGTGTGTCATCCAATGCTTGTGACACATCTTTAGGCTCTATTTGTGAGATAAAGCATGTGAACATAGCTTTTGTTGAGTTCTCGATCTTGTTTTGACACCTTCTCTTATATCTCCAATGACTAGTTCTCGTGGATGGTCTCTCACCATCTTACATCGTTGGAGTAAGTTAGCCGGATTCGCCTGCCTTTGCAAAACTATGTTGCTTTGATCGCCTCTCTTCGTGCCATCACTTAGCCGCAGATTTTCCAAACTGCTTTTGAGACTCACCTATCTCATCTTCATCCGGGTTTATAATTCCACTTTTCACTTTCAAAGATAGGACTCTTCTACATGGTTGGTTGATTCAATTTTATCACCGACTTCTTCAATGTCTTCTCCATTTACATTCGCTCATCAAACACCACATGAATGGATTCTCCGTAACCATAGTCCTCTTTGTTGAGTATCAGAGGCTTTGCTTTCACCGAGTATCCCAAGAAGATACCTTCATCGCCTTTAGCATCAAAAGCCTTCAAATTATCTTTGCTATTGTTATGGATGAAGCATTTACATCCAAATATTCTAAAATATGCAACATTTGGTTTTCTCCCCGTCCAAATCTCATAGGAGTCTTACACCGCCTGCTTATCATGCATCTATTTTGAGTGTAGCATGTCGTGGTTTATCGCTTTCAAATTCACCAAAATCTTTGTAGCCCCGCTTCGCTTAACATGGTCATTGTCGCTTTTTTGAGAGTTCTATTCCTTCTTTATGCAACTCCATTCTCATAGGAGTCCTTGCCGCAGATAATTCATGACCAATACCATTTTCTACACAATATTGAAGTTATTATACCATTGACAAACTCAGCCTTCCACGATCTTATTTTGATAATGGTTTGGCTCTTCTTATTTTGAATCTTATTCATCACCGTGGTAGTTTTTCAGAGAGTTTCTTTCTTCTTACACATGAATATTGTCCATGTATATCTTGAGTAGTCATCTACTACCACCAAGGTGTATTTCTTCCCACTTATGCTAGCCGGTTCAATCGACCAAATAGATCCATATGTAGCAGATGCAATATTCTTGTTGAAGATGGACATGTCTTTTCTTTGAATGATGATTTGATTTGTTTTCCTTCGACATGCATCACATATACTCTCCTTCTTGTATATCGAAAGTCCGAAGTCCTTCCACAAGATTGCTTCCGCAAGCTTGTTAATCGTTTTGAAATTCAAGTGACTACCTTCTTGTGCCACATCCAACTTGATTCATTGCGGTTTTGCTAATAGACATGTGCCGGGTGTTGCTTGACCAATCCACTACATACATATTCTTTGTGTCCGCATCCTCGCAACACAACTTCATTTGATTCAAGATCCTTGATTTGGCATATACCCATGTTAAATCCAACATTATAACCCTTGTCACGTAGTTATCGATGCTTAGCAAGTTGAAGTTGAGTCCTTCAACATATGCAACATCCGTGATTTTTAATCCATTTTTCTTGATGGATCCAATGCCTCTTATTTCTCCCCCGAGCTTCATTTCTCCAAATATGACTTTTGCACCTTTCCGACTTCCTTGAATTTTGACAGATTTTTCTTGTTTCTTGTCATATGTCCGGAACAACCACTATCCATGTACCAGTTCCTTGGCACTCACTGCTCTTGAACCGCAAACAAGGAAATTAAGTTTTTAGGTACCCATACTTGTCCGGGTCCCGAGGGGTTAGTATTGTAAGATGATCCAACCAACCTATAGTCAAATGGTTTGACTTAAGGGGTTGCCATCTATCGCACCATAATCATAATTAATTTTGGCAAATTGCTTGGGGATTCTGTGTTCATACAAATTGCCTCTTTTCTCTCAGATGCCTCGTGATATGTGTTTTAGCAATCGCTTTCTTTGGGTAGTTGTGATATCTCCGAGTGTAGTGCGCAGGTGCATATGTGTGTGCCGATGAAAGCTCTTATACCTTTGGAATGGCCTTTGGCCGAAGTTCTGTGCCTTGCCATTTCGCTTATATTCCCGGGTCTTTGGCCGATAGTTCACATTATTCCAATCACCGCTTCTTGGGTATTTTCTACCATTCCCTTCATATGTATTTCTTTTATAGAACTTCCTGGGGTTTTTGGTAGCTTGCTTTTTCTTTACAGAGTATTTCCTATTTGGAGTTTGGCTGAGGAACCGGGCCGGATTTCTTCTCACTGCCCTCTCAAAGACACTCAATCGGCCGTTTTCCTTTTCCTTTATAACCAAGCGCCGCTTTGTTTGTAATTGTGTTTTGGGATAAATGTGTGTGCACCATTTCGAGTTTTGGATTTTTGAGATACTTCATCGCTAGAAGATCCTTTTTCCAAAATCACTTTGGAGCTTGACATAGCACGAGGAATTAAATCCTAAGCCTGCTTTTGTCTCCACATTCTCTTGACTCATAATAAGATCATCCAATGATTTAGATGCCTAAGTTGAATGAGGCTAGATGTGAACATAGCTTGTCGAAGTTCCGATCTTGTTTTGACACCTTCTCTTATATCTCCAATGACTAGTTCTCGTGGATGGTCTCTCACCATCTTACATCAAAGTTGGAGTAAGTTAGCCGATTCGGGCCTGCCTTGCGCCTATGTTGCTTTGATCGCCTCTCTCGTCATCACTTAGCCGCAGATTTTCCAAATTGCTTTTGAGACTCACTATCTCATCTTCATCCGGTTTATAATTCCAAATTTCAAAGATAGGACTCTTCTACATGGTTGGTTGATTCAATTTTAGCAATTGACTCTTCAATGTCTTCTCCATTTACATTCGCTCATCAAACACCACATGAATGGATTCCTCCGTAACCATAGTCCTCTTGTTGAGTACTCAGAGGCTTTGCTTTCACCGAGTATCCCAAGAAGATACCTTCATCGCCTTTAGCATCAAAAGCCTTCAAATTATCTTTGCTATTGTTATGGATTAAGCATTTACATCCAAATATTCTAAAATATGCAACATTTGGTTTTCTCCCCGTCCAAATCTCATAGGAGTCTTTGTCACCGCCCTGCTTATCATGCATCTATTTTGAGTGTAGCATGTCGTGTTTATCGCTTTCAGCCCAAAATCTTTAGTAGCCCCGTCACCTAACATGGTCATTGTCGCTTCTTTGAGAGTTCTATTCCTTCTTTCGCAACTCCATTCTCTGCGTGGAGTCCTTGCCGCATAATTCATGACCAATACCATTTTCTACACAATATCGAGTTATTATACCATTGACAAACCGCCCCTCTCACGATCTTATTTTGATAATGGTTTGGCTCTTCTTATTTTGAATCTTATTCATCACCGTGGTAGTTTCTGAGAGTTTCTTTCTTCTTACACATGAATATTGTCCATGTATATCTTGAGTAGTCATCTACTACCACCAAGGTGTATTTCTTCCCACTTATGCTACCGGTTCCATCGACCAAATAGATCCATATGTAGTGATGCAATATTCTTGTTGAAGATGGACATGTCTTTCTTTGAATGATGATTTGATTTGTTTTCCTTCCGACATGCATCACATATACTTCCTTCAGTATACCGAGTCCTGGAAGTCCTTCCACAAGATTGCTTCCGCAAGCTTGTTAATCGCTTTGAAATTGTGTGATCACCTTCTTGTGCCACATCCAACTTGATTCACCGTGTTTTTGCTAATAGACAGGCCGGGTGTTGCAGCTTGACCAATCCACGACATACATATTCTTTTGTCCGCATCCTTGCAACACAACTTCATTTGATTCAAGATCTCGATTTGGCATATACCCATGTTAAATCCAACATTATAACCCTTGTCACAGAGTTGGTCGATGCTTAGCAAGTTGAAGTTGAGTCCTTCAACATATGCAACATCCGTGATTTTTAATCCATTTTTCTTGATGGATCCAATGCCTCTTATTTCTCCTGGAGCTTCATTTCTCCAAATATGACTTTTGCACCTCCGACTTCCTTGAATTTTGACAGATTTTTCTTGTTTCGCCATATGTCCGGAACAACCACTATCCATGTACCGTGTTCCTTGGCACTCACTGCTCCTTGAACCTCGCAAACAAGGAAATTAGTTTTTAGGTACCCATACTTGTTCGGGTCCCGAGGGGTTAGTATTGTAAGATGATCCAACCAACCTATAGCCAAATGGTTTGACTCTAAGGGGTTGCCATCTATCAAAGACCATAATCATAATTAATTTTGGCAAATTGCTTGGGGATTCTAGTTCATACATTGCCTCTTTTTCTCGTCATGCCAGATACGTGTTTTAGCAATCGCTTCTTTCGGGGTAGTTGTGATATCTCCGAGTGTAGTGCCTAGGTGCATATGTGTGTCGATGAAAGCTCTTATACCTTTGGAATGGCCTTTGCCGAGTTCTAGGCCTTGCCATTTCGCTTATATTCCATGTGGTCTTTGCCGATAGTTCACATTATTCCAATCACTGTTCGTATTTTCTACCATTCCCTTCATATGTATTTCTTTTATAGAACTTCCGGGGTTTTTGGTAGCCTGTTTTTTCTTTACAGAGTATTTCTATTTGGAGTTTGCCGAGGAACTCTACCGGATTTCTTCTCACTGTCCTTCAAAGACACTCAACTGGTCTGCTTTTCCTTTTCCTTTATAACCAAGGCCGCTTTGTTTGTAATTGTGTTTTGGGATAAATGTGTGCACCATTTGGAGTTTTGGATTTTTGAGATACTTCATTGCTAGAAGATCCTTTTTCCAAAATCACTTTTGAGCTTGACATAGCACAGAGGAATTAAATCCTAAGCCTGTTTTGTCTCCACATTCTCTTTGACTCATAATAAGATCATCCAATGATTTAGATGCTCAAGTGAATGAAGCTTAGATGTGAACATAGCTTCTTGTTGAGTTCGATCTTGTTTTGACACCTTCTCTTATATCTCCAATGACTAGTTTCGTGGATGGTCTCTCACCCATCTTACATCAGGTGGAGAAGTTAGCCGACTCATTGCCTTGCCTATATTGCTTTGATCAGCCTCTTCTCGTCATCACTTAGTCAGAGATTTTCCACTGCTTTTGAGACTGTGCCTATCTCATCTTCATCCGGGTTTATAATTCCAGCCATTTTGCCTTTCAAAGATAGGACTCTTCTACATGGTTGGTTGATTCACTTTAGCAACTGACTCTTCAATGTCTTCTACATTTACATTCGCTCATCAAACACCACATGAATGGATTCCTCTCGTAACCATAGTCCTCTTGTTGAGTACAGAGGCTTTGCTTTCACCGAGTATCCCAAGAAGATACCTTCATCGCCTTTAGCATCAAAAGCCTTCAAATTATCTTTGCTATTGTTATGGATGAAGCATTTACATCCAAATATTCTAAAATATGCAACATTTGGTTTTTTCCTGTCCAAATCTCATAGGAGTCTTTGTCACTGTCTCTTTATCATGCATCTATTTTGAGTGTAGCATGTCGTGTTTATTGCTTCAGCCCAAAATATTTTAGGTAGCCCTCGTCAGCCTAACATGGTCATTCACGCTTTTTTTGAGAGTTCTATTCCTTCTTTCTCGCAACTCCATTCTCAGGAGTCCTTGAACCGCATAATTCATGACCAATACCATTTTCTACACAATATCGAAGTTATTATACCATGACAAACCAGCCTTCCACGATCTTATTTTGATAATGGTTCGCTCTTCTCATTTTGAATCTTATTCATCACCGTAGTAGTTTTCAGAGTTTTTTTCTTCTTACACATGAATATTGTCCATGTATATCTTGAGTAGTCATCTACTACCACCAAGGTGTATTTCTTCCCACTTATGCTACCCTGTTCCCATCGACCAAATAGATCCATATGTAGTGAGATGCAATATTCTTGTTGAAGATGGACATGTCTTTTCTTTTGAATGATGATTTGATTTGTTTTCTTCTCGACATGCATCACATATACTCCTTCTTGATAATCGAACCGAAGTCCTTCCACAAGATCGCTTCCGCAAGCTTGTTAATCGCTTTGAAATTCAGTGACTACCTTCTTGTGCCACATCCAACTTGATTCAACCGGTTTTTGCTAATAGTTGTGTGCTGGTGTTGCGTTGACCAATCCACGACATACATATTCTTTTGTCCGATCTTGCAACACAACTTCATTTGATTCAAAGATCTCGATTTGGCATATACCCATGTTAAATCCAACATTATAACCCTTTGTCAGTTGGTCGATGCTTAGCAAGTTGAAGTTGAGTCCTTCAACATATGCAACATCCGTGATTTTTAATCCATTTTTCTTGATGGATCCAATGCCTCTTATTTCTCCCCCGAGCTTCATTTCTCCAAATATGACTTTTGACTCGACTTCCTTGAATTTTGACAGATTTTTCTTGTTTCCGTCATATGTCCGGGAACAACCACTATCCATGTACCAGGTTCCTTGGCACTCACTGCTCTTGAACCCGCAAACAAGGAAATTAAGTTTTGGTACCCATACTTGTCCTGGGTCCCGAGGGGTTAGTATTGTAAGATGATCCAACCAACCTATAGCCAAATGGTTTGACTCTAAGGGGTTGCCATCTATCAAGACCATAATCATAATTAATTTTGGCAAATTGCTTGGGATTCTAGTTCATACAAACTGCCTTCTTTTCTCTCAGAGCTCAGATATGTGTTTTAGCAATCGCTGGGGTAGTAGTGTGATATCTCCGAGTTAGTGTGCATATGTGTGCCGATGAAAGCTCTTATACCTTTGGAATGGCCTTTGCCGAGTTCTAGGCCTTGCCATTTCGCTTATATTCCATGGGTCTTTGGCACGATAGTTCACATTATTCCAATCACTTCGCTTCGGTATTTTCTACCATTCCCTTTATATGTATTTCTTTATAAAACTTCCGGTTTTTGGTAGCTCTGCTTTTCTTTACGTAGTATTTCCTATTTGAGTTTGTCGAGGAACTCGGGCCGATTTCTTCTGCCTCCTCTCAAAGACACTCAATCGGGTGTTTTCCTTTTCCTTTATAACCAAGGCCATTGCTTTGTTTGTAATTGTGCTTTGGGATAAATGTGTGCACCATTTGGAGTTTTGGATTTTTGAGATACTTCATTGCTAGAAGATCCTTTTTCCAAAATCACTTTTGAGCTTGACATAGCACAGAGGAATTAAATCCTAAGCCTCGTTTTGTCTCCACATTCTCTTTCTTTGACTCATAATAAGATCATCCAATGATTTAGATGCCTTAGTGAATGAGGCAATCACATTTTTGAGGTCATTTTCCTCTTTTCTAGAGCAGCTTATTTCGCTTATTAGCTTAGCATTTTCCTTTTAAACTTTCATTCTCATCACTATTTGACTTAGAGTACTACCTCCTTAGTCATGTGAGTTTGGCTTTTGAGTAGGCTGTTTTCCTCATTTAGTAGTAGTGTGTGAGGATTTAATGTGTTCAAAATCTTTCATCATTTTGCCTAATGAATCATAAAGATCTGGTGATGAAGTGTGTGTGTCATACTACTATCACTAGACCGAGTGTGATGAGTTAGAGTGTACCTCATCTTCTTGGTCAGTTGGTCTTGTTCTTGGCCATCAAACGATCAAGGCTTCTTCTTCAGAGTCACTTGAGTAATCACTACTACTAATCAGCTTGTGTCTCGACTTGGTTGTTTCAAAGCAGCCTCATCGCAGCCCAAATTGCTTTTTTCTTTTTCTTTTCTTTCTTCTCTAAAGACCTTTATTTCTTCTTCATTCCTCGTATTTGTTGATATAGGATATGGGCAATCAATGGCATAGTGACCTGTTGCCTACAGCCTCCAAAGATAGATTTTCAACCTTTTGATCACTTCTTTCCATTCTCGATTGTCCCTTTGATATTCAACCATTTTTGATGCTCGTTTCTCTTGGTTGGCCTATATTCCCTTGACCGGAGGAGCCGAGTGTCTTCCTCGAGGATTCGCCTTGCTTCTCTCTTGTAGTTCTTATCAAGAACTTGTTAAACCTTTAACCATCGTGGCTATTTTTCTGGTCAATGACTTTTGACTCAACTCTCTTGCCATCCTAACAATTAGAGCAGCTTGTTTGGGTACAAATTGCCTCTTCTCGGTCTTTTCTTCTCACCAAATTCAGGCTTTGAGATCCGAGAATAGCTCATGGTTGATGTCTTGATAGGTCCATGGAATGTCTCATGGCCATGACTTTCATATCCCACTCAGTTGGGAGACTTCTTAGAATCTTCATACACATTTCCTTCGTATATTCTTTTTCCAAGTGCGATAGCTCGTTGGTAATTTCTCGTGAATCGAGCATCTAGTTGATCCAGGTCTCTCCTCGCGATCATTTTGAAATTTTCAAATTTCAGACAATGTACCACCGATAATTTATTTTCCTTGATTTGCTTTGAGCCTTCACAAATCAATGTTAGCTTGTCCTAGATTTCTTTAGCCGCTTTTGCATGATTTGATTTTTATTGAACATGGCTTTGTCCAAGGTTTTGTAAAGAATGTCCTTGGCCACATTGTCCAGTTAAATCTTTTTTTTTCTTCATCATTTGTCCATTAGCCTTCTTGGTTTTTCAACCATGACCGTCCGGGAGCAACATCCTCTTTACCTTCACCGCAACTCTCCTTACAATCGTGTTCACTTTAAAATTTGCAGGGCCCATCCTCTATCACTATCCACATCTCATCATGTAATGCCGATAGATGAGCCAGATACGATTTTCCAATCATCAAATTCTTCAATTATGAACATAGGGATGCTGTCAAATTTGCTTCCATGATAATAACTTTTGATGATAAAAAGAGTTTTGAAAACTTAAGTACTAAAAATGATACTTTGAAAATTTTGGAGATCTAGTTCAAGAACTGCCACGGAGGTCTCAATGAACCAACCGCTCGATACCACTTGTAGGTCCGAAGGGGTGTGAGTGTAAGGTTTAGAAGGGGGTTAAATAAACCATACCAACTTTTCGATTTAGTCCTTTTAAATATTCAGAGTTAATACTTCACAACTGAGTCCTTGATGGACAGCTAAGTTAGTTAATCCACAGAGTTAGTTACTCAATGCATTTAATCGAGTTGTTGATAGAATAACTCAAATTGCTTTGACTAAAGACTTAACTCGATCGTGATTTGTTTCAGCTGAAGACTTTACACCCTTAAATTTAGTTTAGTATTCATTTAATACTTGGTTTTAGACTTAGAGATTATCAAGTGGATAGCAAATTTATCAAAGAGTTAAATAAATAAGGTGCAGTAAATTAAAGCCAAATGTAAATGACACGATAAGTTTTTATAGAGGTTCAAAGATGGGGCAATTCTTCTACTCCTCTCTTCTCCAACTCCCGGAGGAATCCACTAAGTATTGATCAAGATACGAGTGGTAATACCCGTATACAAGTCTTGATCACAACCGACTTGATCTTTTGGGACTCGGGCCTGAGATGCCTTGGTCACGCAGCCTGGCTTCCTCGCACGACTCAACTTCTTCACAGGGCAACCGCTTGCTTGCTACATCCCACTTGCTCAAGCTTTTTGGATTTTATCACGAAGCCCTCCAAAACTTGAGATCGGTTAGACTAACCTTTCTACAATCCTCCGTGGAATGTATACCCTTTTGATTCTTCAACAATTTCCTCTTCAATCGATTGTTATCTTTCCTTCACAGTGAGTGTTGGATTGATTTTCTTCGAATGTAGGCTTGAGGATTAATCTTGAATGATTTGAGAATATCTTAGGTTACGCTTCAAATGTTTTCTTGAATGTTCGTGGTTCTGTAACCTTCTCTCAAAGTCATTCCTCACTTTTATAGTGATCTTTCAAAATCGTGACTGGAAGAGATATTTATTTTTGAAAGTCACTTGTGCTCGTTGGCTTTGTCTTGTTGCACCTTGAATTGCCACTGTGACGATGAATTGTTCTTCACCTTTTCGTAGTCTCCTCACATGGTGCAAGGCTTCCCATTGGTTTATTCCTTTGCACGCTTCTGTAGGACTCGAGCACTTGAGAAAGGTAGTATGGAGGTATTACTTGTTTAAGTAATTCCCTTTGATTTTCGGCAAATGCATCTCTTCTAGTTATCTCGACTTATCGCATATCCTTGCTTTCCCTGTGTGACTTAGAGTCAACTTCCAATCATGGATGACTCCAACTTGAGACTTGGCTATCTTGAGTTGGGACTGACTTGATACTTTACTCACCGCATCTCACCGTTCCTTCGCCGAGTTCCCCTTCTTTCTTTGCCATACTCATTGTCTTGGCAATGAGTCTTCCCTTCTAGTCTCCATTGTCTTCATTCTTTTGCATGTTTAGTCGATTTAACCCACTTGACTAAATTCTTTATTTATTACAATGCGCTTACAAACGAAAACGGGGTGCCAACTTCCTATTCTAAGTTTTACATGGCATTCATCAAAATCTAAACAATAAATTTCCCAACAGACCTCCACATAAAAGAACTTCCGCGTGTTGAGGAGAATATGAATGCCAAATTCAGCCTTCTCATGGCTGAAATGAAACGAGTGGCAATGAGTCCAAAGCCACCCGCCGTAATTTTGAACAAAGATACTCCGCAATGCACTCCAAGCAAAATTCACTTATCACCGATCGACTTCATGCTTGTCGAGATGTTTTCCAGGGTTCCTCTCTCCTTTGATGATGCCGAAAGGGGAAGAGGAATACCTCAAGAAATTGAAGGAAGAAACATCCGAGAAGGAAATGGTGAAGGAGTCATTGAAAAACTAGAATTTAAAAGTCGTTGAGGGGGAAAGGTCAAAGGATGTGACCTTAATGATTGTTGAATCCCTCGGCAAAGGTCATGTCATAGCTAGCATAATCAAACTTAGGTGACTCGCGCTCCAACACGGATGTGCCTATGCCTCAAAAGAGAAAAAATGTGTACAGAGATGGAGGAGTTCGACAAGAGAACGGATGCCCGTGTTGAAGAAATGTTAAAACAATTCGAGGCATTCGGCAGAAAAGACACGATGCCATTCCGGATGACGACAAGAGCCAAGATCGGTTGAAGAGTCAAAACGCTCAATCGAAGGATACTTCAAAAACATGTCCATAGCCCAAGCCTGGGGACTTGTATCGAGAAAGGTCCAAGTCGTGCGAAGAAGCCGATAGGCAAAGAGACTACCATAAGACCATTCAAATTGTAAAATGTAAGACTCCCGCAAAAGATACACCCGAGGAGGAAAAGGAAGAAGTGGTGGGCGGAAGAGGTTTTCAACCTATACCTTGCCCAAAAATTGAATATGTAGATCTATGCAAGAAAGGAAGGATCTCAATTTGGGTATGATGTTGTTGCCAATATGGAAGTGGAGAGGAAAAATGTTGAATATGCCAAAGAATCAAGAAGAAAATAAGAGGCAAACTCACCGTGGGCAAGAAACACGAGAAAGAAAAAGAAAAGATGAAGCTGGAAGAGAGCTTACAAAAAAGAAAGAAAGCGGTCAAGAGGAAAATAAAAGAAAGAGAGCCGACGAAGATAGAGTCAAGAAGAAAAAGAAGGAGGCGCAATAAGGCGATGAAGTGTTGCTGCTAACCCCTTCATGTAAAGGACAAGAATGTTATGATCAATAAAAAGATTGATTCCATGCATACATTCTTCGTTCTTCGCATTGCTCATATGTATCGTGTTGTTTACATGTTGATTAATATTTTTCGGTTTTGGCATCATCAAAAAGGGGGAAATTGTTGGGAAATTTATTGTTTAGATTTTGATGAATGCCATGTAAAACTTAGACTAGAAAGTTGGCACCCCATTTTCCTTGCAATTTGTATTGTAATAGATAGGGCTAAACAAGCCGAGTTAAGTCACCATGTGCTCGAGAATACAAGAAGTCAATCAAGATCAAGTAAAGACTCATTGAGGAACATCTCGAGTATGGCCAAGAAAGATGATCAAGGACTCGATGAAGGAGTATCGGTGTGATACACCAGTATGTAGAGTCGTCAAGTCAACTCAAGAAGCAAGTCTCAAGTTGAAGTGATGATGAGTCATCCATTGATTGGAAGCTAACTCAAGTCACCTGGGAATAAAAGATCATATGTCAAGTCAAGACAACTTAACGAGATCCGTTGATAAAAGTCAAGAATGTTACTTAATAGTAAACTGTTAAAGTTGTCGAGATAAAGTGTTAGTTCCAGCTTGTGTGCAAAAGGAACAAACCAATGGGAAGCACCGCACAAGTGTCGTAAACGCGCAATCCGCAAGACATTAAATACGAGAAAATGTCAACATCAAGGATCGCAACAAGACAAGCCAACGAACACGAGTGACTTTTGAAAATCAGCCTATCTCTTCAACGGGCAGATTTTTGAAAGTTCACTATAAAAGGCTTAGGAATCACTTTTAGAAAAGGTTACCTTGCACACCTGAGATAACAAGCAACATTCAAACTGTAACCTGCAAAATATTCTCAAGTTATTCAAACAAAATCCTCAAGCCTAAATCTCGAAGGAAATCGATCCAACACTAAGCTGTGAAGGAAAGACTACTTCAAACTGTTGAAGAGGAAACTTTTGAAGAATCAAAAGAGGTCTAATTTCCAAGGAGGATTGTAGGAAGGTTCAAGGTCGAACCAATCTCAAGTTATTGGAGGGCTTCGTGATCAAGTCCAAGAAGCTTGAGAAAGTAAGCTGAAGTAACAAGACAACCGCCCTGTGAAGAAGCCGAGTCGGACGAGAAGCCATTTGTGTGACCAAGGCATCTCAGGCATCGAGTCCAAGGAGCAAGTCACCACGTGATCAAGACTTTGTCTCTAGACCGATAACCACTTTGTACTCGATCATTACTTAGTGGATTCCTCAGGAGTTGGAGAAGAGAGGAGTAGAAGAATTACCCCATCTTGAACCTCTATAAAATTTACTTGTGTCATTTACATTTCAACATATTTACATTCTCGCACACATACTTTATATATGTTGATAATTTCTTATCCAACCGATAATTAACAAAGTGCTAAAACCAAGTTTTAAAATAAAGTTAAATCAAATTCAAGGGTGTTAAGTCTTCCGCTGAAAAACTCATCACAGACAAGTTAAAGTTTAGTCTAAACAACTGAGTTATTCTATCAACAGCTCTATCGAAGTCATTGATGGCTAACTGTTGATTAACTAACTTAGCTGTCCCTCAAGGACTTAGCTGTGTATTTAACTATGTAATATCTTAAAAGGACTAAAATCGAAAAGTTGGTAAGGTTTATTAAACCCCCCCCTTCTAAACCTTACTCACACCCCTTGGGACCTACAAGTGATGTGACACAAATATCCAGACAGTGACACATCGCGTGCATACATATAGATGTGTATGTTCGCATGGCTGTTGACTTGGCGTGATCGAAGGGTTGTAATTGGTAGCTGATGCTGACTAGGCACGAGTGAACAATCACAATCCTCCAAGTAGCACCGTGAGCGGGGCAATCTTTCTTTAAAGATAAAGAGTCTAACTCTTGCCTTGACATTCCAATTTTATACAGTTACTCTACTCAAATTTTTCTAGTCATTTTGATATTCACCTATAGTTTTCTAACACCATCAAACCGTTCTATTTCTATAAATGTATACTTCAATGCGCGTTACCGGATGGAGGATTTAAAGGGCGAAATTATACATGGACTATAGTCACATTTGGCAACGATTAGACATAGTTGCAAGGGAAAAGGCTGACCAAATGAAAAAGGGAAGTCTACCGCAAAGAAGCTGCAAGTTTCATTTGATGGCCTGATTCCAGTTGACCAACTCAATGAGTTCATTATGGGGACTATTAAAGACAAGTTTGATCGAAGCTCCAAGTCATCCTTAACTTATACCAAGCCATACACACATAGAATTGACAATTTGAAGAGGCCTGATGGTTATCAACCTTCAAAGTTCCAACCATCAACATTGCTTTCTCAAACTCCGAGAAATTTGGGACTCTTTTTAATCTCTTCCAATGATAGTTTGTTGTGGATACAACTTTCCGCAAAAACATGGGGAAATCTTCTATCTTGCTTGCTAGCTTGACTTTCAATGATGGAATTGCCGATTATTGATAATAAAGGCAGTTCGTCCAATTGCTGGTGATGAGTTGGTTGCTAATTCCACACCCTTGATGACATCTCCTTCCTTGACGAGCCTATCATCAGTGACGTGTTATTTACTAATTCCATATCATTGATAGCGTCTCTTTCCTTGACAAACTTATTGTTGTCGACCCAGTTTCTTGATGGCTTTTCCCGCTTGTCAACCAAGTATGTTATTGGTGGCGATTCTTTGCAAATTCCACGTGTTTGATGACTTTACCCGCTTGGCGAGTCCATCATTGGTGACGAGATGCTTGCAAAATCCACATTATGATGACATCTCAATGGATTCTCCTTCGATGATGCGATCCCATAAAGTTGGTAACAAAGTCGGCCATTACAATTTTTGAGGATGGTTGATTGCAAAGCCCAGTTCCTGGATTTCTCATCTAATGAAATTTCACTAGATGATGCCTTAAAGTAAAATAGATTCATCAACATTAGCCATTGTCTTGAGTATCAACTTACAAGGAGAGAAAGGATCACCATGCTTTTGGAAGATGAAGAAATATTCTTAAAATATGTCGAAGTATATAAAAAAAAGGAATTAATAAAATATAGGGATTGATTATATATATACATGTATAAATTCATATGCTCAATTCAGATGCTTTAAGATTTGTAAGGTATCATATTTTCAGATGGCCAAGTTATTTGAAGTGATCTCGAGCTGATAATTGAGAGAAATGATGGGTGAAGACGCGTTGGATTTCAGAGCCTTATTTGTAAATCGAGTGTTGAAGATGAAAGCCTTATATTGCACTGGCGCCTCCTCCACCTCCAGGGGGGCTCCTCCTGATGAATAAGTTTGCTTAATGCGAAGAGCCCTCCAAGCCCTGCTCGAAGAAGCTGCCCAAGATGCTTCAAGGAATCATGCTACGGTGGAAGTTGCGGGAAGACCTCACTCAAAGCTCCGCCAGATGTTGAAGTCCCCAACCTTGGGGAAGAAAATAAAAGAAAGAAAGGACTTGGAGAAAATCAATCAGACTAGCACACTCTCATTTGGAAGAGAAGTCGAAATAGAGCTTTCAACACTTGCGAGTTCGCACTCACAAGCCCGCAGAAGAGTCGCGGGCGGTAAAACATCAGGATCTCCAGCCTCTCGGAGTATGATGAGATCGTAGGTCCACCAGAAGCACTTAGACAAACTCCATGCAAAGATGGATCTCTACAGCATGATGGATACTTCCTATTGTAAATTGTCCGGACAACACTGGCCAAGCACCACTAACTTGGTTGATTAGCTCCCAGTTAGACCAATCACTATGATGGACAAGCTCACTACTGCCTTTGCACGGTGATTCTCCATCGGAAGGAAGTATTCAGAGACCATAACTCATCTTTTTCAAGTAAAACAACCAGAAGGAGAGTTACTGCAAGACTTAATAAAGTGATTCATGGAAGCCGCAGGCTCCAGAGCTAGGAACATCAACCAAGAAGGCGGACCGTTAAAAAAACATGAGGATAGACTCCTCCTTCAAGAGGGGTGCCACTCAACAATTGAGAGAGCTGAAGGATGCACCCTTGCCGGCTGAAGGGAGCGCCCTTCTGCAATCCTCCTCTCCGAGGGGCTCACTGACCAAATAAGTTCGCTAGACCCTAGAAGCTCTCACCTCAATGAAGCCACCCAGAAATCTCTAAGACATCAATGCTCCAAGTGTTGCCCAAGGATATCCCCGAGCTCCACGAGCTGCATAAAGACCCCTCGTATGGGCATCCTGCCATTGTAGGCTGCAGCAACAACATCATGAAGAATGACCCTCACTCGATACGCGGAAGAGAAAAATAATGAACTTGAAAGCAACCAGACACTGTAGAAACCATTACATTGATGGAGGACAAACAAACCTTGAAGTCCGGAAAGGATAGGCACAAACAACCTCGCCGCTCGGTCAAGGTTCAAGATCCATCCAGACTAGTCAAATCTATCTCTGAACAAGCAAACCTTTAAAGAAAAACAGAACTCCCAAACGACCTGTCTATGAACCATTCTCAGCTGGAGGGAGCTCCATAAAATCTCCATTCATTAGAGAGGTACCTGTTTTGCATGCTTTTGTGTGTATTTTGTGTGATGATTTATATATATTTTTGGCGTGTGTTATTTGCATTTACATGTTTTATTGGTAAGTTATGTTATCTTATTGATTTTTTGGATTATGTGGGGAAAAACAAGTTTTTGGAGAAAGAAACATTAAAAAGTCATTCCGCAAGCTGCAGCCGGTCAGTATTTTGGACGTAACGTTCGCATCCAAAGTTCAATTGACTTGATTCATATACCATTGGAAATATAAGACAAATTTCTACAATGTCTAATTTTCTACTAAATGTAATGAAGACGTTTGGATGGGTCAAAATCATGTGTAAGTAGAAATGATATGTTGAAATCTCGGAAATGATACGTCTTGGTATTTTGGCCATAACTCTCTCTAGAAAATTGATATTAAGGTGATTAAAGTGGCTATAGAAATCTAAGAGATAGATATATAATATTAAGACATAAGACAAAATTACTTTTTACTCGTTTTTCTTTAGTTTATTAAAATCAAACAAATTTGGTTAGAGTGTTTAGGATTTACTTTTTGTTTATTGTGATACATAATAATTATTTACTGGTTAAGTCTTCCTTGAGAGACGACTTGTGGTCAACTTTCTATCCTACGATTGATCTCGTTTTCTTGCGAGGATTGCTAGATTTATTTTAGGTGTTTAGCGGCCAAATAGTACGCCTTAGCACGAAAGGAAAATAATGCTGAAGACGAAGACTCCATAGATGAAGAAAACTAAACCATGAAAGAATTAGCCCGAGGACCCATCACGCACGAAACAAGAAGAGTTGCTTGGTATCCTCTCTGGACGAGGAACTCCCTCAAATTTCCTTCGATCTCTCAAGTTTCTACACAAGCCACTTAAAATAAACGGATACATGCCCTGTGAACACTCAGAAGAGCCATGCACAGTCTAAAGTACCAAGCCTCTGAAAGTGGAAGCGCAATTCATTCAAATATATCGGTGAAGCTACTCACTGGGGCCAACACTTCACATCTCCTGAAGAACAATGGAGAAAAATATTCCCAGTGAATACTTGGACCATAATCCTCCAACGAAGCTCATACAAAGAGAGACTACCATATTGTGGAGTCATTAATATCATTTCCAAAAGTCCAAAGACCATGGAGTACACTTCCAACATACCACTAGGAATACAATGAAGCCAGTATGGGCACCACTCCCAGGCAGAGGACACCAAACTTCAACAGAAAAAAGAAGGTGCCCGCAACATTTGGAACACAAGACTCAGGAAAACCAAATCTAAACCAACTAAGGGCTCTCATATTCGACTAAATGTTAACAATTCGGCTAAAGGTTAATTTCTTAACAAGCACAATTGTTGAGGAGTCGCTCGCAAAACCCGATCAAAGTAGTGTCCCACCTACATTTGGGCGCCCAACATGGGCTGCCCATAGAAGCTACATGACAACACTAAAGAATGCAAATCTTCAAGAGGAAGCTCAACCAAATCAGTCATCAACAAGCTCCGCTAAAACTCTGTGTTACCACAAATGGTGCATCAAATGATGAACATTCGTATGGTTGGAGTTATTAACATAACTTCTAGAGGTCCTGAAGAGAAAAGAGGGCTCTCCAGAACCGACACAACGATCAAGCCCACTGGCCAGATCAACCTACCACTCACATAGGGGATGAATACCCCACATCGTATCACGAAGATGAGCCTGAAGTGGCAAATCTATTGAAGATCTCAAGATTTCTCGAGAATGTTACGTTGCCACATTGAAGATGAGCAAGCTTCCCCGACTAGACAGTGAGAGAGTTGCACCACCTTCGGAGAAATGGATCTCGCTAGCTCTAGCGAATACAAGTTCTCCTTCTCTCTCTAGCAGTTCTAGTGGCTTGCAGGTAGGTAATGACAAAATATGTCCAAGGTTAATGACTATTTGGGTGCTCTCCTCAACAAACCCCATCTTTCTGGCTAAGGCCAAGGCCTACTCATGGGGGTCCTCATGAATAACCTCTTCCAGCTAAGACCCCAGAGGAGAAGACCCCTTCCAGCTAAGACCCTAGGTGGAAAGACCTCTTCTGGCTAAGACCCCGAATGGGAGGGGACTCCTTTATGGGGGTCCTAGTAATTCACCTCCTCTGGCTAAAACCCCGAAGAGAAAAATCTCACCCGGCTAAGACCCTAGATGAGAAGATCCCATTCGGCTAATACCCCAGATAGGATGGGCCTCCTCACGGGGGTCCTAGTAATTCATCTCCCCCAATTAAGGCTCAAGAGGGGAAGACCTCACCTGGCTAAGACCCCGGGTGGGAAGACCCCCTTCGGCTAAGATCCCGGATGGGAGGGCCCTCCTTACGGGGGTCCTAGTAATTCTCTTCACTCGGCCAAGACCCTGGGCGGGAAGACCCCATTCGACTAAGACCCCGGATGGGAGGGGCCTCCAAAAAGGAATTCTTAGTAAAATATTAGATCTCCTCTGGGCCAGACATCGAAAGAAGGAGCCTCGTACAAGTATCCTGTAAATTCTTCTCCACGATGAATATGTGCTAGAAAAAGAAGACGAAAATGCTAACATGTGGGGAATAGATACAAATGATAAAGTAAAAAATTAGTGAGGAAGCTCTAGAAGGGCGCTCCATCCGATCTACGGAAGGGAACCCCATGAGCTCCAAAAGGGCGCCCCTTCTGGTCTCAGAAAGGGTCCCCGAAAATTGTTCTCCACGATAAAAATGTGTAAGAAAAAGAAAGCGAAAAATGATAACATGTGTGGAAAGGATCAACTTGGAGAAAACTCCAGAAAGGTGCTCCATTTCTCCAAAAAGGATAAAGCAAGAACTTGTAGAAAGCTCCAGAAGGGTGCTCCCTCCGAGCTCCAGACGGGATAAAACAGGAATTTGGAGAAAGATCTAGAAGGGTGCTCCCTCCTAGCTGCAGAAAGGATAAAGCAAGAACTTGTAGAAAGCTCCAGAAGGGTGCTCCCTCCGATCTACGGAAGGGATAAAGCAAGAACTTGGAGAAAGCTCCAAAGGGTGCTCCCTCCGAGCTCTGGAAGGGATAAAGCAAGAAATTGGAGAAAGCTTCATAATGGTGCTCCTTCCAATCTCTAGAAGGGTGCTCCCTTTGATCTCGAGAAGGGTGATCTCTCCAAGCTCCGTAAAGGATTAAGCAAGAACTTGGAGAAAGCTTTCCTCCAAGCTCCAAAACGTTGCTCTTTCTGAGCTCGAGAAGGATTCTCCCTTCTAGCTCCAGAAAGGATAAATCAAAACACAAGTATCTCCGCCCATTCCAGAAGAATTAAAGCTTCCTTCCGAACAAGTTCCCATGGAGAAAACGCAAGAAATGAAGGACAGGGGTGCTTGGGCCACCCCCCGGAGGGCGCCCATAGAGGCACCCCACAGAGCGCCTAAGAGGCGCCCTTTCCCACTCCACGCAATCCCTCCTCCACCATTCGAACTCTCATCTCTCTCCTCACTTGGTGCACTCCACTCATCACTCCAACTCTCCATGAGCTCTCACCTCAACTTTCAAGAAATTATTGTATGTCTTTTACAAAGCAAATAATTTCAATGTTAAAGAGTAGAGAGAGAAATATTCTTTGGAAGATATGGTCAGAGATTTTCCAAAGGAAAGACAAGATGTACAATAAGACAAGGCAGACATGATATCGGTTTAGCTCATGCAATGCTTTATACCTCTGCAGCACCGGAACTTGGGGGCGCTTATGGTGGGGGGAAAATGATATTTAATTATTTAATATATAAATCAATTTATATTTTAATTTAATATTAATTGCAAATAGGCTTTTAATAAAATAACCCAACCCAAATGAATCTTGGATTGGCCCATAGGTCAATTTCTCCTACATGGATTGGTCCATATGCCGATTTCTCCTACGCGACCTACATGGCCCATCTCTTAAGTATAAAAAGGTCCCTTCTATACATTTGTAAGTACGATATGTCTCATAACTCTCCTGCGTATTTAATTCAATATTCGTTTATTATATAATTTTCTATCAATCACCAAGCTGACTTGAGCATTGGAGGGGCCTCCCTAATGTTTGGGTACGTGTGCAGGCAAGTTTCCAATTGAATAATTTCCAGTTTTCAGAGAAGAAGATGTAGGTCCCAAGGGGTGTGAGTAAGGTTTAGAAGGGGGGTTGAATAAACCTTACCAAATTTTCAATTTTAGTTCTTTTAAAATTACAACAGAGTAGACTCAAATAGCTATGTCCTTGAGGGACAACTAAGTTGAATATTCAGCTAAGTTAGCCACTAAACAGACTCGATAGAGCTGTTGATAGAATAACTTGGTACATTTTAACCTAAACTTAACTTGTTTGGTTTGGTTTTATCGTTGGAAGACTTAACACCCTTTAATTAGATTTTAGCTTGTTTTAAACACTTGATTTTTAGCACTTGGTTATTAATCAGTTGGATAGCAAATATGATTCTAACAACAGATAAAATATGCAGGAAGATAAATATGTTGAAAGTAAATGACACAAGTATTTTTATAGAGGTTCGAAGATGGGGTAATTCCTCTAATCCTCTCTTCTCCAACTCCTGGAGGAATCCACTAAGTAACAGATCAGTTTACAAAGAGGTGAACAACGTGGAGACAACATTGATCACATAGTTGGCTTCTCTTGCGACTCAACTTCTTCACAGGGCAACTGCCTTGCTACTTCAGCTCACTTCTCAAGTTCTTTGATTTGATCACGAAGCCCTCCAACAAAATTGATTATGGTTCGACCTTGAACCTTCCTTCAGTCCTCCTTGGAAAGTAGACCCCTTTTGATTCTTCAAAAGTTTCCTCTTCAACAGATTTGAAGTTGTCTTTCCTTCACAGCTTGTGTTGGATCGATTTCCTTAGAGTTTCAGGCTTGAGGATTTTCTTGAATGTACTTGAGAAAATTGTAGGTTAAATGCTTGAATATTACTTGCTTGTTCGTGGGCTTATCTTGTTGCAGTCCTTGATGCTGACATTTCCTCGTATTAAATGTCTTTGCAAAGACTGGGCCTTGAGGCTCTTAACACAAGAGTGCGAGTGTTTCCCATTGGTTTGTTCCTTTTGCACAATTCTGGGACTAACACTTTAGATCTGACAACTTTGACGTATTACTATATTGAGTAATATTCTCGACTTTAATCAACGGATCTAAGTCAGTTGTTTCGACTAGACTGTTGTCTTTACACCAGGTGACTTGAGTCAGCTCCAGTCATTGGATAACTCAACTGTCACTTCAACTTTGAGACATGGCTTCTTGAGTTGACTTTACTGACACTTCTCACAGTTGTTCCTCAGCTGACACTCCTTCAGTCGAGTCCTTGACTTCCTTTTTGGCCATACTCAGCTGACACACAACAGAATCTTCAATCCAGTCCGCAGTTGACTTCTTGTATTCCTTGGCAGAGATGACTTGACTGAGCTTTATCAGCCCTATCTATTACAATACAAATTACAAGGGAAATGGGGGTGCCAACTTCCTAATTTAAGTTTTACATGGTATCATCAAAATCTACTCAATAAATTTCCTAACAATTTCCCCCTTTTTGATGATGCCAAAACTTAAAACATTCAAAGAAAGTAAACAGCAAAGATACATACAGATAATGCAGTAACAAAGAATGTATGCTTAAAATACATCTTTTATTGATCATAACATTATTGTCCTTTACACAACTGTTTACATTTGGTATCAGATCAATATACAAGTATACATGTCAAAACATAACATATCTAAGCTAAGATACAGGGATACATTCAGAGTCACAGATTACAGGGAAATTCACTAAGTTTATTACAGAAAACTTACATGAATGTATTTACAATAGTAATACATGAAGGGGTTTACAACAACACTTCAACGCCTTCACTGCTTCCTTCCTCTTTCTTCTTCAGCTCTCTTGCGCTCCTGTGGAGCCCCGATTTTCCGAGCTATTAATTGATCCTTATTGTCGTTTATACTTTTGATCGACTATTTTACCGCGTCATTTTGACGGGTAATTTTTAATAATACGTATATTTTGTACTTTATTTCATTTTACTTAATTACTTGTGATCATGATCATCATTAATTCTATTTTGCATTTATGATCACTTGATTGATCATTATTACTATTTTTGTATTTATTAGTCACCTTAGAATTTTAAGAGACTATTTATGTTAGAAACTTTTACCTTATAGAATTAAGATTTTGATTTAGATTAAGTGATCATGAGACTTATAAGTGATCAAGGAAATCACTAATTATTTTGGAGATTGATATATTTCATCTATTATCATCAAATTTGGGACAAAAACAAATATATAGAATTACCAAATTGCCATTATAGTGGACGGCCATGGTGGATTTTTGGAGTAAAAATATCATCCAACTCTTGTACACCTACACCTTATATTAGTCATCTTGTGTATAATTATACCATTAATTCAAACATTATACACATCATCTCTCACATTACTTTAATGTTATTTTTGCCAACATGTTGGAAGTCTTCCAACATTCCATTCAAACCAAGTCTTGCCCATACCTTTGACCTTCAATTTGTCTCCCATGCATGAGGAAAAATGCAAGAAACAAATTTGAACAAAAAATCCTCTCTCCCTCTCTCACTTGGACGGCCAAATGGCCATTTTTGTGTCAAAAATTCATCTCATTTTTCATCTAACACATTTACTCTCAAGCAAAAATCCTCCTCCTTCTCTCTAAAAACTCCCAACTTCTCTCTATTCTTCCTCTCACTTTCTTCTTCAATACTTAGAAAATTTTCAAGATTTTTCCACCCTATTCTTCAAAAAAAATCGAACCATCACTATACCAAGGTAAGAAATTTTATCTTCAATCCATTTTTGATATCACATTGTTCATCTCTTCCACCTTCTTAACTTAAGTTTGAATTTGGTTTGGAGGTACATTTAGAAGACCTTGAAGATTAGAGCTTGACAACATTTTTTAAGAAGGACCTCAAGCTTGAAGAAGAAATAGTAGAGGAATTTAGACTACAAGGTAAGAATTGAGTACTAGACCCCTTCTTCCCTATTCTTTCTATTTTTTTCAAATTTTAACACCCCTTTTTCATTTTTGAGAAATAGGGGCTGACCTTAGGTGATTTTGGAGTTGAGCCAAAATTTCCAATTTTTAAGCTTCAACTAGTCTCCAAACATCTACTACACAAGGTAAAGTGTAGTCCTTCTCATTTCCTTAATTCCTTCTTTTTTTCTCCCTAATTTTTCTCTCATTTTTCTAACTTCAAATTTTTGATATTTTTTGAATTAGGGGCTGACCTAAGAAGCCTCATCCAAAAATTGTGAAATTATCCTTTTATTTCACAATTTCCAATTTTAAGGTGGGTGGAAAAATATTTTCCAACTTTTAGGTGTTTTGATTAAATACATGTAGAAAATTTGATCATGAGCCTTGAGATATATACAATCTTTGTATTGCATGTCAATTTTATGTATCAAGTCATGAAAATTCTCAAGAGTTGCTCAAATTTGCTATTTATTGAAATTTAGGTGTATGCATGTGCAATTTAATGTTTTAATTGATGAATTCTTGTATGTATTGGACATGCATGTGTATAATCTTTAAAATCTATGTTTTGGATGCCTTATAACCTGGAAAAGTCGAGCATAATTGATTAAATTTTAATTTTGGACTTAAAAATGTAAAAATGGAAAGTTGGTGGACTAAATTGCAAGAAAATGAAAGTTAAAGGATCCCTCTGCAAATTTCGAATTTTGGGACTGTACTCAGGTTCAAAAATGACTTTTGGAAATTTTAATAAAGTTTTAAGAGTTTTAAGATAAATAAAATCAACCTTTAAAAGCCCAAGGACTAGATTGTAAAATTTTAAAAGTTTAAGGCCTACTTTGCAATTTTTAAAACTGTACCAGACCTTAACTTTAAAATTTGAAATTTTTACTCTTAAGGTACTGGGAATTACATATTTTAAAAGTGTTCCACAAATCCAAGTGGTTAGGGCTAGGAAAACAATTTTACTAAAATTGAGGGACTAATGTGTAAAATACTAAACTTGAGGACCCAAATGAAATTTCCAAGACTTATGCAGCCCATGCACCTGGAAATGCTAACTTAACTATAACTTAATTATATTTTGGACCCAAGGTTCAAATTTCATAACAATTGGACCCCTAAAAGCCTTAAAAGCAATTATTTCAAAATGGGACAAAAATGATATTTTCAAAAGTTAAAGGACCTACACATATTTCTTTTAAAAACTGCTTTTGTCCCAATATCCTACTAACCTTAGTGACATTTTCCAACTGGAATCACATTAAAATCCTTTCCGGTTTGTGAGTTCCGATTATTTTAAACTTAAGGTCCGAATTGACAATTTTTACAAATTTGGGGCCAATGTGAGAATTTTACAAAATCTCGACCTCAAAATTTTAAAAACCTGAATCTCTGGAAAATTTGGAGAATTTAGGAACTGACCTCTTAATTTTTCAAGGTCGGGATATTTATTTATTCAATTTTTAACCCCAAAAGTGTTGGTTTTTACAAAACGGGGCTAAATTACAATTTTTCTTTTATAAAGGACCTAACTCAAATTATTTTCTCGTTTACTAAAATAGCCCTGGACCCTCCGACTTGGATATTTAATTAAAGTATTTTACTTTCCCCAAAAACCCTTGACTTATCGGATCAATTTGACCGATTAATACCCGATCGCGGAGCGACTTCCTCGCCTTGCGATTTTGAATCTATAACGGGACCTATGTTCCACCTAATCTTTCAAGATATCGAAGGTTTCTTATCCTTCCGATAATCATCTTCATCCAAAACTCCACCAACGCCAAAATTGCTACTCGCGAATTTTCAAAATTTTCTGAATCGCTTCCACTGAATCAATAATACTCATTCTGGTTGTTGCTGTACTTATAACTACTTTTCTGCTCGAGTCAACTTGGTGTGTCGATCTCACGTCGGAATGGATACGTCGGGGATGGAACCGGGCAGCTCGGCCGCTATTCCACTCTTCAGGCCCCATCGCCCTAATCCCGCATGGCGAGGACGGAGTTTGTCCAAGGGAAGCGGGTCGTAGTACTTGAGGTATAATCATGATTATGACGGATCCGAGCCTTGAAAGCTCCACCGTGATTTTGTCTTTGCTATGGAGCGATAAGGTCGGTCTTGGACCATTCTCGCTCGGGAGTTACAAGGAAAAACGAAGGGATCATTGTCCGATCCACACGATTCGGAGTTATCGACCCGTTTGGTTGGCGCTACAAAACCGCACGCAACCGCTACTTGTTTTGCATTGGTTGGCGCTACAAACCGTGACGCAACCATTAATTGCCTTGCATGGGATTGGCGTTACATTTCCGCACGCAATCCTACTGTCTTCGATTGAATCACATAGTGCTGTGTGACCATGAAATGTTTTTCAAATTTGTATAAGTATATTATTTAAATATATTTTATCACGACGCTTGTGATATGTGTGTGAATTCATGCATCATACTCACGCAGCGTTTTCATATAATCTGTTTTCTCACATTAACTATATATTGCGCCACACTTGCACACGATCACCCCATCCATGAGATTTGTCTCATCCCCACCTATTTTCTAACCTTAGATGAGGATTTCGTTGAAGATGCGGGCCCCTGGATTGAGACCTCGTACTCTGCGTGTTGGATTTACTACTTCTTGTTGTTGATTGGACTCTTTTCTTATGTTGTTGTCGGACTTTTGTATTTCTTTCCATTCCAGTTTGTAACCGAAGGGCGTAGGACCCTTTGACTTTAAGTTGCTATATTTTGTTGATTTTCGGGATGTAATATGGATTATGGATCGTAGATCGTAAGTTGTATTCGTACTTGTTATTTTATTTCATTTGCTATTTAGACTGTTTCATTGGGTTCTCGTTGATATTTGTGCGATTTGTTTGGTTATTGTATTTAAGTTGTGGATCGTTCATCGCGTTCCTTTGGGGCGTGACAACTCCTCATCGTCATCAGCTCTCTTCCTCTTCTTCTCTTCTTCTTCCCTCATTTTCTTCTTTTCATAGGCCGTTTGGAAGCATCATCCCTTTGCTTCCTCGCGAGCCATTCTCTGTTTTGCCTTTCATTCTCATCTTCTTGTCTTCTTCTTCGCCTCGGCGTTCTTTCTTGCCACCTCACGGTCGGCAAGGTGATCTATCTGACCCAATAGATCGCCTTTCTTGTCCAGGATATACATATTCTACGCCTTGGGTTTTGGTCGAGGTAGAGAACCTCTTCCACCACCATTTCTTCCTCTTCCTGACTCAGCTCTTCCACCTCTGGGCATGTATTGCACGGGAGTCTTCTTTCGGTTGAGTGACTCTTTGGAAGAAGCCGCTTATCGCCTTCTTTACACAGTGCTAGACCTTTCTCCCAATACAAATCCCAGGCTTGAGCGAGCCATTCCTTGGAAGTAGCCTTCTGATTCAAGTGTTTTGAACTCTTCAACCGATCAGCTCGGATCCATCATCGTATCGCATCCTAATCCTTTCCGCCTGCGGTAGACCACCAAATTGTCTCATAATATCTCGAACGCGAGCATCTTGTTTTTGATTAACTCCGCAAACTTCGCTTCAATGATTTTTCTTTTGTCTGCCATTGACACATCAGAATGCTCAATTGGTAGGGTCATAGGGAGTTTGCTGAGTATGGAGGCAGTAACATGACCTTGCTGAGGGGTTTCAGCATACATCAATTGCAATTGTTTTGAACTTCCTTCCCCCTCAACTGCATCTTTCTTCTCAACTGCGTCTTTCGTCTCATTTGCATGTTTCTTCAATTTCTCTTCTTTTAAGCCCTTAAGGAACTCCTCTTCCCCTTTTTGGCATCATCAAAGGAGAGAGGAACCCCAGGAAACATGCCTCCAAGGATAAAATCCAGTCTGTTGATCGTGGAGTTGTGCTTGGAATATGTTGTATCATATGCGGCCCGAAACTCGAGTGAGTTCGTAGACTGGCGAGACAAGATTCATTTTATGCATGAGAAGGCTGAATTTGTCATCCATGGCATTCTCGAGTCTTAGAATTTCATTCTTGTGAAATTGTTGCAAGCTGACTCCATATCTCTGTCTTGTGAGACTTTGGTTTAACCGATTCAATATACTCTTTCATCTTTTGTCGATCATGGAGTTGTCGGCACTCCATACGAGCATTCTTCCATATAAGGCTTTGAAATAGCATACTTTCTCGATTCTCATCGCAGTCTGTTGTTGAGTCCATTCCCTAATTCGCACCACGATCCCTCTCAAATCATTTGTGAGAGTGGCAACTCAATTTTCGATCGTAAATCCAGAAGGCCCGATGTCGTTAGATTTTCTCAATTTCTGGCGTGAGATATTTTTGAAGACTTGATGAATCTCAGTCGTCTCGCTCGATTCAGCTGCCGGCCATTCTGCGTCGAAATTAAAGTCTGCTAGAATAATTGTGTCGGTGGGAATGATGGGATCTTTCTTGTTTGTATCTTATTTGTTCAGCAGTTGTCTCTTCTTCTAATTCAGGCAGGTTCTTGGAGAAGGGAAACATGTCTTGAAAGACATCATCGCCCACATATGGGATATCTTGTTGATTTTGTGCCTGGGATAACTCAATTCCGTGTGCCTCAGCTGCGGTAGCTTCATCGGTAGTTGTCACAGCTGCGGGAGCCTATGACTGGGCTGATGGAGTCATTACTGCTGTAGTTGTGGGATCCTGCGCAGATGACTCGGTTCCAGTTGGGACATTTGTGATGTTTTGCCCAGCTGACTGAGCCTCAGCTGTCTGAACAACTTCCTCAGTCTCAGTAGATTCCATGGATGTTGCTCAACTTCGCCTCCTTGCTTCATAGATGGGTCTCCCACAACAACCTCCAACCCAGCTGTGGTGTAGAGAGTTTCCCCCTCAGCTGGAACACCAGCTGAGTGACTGATTGTGGGGTCACTCAGCTCCAAAGATGCGGCTTTATCTGTTGAGTGCTTAGCCGCTGGGGCAGGTGTGAGAACACCTTCTTCAGGGGTTGGCTCAGCTTGGGTGCCCAACTTCCCAGCTTCAATGCCATATCCCTTGGATCCATCCTCTGATTGCACAGGGGACGTGGCTGCAGCAATATCCGATGCATTTTGCTGGGCCACTCCTTGCAGAAGAGTTTGGGATGACTCTCCTGGACCTTCCAACAACCGTTGTTCGTGCATGGCATTGGACTCCTTCAAGGCTTGCTGCAGCAGCAAGATCCATATCCTCATCACTTTTGAGAGCATATCAAAATGTGTGTGAGTGTGCTCGTGAGAGCCTGTAAATTGGCACATCTTGGATTTCTCCAAAGCTGGGGCTTGCTTGACAGCTCTCTCCTTTTTTTTTTCTTTCAAGATACGGAGGATATCCATGTAGTTGTCTTCATCTAAAGCAGATCTAACGTCATTTATGCAGAGGAATCGGAGAAGCTCTTCTTCTTCTTCAATAAACTTAGGGCGAGTGAATTGCACCCTTTAGTGATCCAGTTTCCATGCTCTCCATTATTTTAGGCATCTTTCGGGATATATTGGAGAATACATGATTACATCGTCATCATCATCTTCACCTTCGCCTCTGGTTTCCGGAATGGGAGGTAGGAGACCTTACTCTTCCTCAGAAGCAGCAACATCAGTTGTGGGCGGAGAGACAACTTTTTCAACATCAGGTTCAGTTGGCTCAGCTGCTTCTTTCTCCTCAGCTGTATTTCTCACAGTTGGGTCTTCGACTGATATCTGTTGATCATCATCAGCAGACTTTGCATATTCATCAATAACTTTAGGAGACTGCACTTCGTGCTCACCAGCAGTCTCAAATTCTTTCTCCGGCCGGGAACCGGATTCAGCTATTTTCTTTTCAAGTTCAGATCGCCTGAACAACCGTCTCTTTCTTGATAAGAGCAGAGGAACTTCTGGTTCAACATCCTCTGGTTCCTAAAAAATAAAGGCTTTCGGATTTTTCTTAGAGGCAGCTGGCTTTCTTGTCTTGACAGTCCTCTTCTTCTTAACGATAGGGTAGGGAATATGGTGTTCCTCCTCTATCTTGGCTGCGGGGGCAAGGGCCTGGCTGCATGGGCAGTGACACGGGCAGGGCGAGTCTGCTATGGATCTTTGTGGGAGCAGGTGCTTTCTTTGGCTTGGCTGCTCGGGCAGCTCTTTTGTTCGGGGGAGAGGTCTCAGATTTGTCTTCTGGGTCTGTTGATTCCCCTCACTTATATCAGCTTTCTTGGCATGAGCTCTCTTCAGGGCACCGGAGAGGTTTGCCCTAAACATTTTCTTGTTCACGTGAAAGGGTTTGCCATGACGGAGAGCAACACCCTTCACTTCCAAAGAAATGGCCAATCACAAGGCCATAGCCCGAGGAACATCCAAAGGACCCGCCCCTTCTTGTAGGTCCTATTCAAGACATCTCGCGCGAGTCTGCTTTGTAAACAAACTCACCCCAATTGACCTTCTTTCCTTGCATGATCGCGGCATGGCGTCGCCTTAGTTTTGGACGGTGATTAAAGCTTCCAAATTTCATGTCAACATATTTGGAGACGACGTCCATCGCCTTGTGATAGTAGATCGCCCTTCCATTTCTTGTCGGCTATGTAAACCACTTTCGCAAAGTCGGGCTTGGCAACTTCCTTCCAAGCCGCGATTAAGTCGACATCCGCCTCCGCGATGTCCTTCAAGCCCTCCGCGGCAACAAACGAGTGCTCGGCAAGGTCTTTTGCACTAAGTTTTATGACCTTGTCAGTAGACGGAAGATTTGATTTCGTCATCCCGCACTTCGCGTTTCGTAGAACATCGCTACCTCTTCAAGGTAGGTATGAGAGTATTCCATCGTCGGAAAAGCCTTTAGACCAGGACTTCTCAAACATTTCACTATCTTGTAACTAGGGTTTCATCAATACCCTGTTTAATCATCCCATCGAAATCCACTGAGGAACCGGAGTAGATTTGCTTCGAAAGGTTCCCATAATCAAACTTTGGGGCCATTTTTAGAGACTTTTACCGAATGAAAAACAAAGAACTTGCTTTGAGAGACCTTAGGGTTTTGAGAGAAAAATTTCCTTTGCTTTGAAGATGAGCAGGTTCGCGTAAGGTGAGAGAAATGCAAGAGTTCGTATATAAAGTTCATGAAAGGGCACATTTCGGATTTTGAAATTTTTGATCAAAATCAACGGCTAAGATTAAAACGTCAAAAGCGCATTTAATTCTCCGCATTAAATGCAGCAATATTTATATCCAATCATATGGATTACTGTGCAGCTTTTACTGTGACTGTCATTATTACGTTGATGTCATCCTTAAAAACATTCCCGCTCATTTAAAACGACTGCATTTTTGTTACTTAGCTCATAAATGATTCAACTTATATCCAAAGTGACTTAACTCTGCTTCTCTCTTCCCATGATGTAACTCGGTTTGTCGACTAACTTGATACTGGTGAGTTCGAAACGTCATTTCACTTCAGCGTAAACGTGAAACCTTATCTTTTTCAAATTTCTCATCTTCTATCTCTGTTGATTGAGTCTTCTGGGTGAACTAACTCAGCTCAATTAACCCTAACTCATTTTTGAGTTCTTCAAATCTTGATTGACATAGAGGCTTCGTGAATATATCAGCTAATTGTTTATCAGTTGAGATATATTCCAAGGTGATGTCTTTCTTTTCAACATGATCTCTTATGAAATGATATCTGACATCAATGTGATTTGTTCTTGAATGCAACACAGGATTCTGAGTGATTGCAATAGCACTAGTGTTATCACACATAATTGGAATCTCTTTTTCTTCAATATCATAATCTCTCAGCTGTTGTCTCACCCATAAGACTTGGGCACAACAACTGCCCGCGGCTATGTACTCTGCTTCAACTGTGGATGTGGCAATTGAATTTTTTTTCTTACTGAACCAAGAAACCAATCTATTTCTAAGCATTTGACATGTACCTGAAGTACTTTTCCTGTCAACTCTACATCCAGCATAGTCTGAGTCTGAGTAACCAATTAGCTTGAATCCACCTTCCTTTGGATATCATAAGCCAACTTCCTGGCATCCCTTCAAATATCTTAGGATTCTTTTAGATGCAGTCATGTGGCTCTCCTTTGGTGCAGATTGAAATCTTGCACATACACCTACTGCAAAGGTGATGTTTGGCCTGCTGGATGTTAAATAGAGCAATGATCCAATGAGTGCTCTATATCTGGTTTGATCTACATTTGCATCTATGTCCATCTTGACTGATGTGTTCATTGGGATTTTCACGGAAGACTTCTCTTCCATACCAAATTTCTTCAAATCTCTGGTTTATTTTGTTTGACTTATGAAAGTTCCATCCTTCAACTACTTGACTTGAAGTCCTAGGAAGAAAATCAGCTCTCCCATCATGCTCATCTCATATTTACCTTGGATGAGGTTTGAGAATTTGTCACACAACTCCTTATTTGTGGATCCAAAAATGATGTCATCCACATATATTTGAACAAGCAGTATACTCTCTCCATCTTGAATTCTGAAGAATGTTCTATCAACTTTGCCTTTGGTGAATCCATTTTCAGTTAGAAATTGAGACAATGTATCATACCATGCTCCTGGTGCTTGTTTCAGTCCATATAATGCTTTCTTGAGCTTATATACCTTATCTCCAAAAGTTTTCTGCTCAAAGCCTGGAGGCTCTTCAACATAGACTTCTTCCTCTAACAGTCCATTTAGAAATTCACTCTTCACATCCATATGATACACAGTGAAGTTCTTATGTGCATCATAAGCAAGAAACATCCTTATTGCTTCCAATCTTGAAACAGGAGCAAAGGTTTCATCAAAATATATACCCATTTCTTGGCAATACCCTTTGGCTACCAATCTTGCTTCCTCATTCATCTTGTTTCTGAAAACCCATTTTGTGCCAATTACATTCTGATGGGTTTGCCTCTGCACTAATTCCCATACTTTGTTTCATTCAAACTGATTCAACTCTTCTTGCATGGCTTGAATCCAATGTCTTGTAGAGTATGTCCTTGGCCACATTGTCCAAGTTGTATCTCCTCCTATCTTCATTTGTCCACTCAGTCCTTGGTTTTTCAACCATGGTTGGTCTTTCCTCAGCAGCAGCTTCTTCTCCTTCAGCTGCAGCTTCTTATTGAAGCCGTGTTCACTTTAAGTATTTGCAGTGGCCCATCCTCTATCACAAGCCACATTTCATCATGTAATGTATATAGAAGAGCATGCATGCGAATTTTCCAATCATCAAATTCTTCAACAGTGAACATAGGAATCCGTGTCAGATTTACTTCCATGATAATAACTTTGCTTAAAATGAAAGATTTTGAAAATACAAGTGTTTGAAACCTTTTTGAAAAGATAGAGATCTAGTTTAGTAACCAGTGCAGAAGGCTCAATAAATCAACCGCTCTGATACCACTTGTAGATCCCAGGGGTGTGAGTAAGGTTTAGAAGGGGGGGTTGAATAAATCATACCAAATTTTTGATTTTAGTCCTTTTAAAATTACAACAGAGTTGGCTTAAAAAATTGACTATGTCCTTGAGGGACTAAGTTGGTTATTCAGCTAAGTTAGCCACTCAACAGACTCGATAGAGCCCAAGAAGGATGATCACTTTACCAACCAGCTTGGGGTCTTTCATGTGTCCAGACCACTGCTCAGCCCTCAAAATCGCATTGTTGATCTGCCTCTCGTCTATCCAGGAGATGCTTCGCCTGCTCCTATGACTCCGACCTCTGGTGCTTCTCCGGATCTTGCTACACACTGTCTGGGAGTCTGTCCAGGATGTGGCCCCGGATGTGGTTCCGGATGTTGGCCACATTCCCACTCCCATTTTCTCTAACATTTCCTCTATACCTGTTTCTACTGCCTTCTTACAGGTTCAGCTGGCTTTTGCTGAGCAACAAATTGCTCACTTCACTGCTCTCCGATCTCAGTAGCAACATATCTTTGGCTCTGTTTCTGGCCAAAAAGGGGGAGAGCATACCATTTGGACCAAGATCGCTTTCAAAGGAGAGTTATGGAGACTGAGACGCCTAAGACTAATGCTCAAATTTCTGAACCGGCTGCAACTCAAGATTTTAAAGGCGATGAAGGCGATGAAGGCCTTTGGTTTGATTCCAAAGGACAAATGGACACGAATGTGTCTACTGATGAACTTTATAATATTTGATCTGGGATGTAATAAAACTACTCTTCTGCTAGGTTTACATGCTTTGTCTGTTGATAACTTGATAAACTCTCGTATGTTAATTTTTGCTGCAGTTATAAATGTGATCGCATTTGTTTCAGTATTTTTACTCAAAGATGATATTTAGGGGAGTTATTATATTTAGGGGGAGTTTGTTTGTTTTGTGCTTGATATGTGTTTTGTCCAGAAATGCAAAAAGGGGGAGATTGTTAGGGCGATATTTGATCGCCTAAAATAATTTCCAAAATTATAAAGATTGGATTTTGATTTGTTTTGCCTTTCTAGGGATGTTTAGGACTTTTTAGATTTGGAAAGAAATATTGATATGGTATTGATATATTAGGATTCTTGATTGTTATCTTGTTTCTTAACATAAGTGATTTACTTGTCATATATTTGTATATATCTTCTTTCCTTGTGTATTAGGTCTCTTGAAGGGTTTGGATGCCTATATAAAGAGAAGAGGAAGTCCATAATGAAGACACAAGAAATACAGGAGTTCAAGAGTCTTGAGAGAGTTAAGAGTCATACAAGACAGAGTGAGTCTCACGCCTCGGATGTGATCTCAAATGTGACTACATCCGAGATTACATTCACCCCTGCGATTGTGTTTGTTAGATTTTTCATCCATTGTTTTTAGTATTGTGATTAACGAAGTTCACACATGTCTATACATTGTTGAGTTGAATTACACAGATCCGATATACTCTAGATAGGAGTTTTTCGTTGAGTTTCTACTAGTTGGTTTTAGTATTTTTGTATACGGAATCAAACGATTTGTACTAGTGGAAAGTTTTCGTCATATTCAAGACGTCTACAAGCTTGTTGGCTTGTACACAAAATTTTTAATTCGTGTGTCTTGTTACTATTTTCAAAATTCCGCTGCATATGATTGTGAATGCGACTACATCTGCAATCACATCCTTACTTTGCGAAACTTTTACTATTTATCCGTGCTATAATTCTTTCAAAAATATTACCAGATGAGGAGTTGATTCAAGTTTGCTCGAAAATCTCACAAGCAGTCTGTGCTAATTAAAATTCTCTAGGACTTTTCAATTCAGCAGTGGCATTATTGGTGGGTTGACATAATGATGAATTAGAATTTAAATTAGGGAATGATTTTTAAGAAACTAGGTTGTGTTTTCTGAGGAATTTCTGCAAACAAAAGGTTGTTGCTTGCTAAGAAAGAATTTTGATGCATATCGTGTTGAGTAGATTGCTGGTTCTTGGTTGGAAAGAGTTTTATATTTGAAGACAACTAACACATGTTTATTGACAAGAATTGGGGCTATTGTATCAGGCATTGAGAAGGCAACCCATAATTTGTTTGAGCCCAAATCCAAAGGCCTACCTGCTTCAGAGCCCATCAATTCGTAAGTTTCAAAAGCAATGCATGTGGGTAACAAGTCCAATTCTTTGATTCATTTTTCAAGCCCAAAATCCAAATGGGTTTGCTAAATACAAAAGGGAAATTTGAGCAAATGTCATGACTTATTCACTTCATGACACATCATCCGTGAACAAGTTTAGAGGCGTTTACGACAAATTAAATTGTACCAATTAAATGGTACACATGTGAAATTGTATATTAAATATCAGTTTTATATTTTGCTATTTATATTTGGGAATTTAATTAAATTTAATACATAATTTAAATAATTAATTAATTGATACTATAATATATATTTTATTGGCAAATTAAAGATTGACAAACGTCAAATTCTTATAGGTCTTTATCTTGATAAATTATTATCTTTTTTTGTAATTATCAAAATTTGTGATTAAAGGGATAATATTAAATCTTGAAGGACCAATCAAATCAGAATCTTCACCATATGAGTTATCCAAAAACCACTCTCCTACAAGTTAAATAGGGTCATTCTCAAGGAATTAAATTATCGATCATAGTATAACCTTGCGACAACAGAGTCGTCACTGAAACCTAAACAACTTTTTACTAATGATGTAGTGCGTGTTTGGGAGCTGACTTATGCAAAAGTCCATTTCGAAAATGGACATCCGATTGAAGTGACTTTTTAAAAAGTCTGTAATTGTGACTTTATATCGACTTTTTGGTTTAGTTCTTATCAAAAGTCCATTTTAAATTAACCAAAAAACACCATTTTTTTTTTTTATTGAAATGGACTTTTAGATCCAAAAATTCATTTCAAAAATGCTGCCAAACAAGTACGTAACCGCTAATAATTACACATAAGAACGAAAATTTTAGCGACCATAAAGTCATCAGAAATTTTGAACTATTAGCGACCAGAATTTTTAATAATTCATTGCTATAGGGATTAGTGAATTGGTTTTTAATTATTGTTAAGAAAGTTATTAACGACACTCATCCCTAATACACTAGTTCAGAACATACTATAGAAATCAACACATATGCATCAGATTTTATGGAAAAATGATGCCTGAAGAGAGGCAGTGGCAATTTTGAAAATAAAACAAAAACTTTAGGTATCGTCTGTTGACAAAAAATGACACCTATATATTTTTTAATTAAATTAAAAACTTTTAATTCAACTTTAGGTATTATTTGCTTAGATTAGCCGATGCATATAGTTTTCTTTAATTGGTTAAGAATTAATAACCCAGCCTCATTCGTCTTTCAGATTCATCAAAGCTACCCGTTCCGAAACCCTAGCTGCCTCGGCTAAAGCAAGAGCCTCGTGATTTGCTTCGCCTTTTTCGATTTCTTTCTTCAAGATTTTGGATTTCAGTGCTTGTAATGATTTTTAGCCGCACTTCTTTTTCGGATAAACTCGCATTCAGAAAGAGATTCGGATTTCTTCTATTCGGTTTCAAGGTCAGTCTCGCTCTCGAATTTCTTTTCCAACAGTTTTGTCTTCAATTTCTCAAGCTCAGCCATGGATTCATTTAATTTTGCCTCCAATTCAGCTTCTCTCTGTTGTGGTTCAAATTCTACGCGCTTCGCCAGTTCATTTGGTCTCTAATCTGCGTGTTCAACTCGAGGTATTGATTTTGATACCTTTTTTCAAATTCCTCAAGTGCGTCCCTTAGTTCACTTGCTTCGTGTTTCAAAATGTTAAGCTCAGTTTTCAACATTTCTGTTTCATCGCATTCCCCATTTTCAGCCTGGAGTTTGCCAACAAGTTCCTCCAACGAATTCACTCTGTTCTTCGACATTTTCAACTCGACAATCAAAGATTTATACGATTCCATGGCATTAGCATTTTGCATCCGTAGCGATTCCTCAGTAGTTTTCACAATTTCCAATAGCATTTGTGCTCTACCGACTTCTTCCAGGGCTCGCTCTTCGAATTCTCTGCTGTCATTCAACTGGCTTTTCAAATTTTTGACCAACTCAAGAGTTTTCATAAGTTCAACCCTCAAACTGATGTATTCATGATGTTTGAGTTTTGGCGCATCCTAATTAGCTGTTTTGACACTTGATTTTCATTAAACTAGTCATTTTTTCTCTGTTTGTTTGAGCTGAATGACAAATCGTGATATTGAGTTTTTCTGCTTGATGCTAAAAACTTTACTGAAGTTGTGTGCTCATCTCATTCTCATGTTTATTTGTTGTTTCTTTTACAGAAATGGCATTTTGCTTCATTGCATTATTTTGTTGAATATGCTGATGAGTGCATGGTCCTTGACAATGAGGCTCTTTATGGTATTTGTTTCCAAACACTCAAGCTGACTACTCCTAGTTGTAAGTCATCTTTATTGTATTGTTTTGGTGTATTTCATCCCAACATTGTACTGGTAATCAAAGCAGTATGCTCTGCAAATTGCTTTTGTAACTTTGTTTTGATAATTAAGTGCTACACACAAGTAATAAGTGACATTAACAAATTTCATAGGGAGAGAAATGATTTGTGTTGCTCTATACAATGATAATATGCTATAAAATTTAAAACTTTTTGTTAACAGCAGTATCTGTTAACAATACACAGATAGCATATATTGCATTTTGTTCTGTTGGAAAGTTAGCCAGTGTGCTAAAAGAAGCATAACATCAGTTGAACTATTTATTATTTTTCAATTGATTAATCTTTTTGGTATTTGATTTAAATTGGTTAAATGATATAGTGAACTTGTTGGATCATTTCGCTTTGTGATAAGAAGTGGATGCATATGTTTTTGTTTCTGCTTCTTAAATCTTTGACCTGCTTTCGTAGCTAGTTTTTAAATCTTGGAACATCTTTTGTAGCTTGTGTACAGTTATGATCCTCTATCTTCAAATTTCATTTCGATATTGGTTTTGCAAAAAGATCTTTCCAATCGTTTAAAGGACCACCAGTTTGCCCAATTTATTTAGGGTTCTTTTTGAAGGTGAAGATAATGAAGATTTACCTGCTTGGTGAGTAAACCTTGTAGTTTCATAGACATCAGCCAGGGGATCATTAGAGATTTAGATTCTTTGAAACATGTGTTAGTAAAACACAAGAGATCCAATTATTGTCAAGTTGCATTCTAAGTCAAGCACCATGGACTGCCCTAGGGGAAATCGCAAAATAATTTAGTTTATACTGTCAAATTTTTGGATATATAGTGGCTAGTAGCATTGGGTATCTCAATTGCATGCTTGAAATAGTGGGAGCCTGATATGATACAAAAAATATTATAATTGTTGTAGTGTACTTTAGGATCCGATGCTTTAATCGAAAATGATGAATATCTTGACTATTTGGCAAAAAATTCTCAATCTTGGCAAAGTGTTGATGAAAATAAAGGAAAATTTCACCTTAATCAAGAGGATAGTTTAAGTGTCAGACTTTCACTTTTGTGTTTAAACTATCCACTTGACTAAGGTGAAATTTTTCTTTATTTTCATCAACACTATGCCAAGATTGAGAATTTTCTGCTAATTAGTCAAGATATTCAAGCGCTTCATCGAGTTCTTTATCAAGAAACTGACAATTACACATTGACTCAATGAATTGTTTTGTTTCAGGAGATAAACATTCATAAAAAAAATTGATGATACGCCAATTTTCAAAACCATGATGTGGGCAGGAATTCAACAATTCTTTAAACTTTTTCCAACATTCAAAGAAAACTTCTTTAGGATTTTGAGAAAAATTCTGAATTTGTCTTTTCAAAGCATTAGTTTTGTGAGTTGGAAAGAACTTTTTCAAATATTCAGTTTGCATTTCTTGCCAAATGCCAATTGATCTAGGTTTCAAAGAGCTAAGCCAAGTTTTGCCTTATCTTTTAAAGAAAAAGGAAATAATTTTAGCTTAACAATTTCATTTGTACAATTTCGATCATCGAATGTGGCACATACTTCTTCAAACTCCTTTAAATGTAAATATGGGCTTTCAGAATCCATACCATGGAAATTAGGAAGTAAAGGAATCATTCCTGGCTTAAATCGAAAGTTGTTTGCATTTAGTGGATAAATAAAACATGAAGGAGTAGAATTTCGAGGGGGTTGCAAGTAGTAACGCATATTATGTACTTCTTGATTTTCTGCTCGTTGAATCTCATCACGAACAACTTCATTTTCAGCCATAATTGGTGTGTGTGAAGGTGAATCAATATTTTTAATCAAATTTTTTGAATTATTTCTAACTAAACGACGAGAATTGGGACTACGACATCATGTAACCATGCAAATACACAATATTTACAGTTAAAAAAAATATATTCACAAACCTGGAAACTTACTGTGCCTTCCACGGCAATGGCGCCAAAAACTTGCTCTTGGCTAATGCTAATGCCCTCTATTTATAGCCAACTCAAAATCAATTTACAATTATTTTATTCTTTATTTTTATTTCAAGTAAGAAAATAAGGAAATGAACACCAACTTTGTCACCTTCTTTGACTGGTCATTTTTCCCATGATTTCAGCCATCTTTGCTCAATTTTCTTCCACAAATCAATTGTCACATGTGTTAGCTTGAATTTCCAACTAATTTCATTGAATTCCAACAACCAAGGGCCACGATATGGTTGAATAATTGAGATGTGGTTGGCATACGGGATTGACTAGTGCAGCAAATTCTTGGATTTTTTATAAATTCATCACATCCGAATCTGACTTTGGGGTCTTCATCAATGTTGATTTGTCCAAACTCAGTAAAAATTTTAGATACAAATAACCTGTATTTTCCGAGTTATGTCCAAAATACCAAACTTGGTCAAGTCTGGAAACTAAATGAGCAACCCTTCAATCTTCATTTTATGATGAATTTTTTATCCAAGAAAATATCATTCCAAACTTTGATTTTTGGTTTGAATATCTCTGAAAACTTGTAAATAAATGGATTGTGAATCCATATTTTCAAGAATCATCCAAAAATCATGTCGGAAATGAAAGTTATGCTCGTTGATCCGAACCTGCACTAAAAAATGCTTCCAAATACAATTATATGTTGATTTCCTATTTTATTCCTAACATATTAATAATACAATAAATTTCTTTTATTAATAATATTAATAAGGTAAAATAATTATATATTAATTTTATTAATAATATTAATAAGGTAAAATACTTAACTTGGTGGATTTGGTTTTTAACAGCGGAAGACTTAACACCCTTGGATTGGTTTAAAGTTTGTTTTAAACACTTGTTTTAGCACTAAGTAATTTATTAGTTGGATATCAAATATTAACTAACAAAGAAATATAAAGTAAATGTGCAGGAATCTAAATGTTGGAAGTAAAATTGACACGGGTATTTTTATAGAGTTTCAAGATGGGTTAATTCTACTAGTCCTCTCTTCTCCAACTCCGGGAGGAATCCACTAAAATGTGATCGTTTACAAAGTGGTGAACAACCCGGGAGAGAACCTTTGATCACACGGTGGCTTTTCGCGACTTCGGCTTCTTTATGAGGCGATTCTGGCTACTTCATCTCACTTCTCAAGTTCTTGGATTTGATCACGAAGCCCTCTAACAAACTTGATATTTGGTTCGGCCTTGAACCTTTCTGCAATCCTTCAACTTGGAAAGTAGACCCTTTTTGTTTCTTCAAATGTTTTCTCTTCAATTGGTTGAAATTCTCTCTCATTCACAGCTTGTGTTGGATCGAGTTTCTTCGAGTTTTAGGCTTGAGGAATATCTTGTATTGCTTTGAGAATATTCCAGAATAATACGTGCTCTTGCTAGGTTCAGGTAAACCTTTCTCAAATGCTTCCTCAGCGTTTTATAGTGCACATTTTAAATTTGCCCGTTGCAGAGATAGGCTAGTTTCAAATGTCACTTTGTGTTTGTTGGCTTGTCTTATCTTGCTCTGCAGCCCTTGTGATGTTGACCTTTCCTCGTATTAAATGGCATTTTAGCTTTGCAGTTTCGACACAAGGTGCAGTGTTTTCCATTTGTTCATTCCTTTTGCATATTTCTGGGTCAAACACTTCAAGACCTTGCAGCTTGACATATTACTATATCGAGTAATATTCTTGACTTTATTCCAACGGATCTAAGTCAGTTATATTGACTTGACTGATGTCTTTACCCCAGGTGACTTGAGTCAGCTCCAATCATAGGATTTATTAAACTATGACTTCAACTGATAGACTTGGCTCTTTAAGTTGACTTAACTGATAGTTCTCTCAACTGTTCCTCAGCTGATTCTCCTTCAGTCGAGTCATTGACTTCCTTCATGGCCATATACTCGGTGACACACAATGTAGTCTTCATTCCAGTCATGATTGTCTTCTTGTAATCTTGACTTAGTCGACTTAACTCGGCTCTTCCACCTCTATCTATTACAATACTGTAATTACAAGGAAAATGGGGTGCCAACATCCTATTCTAAGTTTGACATGGTATCATCAAAATCTAACAAATAAATTTCCTAACAATTTTCCCCTTTTTGTTGATGCCAAAACTTAAAACATATAACATAAGTAAACAGAAAAATACAAGCAAGACAAGAATAACAAAGAATGTATGCTTTGAATAATTATTTTATTGATCATAGCATTCTTGTCCTTTATAAAGTCAAGTTTACAATAAGTATCGAGCTTTATACAAGTATGACAATACAACGTATATCTAAGCTAAGATACATAGAGAATGAACATTACAGGAAATTCATAGAGCTTATTACGTAGACTTACATCTATGTATTTACAATAAAGTAAAGTACATGAAGGGGTTCACAACACACTTCAATGTCTTTGCTGCTTCCTTCTTCTCGCTTCATCTTCAGCCCTCTTCCTATCATCCTCTGGTCTTCTCCTCTTCCTTTCTTCTTTCTCTCGCTTCTTCTTCTCATAAGCTCGCTAAAGCATCGTGGTCATCCCTTCACGCTTCTCAATCCATTCGTGATTAGATCTCTCATTCTCGCCTTCTTACCTTCTAATGCCTTCTTGCGTTCTTGCGCGCAACCTCAAGGTTAGCAAGGTGATCGTGATCGACTAATATATAAGACCCTTCTTCTGCGGATCTACATATGCCACATCTTTTGGTTTTGGCCGTGGTTGAGAGCCTCTCCCACCGCCACCATGTCTTCCCCTTCCCGACTCGGCTCCACTTCCTCGAGTATAATGTATTGGAGCCTTTGACTTTCCAAACTAATTGACTACTTTCGGAAGTTCAGCCGCTTATCGGTTGTATTACACAATTCCAATCGCTTCTCCCAATACGAGTCCCGTGCTTGGCGAGTCATCCCTTGAAAGTAACCTTCCGATCTTAGAGTTTGGAATTCCTCAGTGATCTAGGCTCAGATCCATCATCAGGCATGGCAATGTCTCTTGGGGTTTGATCGTAGCATAGTCCTTTCCCGGCTAGAGGACCACCATATTGCTTTATAATCTCTTGAACGCGAGCTGACTGCTTCTCAGCTACTTCATCGAATGCAGCTTCAATTGCCTTCCTTTTATCTTTCATGGCCAACTCAGTTTTCTCAATAGGCAGGTTCTAGGGTAGCTTGCTGAGAGTGGAAGCTGTGACTTCACCTAGCAGTGGGGTTTCAGCATACATCAATTTCAAAGAAAGATTTTTCGAACTTCCTTCCCCCTCAGCTTTGTCACCTTACTTCGACTCTTCTTTCAATCCCTTTAGGGCCTCATCTTCCCCTTTTTTGGCATTATAACCAAATGAAAGGGTTAGCCCAAGGAATAAACCACTCAGGAGGAAATCCAGTCGGCTGATGGTAGAATCATGCTTTGAGTCTGCTGTGGAGTGAGCTTTTTGGAACTCGGACCAAGTAGCCTTCGACTCAGCTGTCACCAATTTCATCTCTGCCATTAGAAGACTATACTATTCATTCATATTGTTCTCTAGGCGAGTAATTTCCATCCTGACCATGTATTCCTTCATCCTCTTCTAATACATCGAGGTGTCTGCACTACATAGTAACATATTCACAAATAAGGCCTTGAAGAGGTGGACCTGCTCAGATCGCATGGCTATCTGCTGTGCAACCCATTCCCTTATTCGAACAACGATCCCTCTCAAATTAGCTATGAGGGTTGTATCCCGATTGTCCAATCTAAGATCCAGAGATGCCTGGTGGCGTTCCATCTTCTCAATCTCTTCACAGATAGTCTTGAAGGCTTTATAGAACTCACTGGCTTGAGGCCGACTGATCATAGCCACACTGATCGAAATCGAAGTCCATTGGCACAATCGAATCTGTGGGAATGACAGGGCTCTTCTTGCATGGAATATTTCTCCTGTTCTATGGTAGACTCAGCTCCTAAATCTGGCAGTTCAACGGTGAAGGGAAACATGTCTTCAAAACCATCATCGCGAACAAATGGAATCTCTGAAGGTGCCTGTTGGAGAGCCTTCCCTTATTCTTGATGCATAATATCAGCTCTCTATGCCTCAGCTACGGCAGCGTCATCGGCAGATGTCACATTTGTGAAAGCTCATTGGCGATGAGCTATTGAAGTCAAATTCTTCGCTGCGATTGCTTGGAAGCTGCGTAGTTGACTCTATTCCAACCGGAGCGATTGAGAGTGTTTGCTTTCGGTGACCGAGCCTCACCAGATATGCATTCTTCTGGTCTCGATAGGGTTTGTCCAGGTTGAGTTACCCGGTCTCTTGTATCATCAGCGTCATCGGAAGATGATGAGGCACGGGGAGATGGCTCATCATCAAAATTGAATCTCATTGAGTTGTCTTATCACTAACATTACTCGATATTTAAGAACATAATCCTCACTTTGTCCATTGAAGAATCTTCGGGTTAGGCGGGACTCGGCTTCATCCCGGATCCCAAAATGTTGTATCGAAATTCTCTTGGGAATCACGAAGGAGTCCGATCTCCTTCTCGCATCAACTCCTTCTATTTGATGAATGTTCGTGTTCTCGTTTCTTTCCCAGGAAGTCTCAACCTCCCTCGGGCCTTTACCCCAGCCAGTCTCAAACGGGGCCTTGATAATCCTTTCGACAAACACAAGTTTGTCTTAGGGTCTTCGATGTTGGCATTCTTTTGAGTCTCAACTCCGCGGATTGTACTTTCGGGGCCAGCAGTCTTAACTCCCAAGGCCTATCCATCCGCTCCTTTGGCCCAGCAGCAGCTTTTTCAAACTGCATGGCGAGTTGACATCTCAGCTGAGACAGACTTAACTGTCCGAGCATTGTTAATGTCACTCTACTCTTCTATGATATTCTTTCCTTCGCCTCCAAACTTCTTGGTTTGGTCTCCCATAGAATCCTCCGACCACGCTTTGGTGGAGCGAGTATTCCCTTCAGTTGGCGCACCAGTAGAGTGACTGATGATGGGGTCACTCTGCTCCTGAGATACGACCGTTGTTTCCTTTGAGTGTGTCAACTGTAGTAGGCGGCGGTGTCTTAACACCTTCTTCAGGGTTAGGCTTGGCTTGGGTGCCCAAATTCGACTTCATTGCCAATTCACTTGAAGCCATCTTCGACTACACAGGGACGTGGTGTCAGCAATAACAGAAACGATCTTTTGTGCCACTCCCAATGGATCAGTCCGAGGAGAGATATTGGAGGACTCTCTAAGACCTTCTTGAAGATTCGGCTCATGCATGGCTCTTGATTCTCCGATAGCCTATGCATCTCGGACTTCTCAAGCTGATAGTTGGATTCATCTCATCATCATTGATATCGGTGGACTTATAGACATGCTCATGTGTCCCTGTTTGCAAACACGTCTTCGATTTCTCCAAGGCTCGCTTGCTCTTGACTTTCTCCTTCTCTTTCTCCTTGATGAGTCGAAGGGTTTCCATGCAACTCTTTTCATTTAGAGCAAATCGGACGGGTTGCATGTCCAATGAATCTAAGAAGCTCTTCGTCCTCCTCAATAAACTCGGGACGAGCAAACTATTCGCCTTGAATAATCCGCTTCCATGCCCTCCATTCCTTTAGTCTTCCTTGAGAGAAAATCCTTCGGGTCGTGTATACACATCCTTCGCAAAGATACTCCCGCTTTGCAACTTCCTTCCAAGTTGCGGCCAAGGTTGACATCCTTCTCCGATGTCCTTCAACCCTTTAGAGGGTAGGAAAGCGATTGATCTTTCAGCAAGGTCCTTTGCGATTATTTTAATGGCCTTGTTGTGGGGATGAACGGATTTCATCGTCATGCACCTCAGCGTTCACGTAGAATATAGCAACTTCTTCCACATAAGTGTGCGTGAACTGCAAAGTCCAACTTTTCATCTATCTTCTTCACAAGGGCACCATCAACGCCCTGCTTGATCATACCAGCAAAGTCCATGGATGATCCAGAGTGGATCTTCTCGGATAGCAACACGAAATCATGTGAACCAGCCATTTTTAGAACTTTTTACCGATTAAAAACACAAAAATCTGGGCTTGAAGAACTAGGGTTACGAACGTTTTTCAGAGAGAAAAAGCTTTCTTGCTTAAGACGAGTGAGTTTTGTGTAAGGAGAGAGAAAGTGAAATTTCATATATATGGGATGTGAAAGGACGGTTTTTGGAATTTGAAAATTTTTGATCAATATCAACGGTCAAGATTAAGCCTTCAAAACCGCATTAAGTTCCCCACATTAAATGCAACAACATTTATATCCAATCATATGGTTTACTGTGCAGCTTTTGTATTGACAGTCATAATTACGCCTACGTCATCCTTAAAAACATTCTCGTTTAATTAAAATGACTGCATTTTTGTCATTTAGCTCATAAATGATTCAGCTTTCTTCCAAAGTGACGTAGCTTTATTTCTCTCTTCACATATAATAACTCAGATGTCAGCTAACTCGATATAGTTGACTTCCCGATTGAGCTGTTTCACTTGGCTGAAATGTGAGACTTGCTGATTTTTCATTCTCTCTTCTTCTTTCTCTGCTGATTGAGTCTTCTGAGCAACCTAACTTATTTCAATTAACCCTAACTCATTCTTGAGCTCTTCAAACCTTGATTCACATAATGGCTTTGTGAATATATCAGCTAACTGGTTATCAGTTGAGATGTTCCAAGGTGATGTCTTTCTTTTGAACATGATCTTTTGTAAAATGATATCTGACATCAATGTGCTTTGTTCTTAAATGCAACACTAGATTCTGAGTGATTGCAATAGCACTAATGTTATCATACATAATTAGAATCTCTTTTTCTTCAATATCATAATCTCTCAGTTGCTGTCTCATCCATAAGACTTGGGCACAACAGTTGCCCCCAGCTATGTACTCTACTTCAGTTGTGGATGTAGCTATAGAATTTTGTTTCTTGCTGAACCAAGAAACCAATCTATTTCCAAGCATTTGACATGTACCAGAAGTACTCTGCATGTCATCTCTACGTCCAGCATAGTCTGAGTCTGAGTATCCTACCAACTTGAATCTCCTTCCTTTAGATACCATAAGCCAACTTCCGGCATCCCTTCAAATACCTTAGATTCTCTCTCTTGCGATCATGTGGCTCTCTTTTGGTGCAGATTGAAATCTAGCACATGCACCTACTACAAAGGTGATGTCGGCGGCACCGCTTTGTTAAATAGAGCAATGACTCAATGAGACCTCTATATTTGGTTTGATCCATGACTTTGCCATCCGTGATCCATGTCCATCTTGGATCGATGTATTCATATGAATCTTCACATAAGACTTCTCTTCCATACCAAATTTCTTCATTAAATCTCGGTATACTTGCTTTGGCTTATGAAGGTTCTATCCTTCAATTGCTTAACTTGAAGTCCTAAGAAAAGTCGGTTCTCTCATCATGCTCATCTCAAATTTTCCTTGCATGAGGTTTGAGAACTTGTCACACAACTCTTTGTTTGTGGATCCAAAAATAATGTCATCCACATATATTTGGACAAGCAAGATACTCTCTCCATCTTGAATTAGAAGAGTGTTCTATCAACCTTGCCTTTGGTGAATCCATTTGTCGAGTTAGAAATTTGACAATGTATCATACCATGCTCTTGGTGCTTGTTTCAATTCATATAATGCTTTCTTGAGCTTATATACCTTATCTCTAATAGTTTTCCTCTCAAAACCTGGAGGTTGTTCAACATAGACTTCTTCCTCTAACAGTCCATTCAGAAAAGTACTCTTCACATCCATTTGATATACAGTGAAGTTCTTATGTACAGTATAAGCAAGAAAAATTCTTATTTCTTCTAATCTGGCAACAAGAGCAAAGGTTTCATCAAAATCTGTACCTTCTTCTTGGCAATACCCTTTGGCTACCAATCTTGCTTTGTTTCTTACAACAGATCATTCCTCATTCATCTTGTTTCTAAAAAACCACTTTGTACCAATAACATATTGGTGAGTTGGCCTTTGAACTAATTCCCATACTTTGTTCCTTTCAAACTGATCCAGCTCTTCTTGCATGGCCTGAATCCAAGGTGTGTTTTCCAATGCTTGAGACACATCTTTAGCCTCTATTTGGGAAATAAAACAAGTGAGCATAGCTTCATGCTGTGCTCTGGATCTCCTTCTTATGCCATCTCTAACATCTCCAATGACTAACTCTGGTGGATGGTCTCTCAACCATCTCACATCAGGTTGGAGTAAGTCTGCTGGATTCAGCCGTCTTGCAGCTAAGTTGTCTTGAACAGCTCTTTCACCTTCATTTAGCTGTAGACCTTCCAGCTGTCTTTGAGATTCAGTTATCTCATCATCATCAGAGTTGAGTGCTCTCACTTCAGCTTCAACATAAGGACTCTTTTGCATAGTTGGTTGATTCAGCTTATCAACTAACTCATCAATGTTTTCTCCATTCACATTAGGTTCATCAAAAACCACATGGATAGACTCTTCTGTGACCATAGTCTTCTTGTTCAGCACTCTATAGGCTTTACTCTCAGCTGAGTATCCCAAAAAGATACCTTCATCAACTTTAGCATCAAAAGCCTTTAAATTATCCTTGCCATTATTTTGGATGAAGCATTTACATCCAAATATCTTGAAGTATTCAACATTTGGCTTTCTCCCTGTCCAAATCTCATAGGGAGTCTTGGTCAATTGCATGTTAATCATGCATCTATTTTGAGTGGAGCATGTTGTATTTATGGCTTCAACCCAAAATCTCTTAGGCAATCTAGTTCAGCTAACATTGTCCTTGCAGCTTCCTTAAGAGTTCAGTTGATTCTTTCAGCTACTCCACTCTGCTATGGAGTCCTTGTTGCTGAAAACTCATGAGCAATACCATTTTCAACATAATACTGAGTTATTATCCCATTGAAAAACTCAGTTCCCCTATCTGATCTTATCTTTATAATGGTTTGACTCTTCTCATTTTTAACTCTTCTCATCAACTAAGGTAACTTCTGCAGTGTTTCCTTCTTTTTACAAATGAGAATTGTCCATGTATATCTTGAATAATCATCCACCACCACTGAGGTGTATTTCTTTCCACTGATGCTAGCTGGCTCAACTGGACCAAATAAATCCATATGCAACAGATGCAATATCCTTGTTGAAGAAGGACTTGGTTTGTCCTTGAATGATGATTTGATTTGCTTTCCTATCTGGCATGCATCACATATACTTTCTTTCTTATACACTGAGTCTGGAAATCCTTCCACAAGATGACTCCTTGCAAACTTGTTGATTGTCTTGAAATTCAGGTGACTCAGCTTCTTGTGCCACAACCAACTTGATTCGGCTGTGCTCATTGCTAGCAGACATGTGCTTGGTGTAGCAGTAGACCAATCTACCACATACATATTCTTTTGCCTTGTACCTTGTAGCACTATTTCATCGATTCAAGATCTTTGATCCGGCATGCTCCTATGTTGAATCCTACATTGTATCCCTTGTCACGAGTTGGTCGATACTTAACAAAGTTGAAGTTGAGGCCTTCAACATAAGCAACTTCTGTGATTTCCAATCCATGTTTCTTGATGGATCATGTGCCTTTGATCTTCCCTGGAGCTTCATTACCTCCAAATATGACTTTTGCACCTCTAATATCCTTGAATCATGACAAGTTTCTCTTGTTCTGTCATATGTCAGGGGAAAACCACTATCCATGTACCAGGTTCCTTGGCACTCAGCTGTTCCTTGAACCTGGGGTTTTAGTGCTATAAGATGTTCCAACCAACCTATAGCAGGATGATCTGACTCTAAGAGATTGCCATCTATTAGTGCCATAATCATAGTTCACATTAGCAAATTGCTTGGGGGTTTTAGGATAATACAACTGTCACTTTTGTCTATATGTTTGTGTGTGTGTTTTAGCAATTGCTTTCTTGGGATAGTTGTGGTATTTCTGAGTGTAGTGCTTCAGTGCATATGTGTGCTGATAATAGCTCTTTTGCCTTTGGAATGACCTTTGCTGAGGTTTAGGTCTTTGCCATTTTGGCTTGTATTCCTTAGGTCTTTGTTGATATTTCACATTATTCCAATCAGCTTGGTGTGGATAGTTTCTACCATTCCCATCATATGTATTTCTTTGATGAAATTTATGGGGCTTTTGTTAGCTCTGTTTGCTTCTTACAGAGTATTTTCTGTTTGGAGTCTGCTGATGTGCCTATCTGAATTTCTTCTCAGTTATCCCTTCAGCATACTCTACTGGCTTCTTTCCTTTACCCTTGTAACCAAGGCCAGTGTGATTGTGATTGTGCTTTAGAGTGAATGTGGGTGCAGCATTTGGTGTTTTGGGTTTTTGGAATGCTTCATTGCTTGAAGATCCCTTTTCCAAAATCACTCTTGAAGTTTGACTATGCACAAAGGAATTAAATCCTATCCCTATCTTGTCTCCACATTCTTTTTGACTCATGATTAGCTCATCCAATGATTTGGATGTTTTTGTAAATGGGGCAATCACATTTTTAAGATCTTTTTCCTCTTTTCCGTATAAGTTAACTCTGCTATGATCTTGGCATTTTCACCCTTCAGCTTAGTGTTCTCATCAGCTATGTGACTCAGAGTACTCAGCTCTTTGGTGAACTATGAGTTTTCACTTTTAAGCTGGCTATTTTCCTCATTTAAGAGTGTGTGAGAGGTTTTAATGTGATCAAAATCTTTCATCATTTTGCCTAATGAATCATAAAGATCTGTGGGTGATGAAGTGTGTGTATCACAGCCACTTTCACTTGAATCAGAATGAGATACGTTAGAGTGTACCTCATCTTCTTGATCTTGTTCTTTGGCCATGAGACAGGTCATAGCTTCTTCCTCAGAATCACTTGAGTAGTTTGATTCACTACTATCTGAGTTTGCTGTCTCTTTGCACTTGGTTGGCTTAGCAGTCTCAGCAGCTAACATGGCTTTCTTATTTTCCTGTCTTCATTCCCTGAAGACTTTTCTTTCTTCTTCATTTCTATACTTGTTGACTGGTGGATATGAACAATCAAGTGCAAAATGTCATGGTTGCCTGAAATTCCAACACAGGTTCTCAGCTCTTTGATCATCTGTGTTTGTTCTTTGATTATCAGCTCTTTGATGCTCAGCTCTCTTTTTGTTCCTCTTATAGTTCTTGTTGAAGAACTTGTTGAATCATTTCACCATGAGGGCAATCTCCTCCTAGTAAATGGTCTCATTTCGCTCAGCTCTTTTCCCATCACTGGCCAACAATGCAGCTGTTTTAGGTACAATTATTTGGAAGGCGCGGAATGTCTGCTGGAGGTTTCACCCTTGTTTCTTTTATAGTTCTTATTAAAGAACTTGTTGAATCTTTTAACCATTAGGGCAATCTTCTCCTGGTCTATGGATTCCTTGGGTTCAGCTCTATTTCCATCCTTGGCTATTAGTGCAGTTGTCTTGGGTACAGTTGTCTCCTCTTGCTCTTTTCTTCTCAGCTCAAACTCATAAGCTTTGAGGTCTGAAAATAACTCATGGTTAGATGTTCTTGAGAGGCCCATTGAATTTCTTAGGCCCATGACCTTTATTTCCCATTCAGTTGGGAGGGCTCTTAGAATCTTCATACACATCTCCTTCTGTGTATATTCTTTCCCAAGAGCTGAAAGCTCATTTGTTATCTTTGTAAATCTGGCATCCAGCTGATCCATAGTTTAACCTGCAAGCATTTTAAAATTTTCAAATTTTTGAACAACAATAGTTAATTTGTTCTCTTTAATTTGTTCTGATCCTTCACAAATTAAGTCCGGTTATCCCATATTTCTTTTGCATATTTGCAAGATTTGACTTTGTTGAACATGGCTTTGTCCAACGCCTTATAGAGTATATCCTTGGCCACATTGTCCAGGTTATATCTCTTTCTATCTTCTCCTTTCAGTGCGTAGTTTTTCAACCCTGGTTGGTCTACCAAAGAACAACTTCTTCTCCTCACCGTGCATACTCTTCCGATTGCCGTATTAAGCGTGGAGTATTTGCAATGGCCCATCCTCTATCACTAGCCACATTTCATCATGTATTGCTGATAGATGAGCCTGCATGTGAATTTTCCAGTCATCAAACTCTTCCACAGTAAACATTGGAATACGAGTTAGATTTGCTTCCATGATAATAACTTTGCTTAAAAGATGAAAGACTTTGAAAAACACAAGTGTTAAAACTTTTTGAAAAATGAAAAGATAGAGATCTAGTTCAGTAACCAGTGCGGAAGGCTCAATGAACCAACCGGCTCTGATACCACTTGTAGGTCCCAAGGGGTGTGGTGTAAGGTTTAGAAGGAGGGTTGAATAAACCTTACCAAATTTTCGATTTTAGTTCTTTTAAATAGTTCGACGGAGTTGACTCAAATCAGGTGTGTCCTTGAGGGGCAACTAAGTTGGATATTCAGCTAAGTTACCCACTCAACAGACTCGATAGAGATGTTGATTGTATAATTCGGCTGCTTATGTCGAATACTTAACTTGGCTGATTTGGTTTTTAACAGCGGAAGACTTAACACCCTTTGATTGGTTTAAAGCTTGTTTTAATAACTTGTTTTAGCACTTAGTTATTTATCACTTGGATAGCAAATATTAACTAACAGCAAATATAAAGTAAATGTGTAGGAATGTAAATGCTGAAAGTAAATTGACACAAGTATTTTTATAGAGGTTCGAAGATGGGGTAATTATTCTAGTCCTCTCTTCCCCAACTCTTGGAGGAATCCACTAAGTAATAGATCAATTTACAAAGCGGTTATCAGTCTGGAGACAACCTTGATCACACAGCTGGCTTCTCCTGCGACTTAGCTTCTTCACGAGGTAGTTGCCTGGCTACTTCAGCTTACTTCTCAAGTTCTTGGATTTGATCACGAAGCTCTCCAACAAACTTGATACTTGGTTCGACCTTGAACCTTTTTACAATCCTTCAACTTGAAAAGTAAACCCCTTTTGTTTCTTCAAATGTTTCTTCTTCAACTGGTTGAAGTTATCTCTCCTTCACAACTTGTGTTAGATCGAGTTTCTTCGAGTTTTAGGCTTGAGGAATGTCTTGATTTGCTTTGAGAGTATTGCAGAATAATTGCTTTAATAATGCTTACTCTTGCTAGGTTCAGGTAACCCTTTCTCAAATGTTTCATCAGCCTTTTATAGTGCACATTTTAAATTTGTCCATTGAGAGATATTCTAGTTTCAAATGTCACTTTGTGTTCATTGGCTTGTCTTGTCTTGGTTTGCAACACTTGTGATGTTGACCTTTCCTCATATTAAATGGCATTTCAGCTTTGCAGGTTCCGACCCAAGGTGCAGTGTTTCCCATTGGTTCATTCCTTTTGCATATTTCTGGGTCAAACGCTTTAAGACCTGGCAGCTTGACATATTACTATATCGAGTAATATTCTTGACTTTATTCCAACGGATCTAAGTCAGTTGTCTTGACTTGACTGATGCCTTTACCCCATGTGACTTGAGTCAGCTCCAATCATAGGATTGACTCAACTATCACTTCAACTGATAGACATGGCTCTTTCAGTTGACTTGGCTGACACTTCTCTCAGTTGTCCTCAGCTAACTCTCCTTCAGTCGAGTCCTTGACTTCCTTCATGGCCATACTCAGCTTACACAAAGCAAAGTCTTCATTCCACTCCGCAGTTGTCTTCTTGTTATCTTGACTTAGCTGACTTAACTCAGCTCTTCCAGTCATATCTATTACAATACAGAATTACAAGGAAAATGGGGTGCCAACTTCCTATTCTATGTTTTACATGGTATCATCAAAATCTAACAAATAAATTTCCTAACACCAAGTTAGCTGTATTTATAAAAAAATCACTTCAGTCAGCTGAGTTATTCTATCAAGAGCTCTCTCGAGTCTGTTGAGTGGCTAACTCTATTATTGAGGTTGAACTAAGTTGTCCCTCAAGAACTTAGCTGACTTGTGATTAAAACTCTGATTTAAAGGATAAAAATTAAAAATTGGTTAAGTGTATTCAACCCTCCCTCCCCCTTTTAGACTTAACGCAAACACCCCTTGGTACCTACATGTAATTTTACTTATTATTTGTTTTGTGTAAATCTTTTTATTGTATTGTATGAGGCATATCAAATAAGGTCAAATATATGAAGTGGATGGGTTTAGTTGGTCATACATGCCAGACACATGTATGAGAAGGGGCGAGTCTAGGTATTATATAATCTTAACGGGTCAAATCTTGATTTGAGTATGCATCAAAATCTATATCTTCCAATAACGCCCTCCTTTAAGATTATGTGTTATGATTCTAGATTTTTTAGATATCAAGCACTATAAGAAAACAAGGAAATTCCAATGGGAAAGTCTGTTGGAATTTGGCCAATTACCGTTGGAACTACCGATTCCAATAGAAATTCCAATATAAAATACATCGTTGGTAAAATGGTCGTTGGAATGGCGAAATTCCAATGGAAATTCCAATGGAAAAATATTCTAACGGAATGTCCAATTTATTTATCCATTGGAATATATAAAATCGGAAAGAACTCCAACATTTTTTCCAACACTAACTCCAATAGAGTTATACTATTGGAATATATTTAATCATTGGAAAAAAACTCTAACGGTTATTCCAACGGATTTATACTATTGGAATTTAATCCAATGGTATATATCTGTTGGATATTCAATTAATTTATCTCATTATCTAATATCTTTAACTTCCCAGTAGGTCAACCATCATCAATTTGTCCCAAGTCAAGCACATTTAACCATGTAGTTTCAATATAATTGACTTAGAAAAGGAGACATATTTTATTAATATGGATTATACTATCAAATCATTTAACCCCTATTAAAATTTTCCAATAGTATTGGAATTTCCAATGGAATTTTCCAACATGTACCATTGGAATTTTAAAAACTCCAACATAAATTCCAACGATTAATTCCAACATTTGGTTTACCGTTGAAATTTTTGTTGGAATTTTCCAATGCTATGATTTAGCGATGGAGTTTTTGTTGAAAATTTTAAAATTCCAATAGCATTTTCAATGGTTTATTATTTCTTGTTGGAATCATCATTTGGAATTTTCCAACGGTTAGTTTGCGATGTTCTAAAAATCCCCTAGCGGCCGCCAGCGGGCCTAGGCGCTAGCGGCCACCGAGCGCCGGATTTTTGCCAGGCGACACTAGCGGGGCCTAAGCGGTCAGGCGCCCTATATTTTTTTTTTCAAATGCTAGCAAAACGACTCCAACTAGTGAAAGTAGCACCAACAACTCCAAAATTCGGTTTAAGTGAAATTGAATATATATAATTTTCTTAATAAAAAAATGAAACAAAATTTTAGTGGTCTGAAATCTTTCCATTGATAATTTGATATTATATAAATCAATGCAATATTTGTTAATGTATTGTATTTTAGATGATTTATAGTTTTATTACATTATTGGTGTTGAATTACTTTAAACTTTAAAGCTTAAATATTAGATATGTTCAAAAACAATTTAAATATCATTTATAGACTTTCTGATTATGTAGTATGGGAATTATTCATAAAATTGTATATATATTTAAGGCTCCGCCTAGTCCCCGCCTAGGCCTTCTAGGCGCTAGGCCCCTGTCCGCCGCCCGACTAGCGCCTAGCGCTTTTTAGAACACTGGTTAGTTGTGATGTTGGAATTTCCGTTGGAATTTTAAATTCCAACATAAATTCCAACATTTTATACTAACGGTTTTGGATTTTCCAACGGTATAATGTAGCATTGGAATTTCCGTTGGAATTTAAAAAATTCCAACAATTTTCTATTTCGTTGGAATTTGATTTTTTTCTTGTAGTGAAGCTTAATGAAAAAGATAGTACAAATATAATTAATAAATAATATATAATATTTTTTTGTAAAATTGCGTATTTGCTATCATCCGAATGTCAAATCCCAATTGAGTATTAGAAAAAAATATTTTTAGATTATTATGGGACTATCTTGCATTGAAAAAAAAACTTTTGGACTATACTTGCAAACAATTGGATTAAAATTGCAATGTTCAACTCTTATGGGACCGTTACTGCAATGTTTGTTAATAACATAACAACACGTGAGGGGCACGGTACCAGAAATGCAAAATCTGATTCTTATAGGATTGTGTTTGTGTAAAAACAAAATTATGGGACTAAAAACATAAACTATGTGATTAAAATCGCAACTTTCCAATCCTGTGGGACTAATATTGCAATTTTCTCACTTTGGATGGACACTATATGTTTTTTTACAAGAAACGGTCCTTTACGATGATAAAAGCACAAGTTTAATAGCCACGACACTACAAGAAAATTCCAGTTTACCGATAGAATTTACCGACATAAATGATTTGCCACTAAATTTTATAGTTACCTACATAATACCTACATAATAAAAAAATATATTTTTTCGAAAATTATACCGACAAATTACCGACAGATTACCTACAATTTTTAAATTTACCGATAAATTTTTTATAGGTATTTACCAACAGTTTAGATTCTGTAGCTAAATAATTTACCTACAATGATTTTACCTACACTTTACAATTTTCTTAATACTTACCTATATATTTTTCTGTAGATAAACTGGTTTTTTCTTGTAGTGCGAAATCAATATTCTTTCCAATAGATCAAAAAAAATGTAAAAATAAGTGTTGGAAATTGGTTAAGAAGTAATGGTTTAGGACCTAACTTCGACCAATTTTTTAGTGACTAATTATTTAATTCTAGAGGAATTAAATATTAAAATAATAATCTACGTTTTGAGTAGATGAATGTGGTATATTTAACTTCTCAAAACCATTTTTGTGGTGAGTGAGAAATAAAATACAGTAAAAGTAGTCACTTGGAAATGGGATAATGGATTATGGGAAGGTGAAAAGACAACATCTCACATAGGAATAAAATGTTAATTTTATTCAATATATCAATAAGTGGGTGTGCAAGAGCGTGCAAGATGAAATAACTATACACATGTGAGGTGTGGTGCACAAGGCCACACGCGCGTCCGCCCGCCGGCCGGCCGGGCCGGGGCCGAGGTCGGAGCCCATGCCGGGGGCAGGGGCCCGAGCCCCGTGTCCCATGCCCCGACTAGACTGAGCCTAGTTTTGCACAGAAAACATTTATTTTTTATTTTTTGGAAGAATAAAAACAAATAAGATGCACTTAAAAGTCGAAATCACTTTTAATAAAAACAACACCACTCGCCCACTACTTGGAGGTTACATCATGCGGCAATTGAAGAGTGCCACTACCTCGAGGTTGACCCATTATCATTGAAGTTATCGCCCCGCAGAAAGAGACCCCGGCTTGGTTGGAAGTCCTATGTATAGGTGCATTATTGCTCTTTGCTCGAATACACAACTTCATTCTCTCATTTTATATTCTGTATTTTGCATAGTGTGCTCAATTTTACATATTCCAGTTCGAAAGGTGCCTTGAAATTTGTAGTGCTGCTATTTCATGGACGTAGTTGTTGTATCTTTAGGGATAATACGTTTGTTCCGTCATCACTTTACGGGACGTGTTTATCTTGCGGATAGAGTTCTACTTACTCAGCTTTTCTACAATTTTCGATTCTTTGTAATAGATAGTTCCTTTTTTGTGTACTCCAGTTTACAGAAATAAACACTACTTTTTCAACAGCGCAAGATAAACAATCTTTTCTGTAAACTATGGCGTCTACTTCAAGGGTTAACATTCCTATCGCTCCGTTCGCTAAGAAGCTCGGAAAATTTTCTTGCATCGACATCAAGATATGGCAATCCAAGATGTTTTTCTATCTGACTACATTGAGTTTGGCTAAGTTCCTGAAGGAGGATCCACCAGTGGTGGAAGAAAATGAAACCAACAATGAAAACCATGTTGCTTTCGATGCTTGGGGACAGGGTGATTCATTTGCCACAATTATGTCCTGAATGGACTGTCTGATTCGCTATACAATGTGTATAGTGAAGTGAAATATTCCAAAGAGCTTTGGGATTCTTTAGAAAAGAAATATCGAACTGAGGACACTGGTTCCAAGAAGTTCGTGGTTGGCAGGTTTCTAGATTTCAAGATGGTGGATTCTAGAACTGTCATGGATCAAGTTCATGAATTGTAGTTGATTATGCACGATATTCGTGCAGAAGGAATGCAATTGGATGAATCTTTCAAGTGGCGTGCATGATTGAAAAATTTTCGCTGGGTGGAAGCTAGGACTTCAAAAATTATTTAAAGCACAAGCGAAAAGAAATAAATCTTGAAGAACCAATTATGCATTTTTAATTGAGGAAGGTAATCACAAATTAGATTCAAGGTTTGAACAAGATGATGTTGATGGAAAGGCGAATTTGCTAGAACATGGCAGTTCTAGTAACAACAAAAGAAAACGTGACAATAACAACAACTACAAGGGAAAGAAGCCTGTAAATAAAAAGCCATTTACAGAAATTATCACAATTGTGGTAAGCCCAACCCCATGGCTAAGGACGTCGGCTTCCTAAAAACAAAATATGCAGTCCCTAATGCTAATGTGGTTGAGCACAGTGGTGTGATCAAGAGCCGACAGGCGGTATGGATCTGTCGCAGTGGTTTTTGAGGCAAACCTTGTGGATAATCCAAGAGAGTGGTACATTGACACGGAGCCACTCAACATGTCCTGCTACGACAGGACGTGTTCTCTACCTGACCGCTCACGGGTAGAAAACTTAATATGGGTAATTCTTTCTCTTCGATGTTGCGAGTTTTGGCAACTCGCTCAAGCTCACGGAAAAGAGCCTTTTTTGAAGGATGTTCTTCATGTCCGTAAATTCGGAAGAATCTAGTGTCGGGATCTATTCTTGTAAACCATGGTTCTGATCGATGTTAGATCGAAAAGTTTATTTTAACTAAGTTTGGACAATTCCTAGAAAAGGTTATCTCTATAATGGACTTTTCAAAATGAATGTAATGGCAGTTCGTCGTGTAACCGGTTCAAGCAACAATAAAATTGAGCCTACTTCTATTTATATGCTTGAGTATTCTGATTAGTGGCATGTTAGATTTGGGCATGTTAATCTAAATGCTATAAAAAGATTAATGAATTTGGAATTACTTCTAACTTCAAAAATTGATTCTCAGAATGATGTGAAATCTGTATTGAAGCTAAAATGGCTAAATTACCTTTTCATTCTGTGGAAAGAAATACAGTACCTCTAGAATTGATGCATACTGATATATGTGATCTAAAATTTGTGCAAACTAGAGGTGGTAAAAAATATTTTATCACTTTTATTGATGATTGCACAAGATTTTGCTACTTATATTTATTAAGAATCAAAGATGAAGCTTTGGAAGCCTTCAAAAATTATAAAACTGAAGTTGAAAATCAACTTGGACAACCGTATTAAAATAATTTGGAGTGATAGAGGTGGAGAATATGTTCCACGTTTTGAAGAATTATGTAACCAGCGGGGAATAATTCATCAAACTACTGCTGCATATTCACCACAATCTAATGGCATTGCTGAATGCAAAAATCGAACTTTAAAAGAAATGATGAATGTCATGTTGATTAGTTTTGGGCTACCTCAGAACATGTGGGGGAAACTGTTTTAACAGCAAACCACATTTTAAATAAAATCCCACTTAAAGGAAAAAATAAGACACCTTATGAATTGTGGAAAAATCATAAGCCATCTTATAAATACCTTAAAGTGTGGGGGTGTTTGGCTAAGGTAGCAATACATGAACCCAAACAAGTCAAAATTGGCCCAAAGACGGTTGATTGTATTTTTATAGGATATGCATACAACAGTAGTGAATATCGTGTCACGCCCCAAATTCATTCAACATTCTAAAGGCATATAATAAATAAAAAGAAATATAGATTCACAGAGTCCTACTTCAATATATGTCCGATTCGGCGTAGCCGAGGTTTTCAAAGTACATCGGGTCACAACCCGAAATAAGTCTTTGCTCACGAAGAGCCAAATACTAAATTCCTAAAGGCAAGACTTAAAATAACCATACGAGTTTAACGATTCTGACGAAATAAATAAAACCATAAGACAACATCCCTAAGAATCTATTACATCTATTCCGAGCCACACACGGCTATTCCTCCTACACCTCATAGGCCCCCTCCGAATCACCGTGTGGGGAAAGGGTATAAAACAAAATGGTGGGTGAGAAAAGCCGGTGGGTGGGTGTATGTGTGTTAGTGTGGCTAACTTTCCTTTGACGCAATGGAAACATTTATTTGTCAAAGGCCTCCCATCGAGTAGGACTTTCTATGTCAAAAGATCTCTTCATTTTTTTTTAAGGAACATAGTGCATCCAAAAGGAGTTGATGCATTTAAATCAGTTGTATTTTCTCATGAAGTGACAAAAATTAGTTTGGTGTGAGATAAGCTTTTATGCGATAACACACATATGAAAATGCGAGATAAAATCACTTAGTTATTTGCATGAGAGTTTCAAAATGCAAATACGATCAAATACTTTCCATTCACTAACACCGAAGTTCTATCACTGTTTTAACACATAAACACTAAATGTTGGGTTTGCGCTGATCAGATGTCGAAACTCCTCAGTTCTCCTTATCACTCCACGCGTACCATTTGGCCGAAGCCCACATACTACCTTATAGCTCCAACGGCTTGACATCTCTTTAGCTCAGGCCTTTTGCCCAGAGAATGTCATAATCATGATTATACCGATTCTACGACCCACTTCGCCCGTTGGACACTCCGTCCTTCAGTGGTGGGATTAGGACCAGGGAAGGTGAATCCCGACTGCATACCAACTGCTCGATCAAAGATCCAACCTTTCCCCACCTCACTAGGGCCCGACACTACCACATCGGGCTGATAAAACACTTAATCAATTATTCACTTGATCAATCGATCATTCAATCAGTCAAATATAGTTATGAGCGGCCAATAATGGGGCGGATAAGTGGGATTTATGGGCTTTTAAAAATAGATCGATCTCTTTGAGGTTTTATTGAAATATTATTCCTAGTAAGTTGAAATATTTTCTCGGATATGATTTTAAGAACGGAAGGTCCTTAAAACAATACTTGTGAATTTTAGTACAAGAATTTCATAAAGTATTTTGTAAATGTGTGAATCATATCAATTTTAATTTTAAAAGTAAGTCATTATGCCGGAGTCGCCCGTTTCCTCGCTAAAGCTTAAAAATTTGTAGTTAATCAATCGTGGATCCGTTGGACGCGAGCTCAGACCATAAATCAATAGGAATTTAATTTCCATAGTGTTCAGTAGATGGTTTTTATAAAAATATACAATCTTACCCTTTTAGTTCAAAAAATAGCAATTTTAGCGTAAAACCTTTATAATACAATGGCCGGCAAACCGGGTTTGCTCACCAAGAAATTAATTTTTTTATGAGTTCAAAATACTTAAGAAATATTATAATTTTACTGGGTTCGGGGTCCAGTTTCAAAAATTACAAAATAGCCCCTACCTCATTTGAAATTTGCATTTTCAACCTCTCGGTGATAGCTTTTAGTTTACAACTCGGATTTCGCTCAAATTTTTGGGATTGGTCCAGTAGGTTATAAATAATATTTTTATACTAAATTTGCAGTTTCTAGTTTTCTGGAAATTTTCGGAATTTACAGTTTTGCCCCTATTTTCGCAAAACTTGTATTTTTTACCATTTTGTCGATAACTTCTATTTTACAAATCGGATTTCACTCAAATTTTTGGAGTAGGTCCAGTAGGTAATAAATAATATTTTACGATTAAAAATTTCAGTTTTCAGGTTTTGTTTCTGGAATTTTCGGAATTTGCAGATTTATCCCTTATTTTTACAAGATTTGCAATTTTTGACCCGTTAGCTTAAAATTTATGTTTTAACCTATAAACCGTACACGGGCAGTTTGTAGGTGTCTAAATATGTGTCATTTCAGCCTGAGTCCAGGTTAATTTCGAAAAATACAAAAAGGTCCTCCTAGTTTTGTTAAATCACAAAAAATATTATTTTGACTCCAATAATTTTATTCTCATATATCCACACTAAATTGCACCATAATATAGCCAAATATTATCATATAATCATGCATAAATTTCAGAAATTTTCCAGAATCAAGTTGGAACAAAGAAATGGCATCAAACATGCTTATATCACATTTCACTTTAAGCAACATGAGCATAATTTTGAAATGAAAATTTTCTCAACATGCATGTCATTTTACAACATGAATATGGTCATAAAAACATATAAAATCAGCTTCATGTATTTAAATATATGTATATATAATGAAGGGTTTTAGTTTTAGCACCCACCTTGTTGTTTTTTTGTAGAAGTGTTGTCTTAAATTTGAAGAAGTCTCTTCCTTTAGAGCCTCCAACTTAGGTCACTTCAATCAAGTCCTATGGTGAAATGGAGTTATAATAGGTTACATGATGAGTGAAGGTAAAGAGAAGTACATTTTGGGATGTGAAAGAAATTTTTCCTACCTTGAATTTCCTTGCAAGACTCTCGGTCCTTTAGTACCAAGAGGAGTTGGAATTTTTCTATTTTTGGCTTATTTGAGGATTAAGAATTTGGTGGGGAAAAGAGTGGTCCAATCACTATGATAGCTTGTATAGGGAATTGAGGTTTCTTGCATGGGGAAGTTAGATGGAGCATGCAAGATGGAGTGTGGAAGTGGGTTAGAATGAATGGTTACTACATTTCCATTTTAATTGGGGCTTGGGAGTGGTGAGGTAGGCTTAGGTAATACTAGGTAATGAGTAGTCTAAAAAGGCCACGCTACTCTTATATTAGCTACTAATAAAATGTGTATTAAATATAAATACTATACTATAAAAAAAGATATACTATATAAAACTATATACGATATATTATCATTACATATATAAGTCAAGGTACTAATGTCATACAAAGTAATTATATCATACTTGTTTTAAATAAGATGATACTAGTAATCCAATAGTTAGGGACTAAATTAAGTAGTAAAATTGGAATTTAATAAATATACAACTAAGGTTAAATAAAATAAAAATAAATTTGATAAAATGAAATTATCATAACAAGGTTGGCTAATTTTATAAAAATATTAATTAATCGATCATGGGGCATATGTAGGCTCGTAGAGAGAAAATGAATTAGCATATCTCGACTAGTTCGAATTGAACTATCATTCAAATATATATCCGAGTGCTTGATTGATGATACAAAATTATGGGGCCTCACATATCATTTCTTGGTACACAAGTCGGAAAATCCGTAAATATCTCAAGAAGATACCATAATTGAACCAAGAAATGCGATATTTCTTGAAAATGTATATCCTTGTAAATAAAGGGTTGAAATAAGTTCTAACAAAAGAACTTATGAGAAAGCAAGTAGTTCTTCATAGTGAGTGAAGAACCAAGACAAGTAAAAGGAATAAAAGCACTCACGTCATTTGGTCCCGATTTTGTCACATACTTGTTAGATGGTGAGCCAAGTACGATTAAATAGGCTCTGTTTAGTCCAGATGCTCCGCTCTGTCAAAAGTTAAGCCATCAATAGTGAAATTTAATCCATTTTACAAAATCATACCCGGGAGTTGGTTGATCTCCTGGGGTAGTAAGCCTTTAGGGTGTAAATGGATACTAAAAAAGAAATATAGGACAAGATGGAACTATTGATAAATATAAAGCCGTGTTAGGGCTAAAGGCTTCAAACAAAATGAAGGAAGTGATTTCTTCAACAAATATTCATATGTAACAAGAATTGCATCCATTCGAGTGCTTATTGCGATTGTTGCTTTGCACAATCTCGAGATTCACCAAATGGATATAAAAATTGCATTTTTAAATGGTGAATCGGAAGAACAAATATATATGGAACAGCTTGAAGGATTTGTAGCACATGGTCAAGAGAAAAAGGTGTGCAAATTAATAAGATCGATGTATGGACTTAAACAAGCTCCAAAATAGTGGCATCTTAAATTTGACACAATGATGTTGTCAAATGGCTTTAAATTAACGAATGTGACAAGTGTGTTTATGTTAAAGGCACATCAAAAATGTTTGTCATAGTTTGTCTATACGTAGACGATATGTTAGTAATGGGAAGTAGTCATGATATAATCATAGACACTAAGAAAATGTTAAAAAGGAATTTTGACATGAAAGACATGGGAATTGCTGATATGATTCTCGGAATCAAAATTGGCAAAACATCTGAAGGAATTAGCTTGACACAATCCCACTATATGGAGAAAATGCTCAAGAAGTTCAATGCTTTTGATGGCGCACCATGAAAAACGCCCATTGATTTGAGCATAAATTTGGTAGTCAAATAAAGTAACCAAGCTTCGGTTGGAATAATTTCGAAAGTGATAGGAAGTTTGATGTACATTACAAATTGTACACGTCCAGATCTTACCTATCATGTCAACAAGTTGAGTAGGTATACAAGCAATCCAAGCCAAGAGCATTGGAAAGCACTAACTAGGGTACTAAGATATTTACCACCCTGAGTTATGGAATACACTACTCAAAATACCAAAAGACTCGAAGGGTATAGTGGTGCTAGTCAGATTTCGATTCAAAGGACTCTACCCACTAGTGGATATATATTTACTATTGGAGGAGGAGTAGTATCATGGAAATCCACAAAGCAGACTTGTATAGCTAGAATAAAGCTGGCGAAGACGCTGAATGGCTTCGTAATTTCCTAGAAGATATTCCATGCTGGAAAAAGTCAGTGCCACTTGTGATGATTCACTATGATAGTCAAGCTACAATAGGGAGAGCACAAAGTAATTTGTATAACGGTAAGTCTAGACACATCCATCGTAGACATAATACCGTAAGAAAATTGATCTCTAATGGTGTTATATCAATTAACTATGTAAAGTCAAAGGATAACATAGTGGATCCACTCACGAAAGGGCTTAAAGAGATCAATTGAGTAAATTGCTAGAGGGAATGGGACTAAAATCCATAATTTAAAGAACGATTAAAGTGGTAACTCAACCTTGGTGACTAGAGATCCCAAGAACTTGGTTCAATGGGAAAACTAAACTTTAAAAGTTCAGTTCAACACTTATAAATCAGTCAACCCATCCCTAGAAGGCAAAACAAGTGCAATAAACTTGTTGGTTGTGGTAAGGTTAAGTCGTAAGGACTTTTAATGATAATTGACTCGGTCAAAAGAGATCACCTATATAAGTGAGAAATGAGGGCCGCTTCAATGTAACACTTATTAATCCAAAGTATTGTCCATGGATAAAAAGGACACAACTGAAGAACGGAATGTGACAGAGGTCATATTGTGTAAATGTCATTGACTACGTATACACGAAGGAGGAATAGTTCAAGGCGCATTACGCCCACTGGTTGCCGTATATCCGATGATATTTACAAAGGAAGGTTCAAAGTCGCAAACTACTGTCCTGATACAATATGGTTTCAACTAAACTGAGTACAAGAGTCTGCATTTTCATGTGCATTTGATTTTCATTCATGTGGTGGATTGTTGGAAATTGGTTTTAAGAAGTGATTGTTTAGGACCTAACTTTGACCAATTTTTGGTTTCTAATTATTTAATTATAGAGGAATTAAATATTAAAATAATAATCTACGTTTTGAGTAGATGAATGTGGTATATTTAACTTCTTAAAACTATTTTGGGTGAGTGAGAAATAAAATACACAAATTAGTCACTTGGAAGTGAGATAATGGATGATGGGAAGGTGAAAAGAACCATCTCACATAGGAATAAAATGTTAATTTTATTCAATATATTAATAAGTGGGTGTGCAAGAGTGTGCAAGATAAAATAACTATACACATGTGAGGTGGTAGGCGCGCAGCGTGCGCCCTGACCCGACACACACGGTCGGGGCCGACCGTGCCGTGCCCGTGTCATGACTCCCGATCGAACTCGGGCCTAGTTTTGTATGCGAAAAACATTTGTTTTTTATTTTTTGGAAGAATAAAAACAAATAATTTGTAGCTTAAAAGCTGAAACTGCAGCTTTTAATAAGAAACATCATCACTCTGCCCACTACTTGGAGGTTACAACATAGTGACAATTGAAGAGTGCCCACTACCTAGAGGTTACAGTCCATTATCTCTCTGGAAGATTCTGACTGCCCAAAGAAAGAGACCCCTGGCTTGATTGGAAGTCCTATATATAGGTGCATTGTTGCTGTTCAGAATAAACAACTTCATTCTCTCATTTTATATTTTGTATTTTGCATAGTGTACTCAGTTTTACATATTCCAGTTCGGAAGGTGCCTTGAAATTTGCAGTGTTGTTATTTCAAGGACGTAGTTGTTGTATCTTTGGGGATAACACGTCTGCTCACAAAGACTTTGTGGGACGTGTTATTTTGCGGATAGAATTTACTCACCTCATATTTTCTCGCATTTTCAATTCTTTGTAATAAATAGTTCTTGTTTTTCTTGTGCTTCAGTTTACAGAAATAAACACAACTTTTCAACAGTAAGAATATATGTACGTGTAACAATTTTTGAGTAATGAAGCACTCGTACATGAAAGTATATAATTAAGATCACCTTCATCATTTTGAATTTAATTTGATAAATAATTCATGAAGGGAACAAAAATATGATTGGAATTCATAAACGACAAAATGCTCATGCTTAAAAATATCATGTTTTAAAATAGATTTCCTGTCTCGTCTTTTTCCACAAAAGCGGACATATCAAAAAAAGAAAAGGCAAGAGCAGCAATGCAAAATCCAGGCCACAACACATTACTGTTTTTGTTACTTTTCTTTTTCAAGGTGAATCTTTGTCTAAGAGTCGGTCCAAACTTAAACAGAGAGGAGGAGAATAAATATCAAAAAATAAAAGATAAAAAGAAAAAGGTTGTTATTCCTTGTGTCGACAAGGTCTTGTCCAAGCAGGCAAGCAACAAGACATAGGTCATGCATGATTATATTTCTATGGTCTATTTTTAATTTCTAGTATTGAAAAATAAATTTTGAAAAATTTTTGGTTTTTGTGTTAAAAATGGAATTATATATGTTTGAATAAATGGATGAGAAAGAGTTTTATTTAGGTTTGGAAATGAGATTATGTTTGGTTGAGTAGTTTTGAAGTATTAATTTCTTTATAGGGTTGATTACAAAAAGTTTGAGGTTTAACCTAATTACAAAATAACTCAGCTAACTTTCAAAATTACAAGTTTTATTTTGTCTAATATTTACCTCCTTCATATGCAAAAGATATTTGGCAATCCCCTCCCCGCATATTTATAAAATGTTACAATTTACTCCTTAATTTTAACATTGAATCAAACTTCAGGTATTTTTTGTAATTTTGGAAGTTAGTTGTGTTTTTTGGAATTAGGTCAAACCGTAGGGGTATGCGTTTGTAATTATCCCTTTCTTTATATAATAATTTGGAGAAAAAACACTTTTGGTCCCGTAAGGCTGAGCACTGATGATTTTAGTCATGGCTTAAAATACCCCATAAGATTATTTTTGTTACGAGCTTCATCGTTACTAAATTGGCATAAAGTCAAACTGTCAAGTTGACACTGTGACTGCCGATTTTAGTCCGATGACTTGAAAATAGTCTCATAGTTCTACAACATAAATGACATTAGGTAACACAAAATTGTAGACTTTTTATATAAAGCACATTATGTAATACATGTTTGTAACACTTTTACATTATAATATTCACATTTGTAGCACTTTATAAATATGTAACACTTATTTGTAATAGTTTCAAATAAATAACACTTTTTAAGTATCATATTTATTTGTTGTTATTTTTAACACAAATAGGTATCACTTTAATTAAATAACATTCAATGTAACACTATATTTAATTGATTGTAACACTTTTTTGGCTAATTTTGGTAACACAAAATTACGTCACTTAATTAAATAATTCGATCGATTTATGTAGTTAATTGGTATCCCAAAATTAGGTAAAGACAAAAGCAATATTTTTCTTAATTGTTATTTTTATTTTTTAATGTCTTAGTAATATTAATCTATGAATATTAATAAATTCCAATTTTCATAAGATTTTTACCCTTTATTTTGCTTCTTTATTTTATACTAGATTTTAGTTAGTTTTACTTGTAGCGTTAACATAATTTTGATTTCATAAATAAAATATATTGATTGTTTATTTATTAATTTTTAACTTATTGCTATTAATTCTATTATATAGAGTATATACATAAGTTATACATAATAAATTGCTAAAGGTTATATGACATTACAAGAAACTTATAGAATACCCATAGATTTTATCGACGGAAAACATTCAAGGTATTATCAAGGTTTTATTTTTCTTTTAGCTTTTAAAAAAATATCTACCAATGTAATTAATTCCTTCATAATATCCATGAAAAATCACTAGGTGAATTTATTATTCTTATTTAATATTTTACTTTTACCTACTTTAAAACTAACTTCGTGAGCAACCTCTTTTTTTAAAAAACTACCAACGAAAAATTGATGTTGTCGGTAATAACTTATGTATTTTTCCACAGTAAATAAAATTTTTATTTTTATATTTTATTTTAATTTTACCAATGGAAAATCAATTC